>JBBPDJ010000026.1:11265133-11295895 GCA_037974625.1 Cucumis cinereus
CAAGCGATGAGAAGGATCATCATAAAAACTATTCTTGAATTGAAGAAGAGCTTCACGCTCCTTTTGGATGCAAGCTGTTATGGCCAAACAAAAATGGAGCTGGAGAAGAAGCATCATCCATAATACACACAACAATGACCTTTTTTCTAAAAGTCTCCTCATTTTTCTTAGAATTAAATTCAAAGTAGTGAGTAATGAATGAATTTGGTGAAGAGTTGGTCTCAATTTATAATAAATGAATTTTAGTGTAAACCTTTCTTTCTTAATTTTGGCCATGGTTAATTGTGTCATGATTTTTAATAATTATTTTATTTGTAATATTTAGCTTTTATTCTAAGTAAGTCAACATCATTGGTATAGTCTCTCTCTATATATAAGGTCAATATTTAATAATTATTTTATTATTAATGTTTATTGGTTGTATTTCATAGATTTTTCTACGATATAATTAAATTATTAATTTACTTTTGGTGTGTTGATTTTGAACTTGTGAAAATAGAGAAATATAAATAAAATTATCAACAATCAATAAAATTTTAAAAAACAAATAATTTAGTACGTGTCCTCCAATCAAGTCAACCTTTATCAAGTCTTTGGGTCTGTATCAAATAACAAAAATGTTGGAATTGATGAAATGACATTCACATGATGATATGACGTGAAAGAATTTTAATAACCAAAAGAAATAGAAAATGTAAGAGAGAAACACCTAAGCATCAAACACGGTTGAAGTCAATTTGAACTTTATTTTTGCTATTATATAATTTTATCTTTTTTATCAACTTTAACTTAAATCTAAATTTATTTATATTTCATCATAAAGTTCCATCCTTTTATTTCTATTTATTTTGTCATACGTTTATTATATAAACTATTTCTTAAAAATTAAATTAGTTTTCCGAAATTTTTTTCTTAGTTCTTTTTGCATATAAATTCAAAATTAATTATGCTTAAATTCAAATACATATAAAAAATATACAAGAAGTACCGTGCTAAAAACTCATGAACAACGAAAAAACATTTTAAATAATAATCAAAATTATTTAAAAAGCAACATCGTAAAAAGTTTGCAAATAGACCCTCGTGGATATGGTCTATCACTAATAAACTCTGCTATATTTGCATTTTTTTAAAATGTTGTTATATATTTGAATATTATCTCTAAAATTGTTATTATTCATTACAATTACTCTAAACACAATTCAAAAATATATTTAGAAACGTTAGTTTCACATGAAAACCATTACTACTTTGTTAGAGTTAGTAAGTAATTTATGAATTTGGTTCAATAGTTAGGGCTCATTTTATAATAAAATGAATTTTAGTCCAACTTTTTCTTTCTCAATTTTAGCCACGTTTGATTCTAAAATATCAATTTTGTGAGAAAAAGACTTTTTGTCGAAGCGTCGAAGACTTCACTTTTCGGTCCACTCAACTTGAACCATATTTTTTAATATATTTTATGTCATTTTTATTTGAATATTCTACCTTTTTTTTTTTTTAATTTCAATTTACTTTCTGTGGCTAGAAATTTCTACCCATAATAGACTCAAAGGCCATGAAAAGACATATTCTTGGGTCTAATTTTTGTAATGATATAATTCTATCTTTATTGTACCTTATTAATTTTAAATTAAAATTAAATGCCATCATTAAAGTTTAAAAAATGCTTTTGAACTTAAAAAAAAAAAAGTTCAGAAATACCACGTTAGTTTTTTATGAAAACCATTAAAATTTTCTAAACTAATTAAAAGTTTCATAAATACCCTTGAGCTTAAAAAAAAAAGTTAAAAAAAAACAATCTCGTTGATTTGAAGTTTACACCAACCAAAATAAAAACCAAAATTTTAAGTTAAAACCATAATTTTTATTAGGCTCTAATGTCGTGTAATTATATATTATTTTAGTTGTAGAATGTAACTGACAAGCTATATTTTCAGGGGTATAATGGACTTTTGCAAATTTTTATTTATTTTATTTTTTAATTGGTTTTGTAATTTTTTTGCAACGTCATTTTCATTTGGTTTATTTTATTTTTCATTTTCATTCCTTTTCTTCTTTCACCTAATAAATTTCCCACATAATAGACTCAAAGATTTTAAAAAATATTTTTATAGGGTCTTTAAATATTTTAATAGAAAATATAAATAGACATTTTCAAGTATAACAAAATAAGTTGTTCATTAATAATATGAGTGGCCAATGTATTACCTCAAGAATATTAGAAAAGTTTTATTTTGTTGGTAATAGAGGAAGAGAAACATGAGAAATTGAATTTACTGAAAAATTGTGGTTAAAGAGAGAAAATTAGTTAGGATTTTGAGATTTATGGTAGATGGAAAGGAGGAGACTCGCAAAAATGATTTTAAATCATTTTGGTTCCAAACGCACATAAGAATTTGAAATTATCTCTTGCATTTAAAATCATTTATATCTAAATCCTAAAACCAAACGGAGCTAAGTAAAATTTCAGATCCTATTTGAAGACTTCTACCGATTCTATTAGTGATATTAATAAACACCGATAGAATTCTATTTTGATAGAATCTGAAATTTTATTATCTTTGTAATTATTTTTAGCGATTTTGTCATTTGCAATAATTTTTCTTATTATAAACAATTTTCACATATTAAATGGCTATTTTCACATATAATAAAATGAACCATAATATTTACAACATATAACAAAATATCACATTCTATCTATAATGAACCTGGTAGACCAAAATAAACTACTATATGTATCTATCATGGTCTAACATATATAGATTGTGATATTTTTCTATATTTATAAATATTTTCATAAGTACTTAGGACCAAAATAAATATTTTCTATAGTACCTGCAAACTTAATTAGAGTTAGTAAGTAATGTATGAATTTGGTTCAATAGTACTTAGGGCTCATTTATATAATAAAATGAATTTTAGTGCTTTCTCAATCGTAGCCATGGTTGATGGTAAAATATCAATTTTGTATTGTTTTCTTTTAAACCCAATTTTGTATTTTTTGACATGATATCATCAAAATGATTGAATAAAAATAACATTTAAATTTATTTTTCCTTCTCAACTTTATTTTAAATTTTTCTTAAAAATATTAACTAATATAATATTCTTGAGACTCAGTCAAATGATAGGACATGCAAAGAAAAATTTGTAATTACGTAAAGAAAATGCAACCAAAGAAGACGTTAAAAAAATGTGAGAGAAAGACTTTTTGTCGAAGCGTCAAAATCTTTACTATTCAATCAACTTAATTTAAACTATATTTTTTAATATATTTTATGTCATTTTCATTTGATTATTCTACTTTTTTCTAAAAAAAAAAAAAATCAATTTAGTTTCCATGGCTAGAAATTTCAACCCATAATAGACGCAAAGACCATGAAAAGACATTTTCTTGGGACCAATTTTTTGAATGATATACTTCTATCTTTATATATTTTATTGACTTTAAATTAAATTTAAATGTCATTGTTAAAGTTTAAATAATATCTTTAAACTTTTTAAAAAACTAAAAAATACATTACCGGTAGTTTTGAATGAAAACCGTCAAATTTTGTTTAAAAAATACCTCTGAACTATTGAAAAGTTTCATAAATACTCTTGAGTTAAGAAAAAGTTCCAAAATATTCTCATTGATCCAAAGTTTACACATATTTTCTCACCAACCAAAATTTTAAGTTAAAACCATATTTTTTAAATTTTCGTCAATATTTTCACATTTCCATGGGTTCGATATCGATAGAATGGTGAATCGATAATTCCATGACATGTTAAAAAAAATCCACAAATCACAAAAAATAATCATCAAAATGACACTAATATAAATATAATATAAACAATAGAGATGTTTACTTATTTGAAAATAGTAAAATATTTACTCAATAATTTAAAATTATTTTTTGAATATTTTGTTTTTATATTTTTTTCAGAAATATCCATCAAAATCGAAATTTCGTATAAAATTAAGACTTTGATATAGCCATCAAGATTGATATTTTAAACCTTGAAACATAAATGTAGCAACATTGATATTTGATTAAAATTTGTGTAAAATCACGAATATCAAAAAATCATGCACGTCATTATCATTTGATTTGTTATTTTTCTTATTCCTAAAAAATCTTGTCATTTTTTTAATCGTCACTCTAAAATTTGTCATTCTTCCAAAATTTCTTTTATTGGACTTTATTTTCGTTTGGTACGTCCAGATTAAAGAGAATATGTTCCAAATGAAAGATGAGGTAAAGCAAAATACTTGAAGGAGGAGATGCCACGATGTGAATTGGAATGAAGAAAACGTTGGGGAGACCCCTCTTTAAAAATTGTTGTTATACATATTTTAAAAATGAATTCGTGTGTCGGTAAATGATAGGCAACAAATTTATCTTTCGTTTATGAAAATATTTATAAAATATAATAAAATTTTAAACTCTATCGATTATAGGACAGTAATAGATTCGTTGATATAATCTAATATTTTACTATATTTTGATTTATTTGAAAATGTTCTTTTATTTATTGTGAACTTTCGTCACATGATTTATTTATTTATTTTTTCAATTGAAACCTAAACTTTTAGGGTGCAGTTTGGATGTATATAAGGTGGTAAGGAGAAGTATATACAGTTGGGATTGAGTTAATACAATTAATACAAATTTGCTCATATAATTAAAACAAATCCTAACATACATATAATTATTGGAACTGCTTCTTCTTCATTCTTTTCTATAACGAGACTCGAAACAACCTTCGATTTTGGATGTGGATAATTATAGTCTCTCTTTTATATATTAGGGTTTTTTTTTTTTTTTTTTTTTTTTTGGTATCTATCTTTGCTTCTTGTGTGGTCTTCAATGAGGAATTATATACTCAAATCTCTCTCTTTTACTGATGTTTTCTTTAAAAGTATATATATAAAGATAAGGAACTTACTTGCTTCTAGTACCAATGGCCCAGAGAACACTTCGGGATGGCAGCGACCATCTATAAATGGAGTATGAACATTTGATTCCAAAACTAAAGATGTAGCGAAAAAGAAATTGAAACAAAAAAAAATTGAAAATTAAAGTTGAACTTTTATATATAGTTACAATATGGAGGGATGTGTCTATACGAAGTGATGTCTCAGAGAATTCAAAAGGTGTGATATCTACTAACATTTTACTATATTTATAAATAAGTTGTTCATTTTTCTCTATTAAAAACAACAAAAAGAAAAGCGTAACATCTAGCCATTTTAAAATGACTCCCAAACATGTCCAAGCTGTATATCAGTCAAGAGGAAACTGTGTTAAAAAACAAGGCCATCTATATCATCTATGTGCAAAGTCGTATTGCATAGAACAAATGAAAAAATCACAATAACTATTATTTAGATTCGTGTATTTGAGAATGTTTAACTTGTAGACGTTCATAGTTTTACACGAAACACATTCATATTTTCCCAACTTTCCTTTAATAGCACACACAAGGTCTTCTGACCTCTTTCTCACGCAATCTCACTAGAATGTACTGAGTCATACCAACATTTTTGTAGACCATTCTTTAATTTTTGTCAAAACTATCTTTGAAGTTGGTCTTTGCTGGATTTGGGTGTTAGAGGTTATAGACAGTCGCAGAAATTGGACGTCAGGGTGGTATTTGCCGGATTTAGTCGTTGAAAACGGTCGTCGCAGTTGCATCAGTGAGTGGAGTTAATAGTTTTACTATAGCAAAACATTATATTGGAGGAGGGTGAGTGGGTTATTTTAGCCACTAAATGAAATAGTTTTACTATAGCAAAACGGCCCCTTACTTTCATTATTTTAACAAACGTCTCAAACCCTAAATGTGGATATGATAGCAAAGTTACACCCCATTGCAGTTGAGTTGGTGTTGTAAAATTACTCAAGTTTACACCCCCACCCAATCCACTCCAGTTGGAGCCTAATACGACCCTTAAAAGCTTACATCATTTGATAATATTCCATTGTGATCCTTTGGTAAAGAAGTTTAAATAAAACTGAAAAAAAGGTACAATATAACATATTAGCAACTTAACCAATATCAAACAAGGTTGAAAGTTGTACCCAAAAAGAAGAGAAAAAATCAATTTTATTACCTACACCATTTGCGAATGCAGGCAGATTCGATAAACATTGTAAGTAGCCTCATCCACAAACTTGAAATAACCATACCTCCATCTCTTCTTCAATATTAAACTTCCGACCACTGCCCAAAATCCAACTATATATCCAACAATTATCATACTGTAAAGCAACCACTTCTCCCATTTGTCTTCCTTATCTTCGTCTACATTGTTGTCCATATTTTTGGATGGCGGCTCATATGGATTCTCATTCACACATTTCATTGGAAGCGGATCTCCACAAAGATATGGATTTTCATCAAAACTTGAAGCCTCGTTAAACGTGGAGAGATGACCCACTCGAGGAATGTGGCCAGATAAATTGTTGTGGGACAATATCAATATGCCTAATGAATTTAATTTTGATAAGCTCTGAGGAATTGGTCCAGAAAGTCGATTGAAAGATAGGTCGAGTGATTCTAATGGTTCTATTTCCCCTATTTTAGTAGGAATTTCCCCAATTAGACTGTTGTGGGACAAATTCAATGCATTCAACCCTTTAAGCATTGTTATCTCACTTGGAATGAAACCCGTCAAAGAGTTATTGGATAGATCTAGATTCACAATAAACCATAGTTGTGTCCTGCTGTAATTGAAGTGGCTTGATTTGATAAATTGTACCACATCCTTTTCAGTATCCAAGCATAACCTACGCCAACAAAAGCGAGAGAAATTTCGTTTGTTTTTTCCTGTTATCATGACATTGAAATTTCTGATATTTGGTGGGATACTCCCTTCCAACTGGTTATGAGCAAGATCCAAAATTTGCAAGTTAGTGAGCTTGAACAGATTTGAAGGAATGGTACCATTGAACAAATTACTTCGTAGTCTTAGAATTTGTAAACTTCTAAGATTATCCCCTACCCATGTAGGTATGTTTCCAGAGAATTTGTTTCCTTCAAGATCTAAAATTTTCAAAATTTTGGAATACCTCAATACAATTGGCATGGATCCCTCGAAATTATTGTTTCTTAAGAATAGTTCATTAATTATAGGAAGATTTCCTTGTGAATATGGAAAAGTCCCTGAGAAGTTGTTGGACGACAAATCCAAAAGATTCAATTTTGGAGTCAACAAACAACCTTGAACCATCCCAAATAGCCTATTGTTGGAAAGATCCAAAGTGACCAAACTCTTCAATTTGCAAACTGTGGGTGGTAAAGAATCATTTATAAGGTTATTATTCAGAAACAAGGCTCCCAAATTGGGCATTTGATTGGCAATGCTGGTAAAAATTGGTCCAACTATTTGGTTGTGGGAAAGATCCAAAGTGGTGAGATTCTGTGGTGTGAACCATGTTGGTAAACAACCAAATGAGAGGCTTGTGTTTGACAAGGACAATTCGACCAGTGTTGTTTGCGTTTGAAGCCACCGAGGGAACTCACTTCCATAACTCCCAATACATGAACTTATATCAAGTTTTTCTAATTGGAATGGAGGATTCCAATCAGATTTCATGTCCAATGAAATAAGCTCATTATAGCATAAGTATAAAGTATGCAACTTTGAAAGATTCACAAAATGAGCTTCTGTAAGAACACCTTTGAGTGAGTTGCTTGATACGTCTAATACCTTCAAATTCGATAATCTTCCGATTGAGGTCGGAATTGCTCCGGTTAAAGCATTGTTTGAAAGATATAAACATTCGAGGTTTGATAAATTTCCAAGTGAAGTTGGGATTGAACCATAAATCTTATTGTAACTAAGATCAATGGACTTCAAGTTTTTGAACTTTCTTAACCAATCTACTGGAATTTTGGTTTTCATAGATAAACTTGCCAAGCTAAGCACTTGAAGATCAAATCCCCGGATGCAACTCAAAGATTCATTCTCATAAGTTCCAAACACATCTCCACCAAGATTATAGTTCCCTGA
Organism: Cucumis cinereus; assembly: GCA_037974625.1. Taxonomy (NCBI): domain Eukaryota; kingdom Viridiplantae; phylum Streptophyta; class Magnoliopsida; order Cucurbitales; family Cucurbitaceae; genus Cucumis; species Cucumis cinereus. The sequence continues at coordinate 11,273,142 of JBBPDJ010000026.1, forward strand.
TAAAGCAAGTGTTACTAGGCCACAATTGTTACTAATGAGGGTAGAAATTCCACCTTCAAAAGTTGTGAATTGATTATCTGAAAGGTCTAGATATTTCAAGGAAGTCATATTCTGAAAAGCCTTGGGAATTGGACTATTTAATTGATTGGAAGACAAGTCTAGAAGTTGAATTCTTGAAAGAAATGATGAATAATTCAGCCAGGAACTCGAAGTGAACTGGATATTTTGAAGGTTACAATTACTCAATCTCAAAGACAGCAACAAAGGAAGAGAATTTAACACTTGCATCAAATTTGAAGCCTTGGAAAAGTCCATCCCACTCAACCAAACAAACTTCAAGGATGAAAGGTGAGATAACCATTCAACATCACCATTGGATTGCAGGTTCCAATTAAATGATAAATCAAGAGCATCCAATTCAGTAAGATTTCCTAAGTGAGGAGGAACTTTTCCAGAAAATGATGCCCCAGAAAGATTAAGATATGTTAATTCAACCATTGAACCTAAAAAGTTTGGGATTTGAGCATCATTGAAGTTGTTCCCACTCAAATCCAAGTAATTTAAGTATTTCAACTCTAACAAACTAGAGTCTATAGAATTATTTCTACGTAAAGGTACCTGAGTAAAATCATGTCGAAGATCAATGATAGTAACATGTCCAGTAGTTTGATTGCAGCCAACTCCATTCCAATTGCAACAATCAGATCCATTCCATGAAGCCAAGCGATGAGAAGGATCATCATAAAAACTATTCTTGAATTGAAGAAGAACTTCACGCTCCTTTTGGATGCAAGCTGTTATGGAAAAGCAAAAATGGAGGTGTAGAAGAAGCATCATCCATAATTTAAGTATTGAACTTTTTTTTGTAACTAATTTCCTCATCTTGGTAAGGAATTGGAGTAATGAGTAGTAATGTATAAATTGGGTGAAGAGTTGGGGTCATTTTATAATAAACGAATAATAATGCAATGCAAACTTTTTGTTTCTCAATTTTGACCCCAGTTTAATTGAAAATATCAAATTTGTATTGTTTTGTCTTTCCCAACCTCTTTTTTTTATTATTATTTTTTAAAGACATTTATTTTCTTAAAACTAATTACATTTTCCGAAAATAAAAATTAACTAATTATATAGCATTACAAAGTTTAGCCCTCCCAAACAAAAACTATTTAGAGACAAAAAAAAAATTAGTTGCATCTCGAACAAGAATTCATAAATATTTTGTATCATTATTACTACAGAAACAACGCTTTCGGTATTAGACATGTAATTTATAAATATTTTGTATGCAAACATTTCATTTTCTTTAATTTTGCAATTAATTACCAATATTTGGATTATTCACTAATTGTTTTTCCTTTTTTAAAAAAAAAAAAAGAAAAAAAGAAAAAAAGAAAAAACTACTCTCGTATCGACATCTATATAGATTTTTATACTATATATCGATAAGTTTATAGAAATGATAATTAAAAATGGTCAAATGTAGTCTAATTAGGTAACAATCAAAGTTTCGTGAACTAATTATAACAATTTCTATCAATTTCCATCGGTTTCAATAAAGTTTTCCAAATTTTCCGTCGATATCATATTTTCATCGTTGTTTTCATAAATTTGGAGTTTCAATATTTTCTTCGACACCAATACTAATTGAATACATGGAACAAAGCTGACAATGACTAGGAGAAAAAAGAAATTGTAACAATTGGTAAAGAAAATGAAGCCTGAAAAGTCGTTGATGAGATATAAAGTGAGCTAAATTGGAATTATATTCATTTTGAAGGACTATCAAAGACTTTTAAGATTCCTTTCAATTATGCTCAACCACAACTTTCAATCCTAATCCCCAACACATTTTGCTCGTGGATCTAACACATGAATCAAAATATTATTTGTGTTTTTTATTTAATAATTTTGATGTAATTTTTAGTAATTTTCTATTTTATCCTTTTTATGATACTTTAAGTTGAGATATTTATTTTTTCTTTTATTACGAACTATGGTGTTGCATAATTAGGATTTTCTATGGAAGTCTATTTAAAGTCTTGTCTTTAGATGATTTTGATTAGATTCGATGAGTTAAGTTTTGATGTTTTGTCCTTCCTTCAAATTTAGCCGAGAGAGCTTGAATTTTACAATTCATGTATTGAGTTGCATGCCAAGAACATTCTCGTGGGATTGATTGAAATTTGGTCTTTGATGTCAGTTGAAAATTGACGTTGTACAATGTCAATCACCTAAACAACATGGAAGAAGATGTTATTGAAGATGTTCCATCCGGTGACATTTTATGGTGATGTCCTCTCTTATTCATTACACTCTCTACGTTGTTGTTCTATTTTGCAACCTCCATTCAATGAAATGGATCAATATCAGTAGACATTTGATTTTAATGGACTGAGATGCCCCTTACGAGTATAATCCATCCATATACTATAGATTCCTAAGAATCTTAGAAATGAAGCTTAACAAATCAAATCAAGAGCATTATATTAAAGATAATAAAAAGTGCAATATCTGTAGTTAGATATTTTGTTACTAAAGTTGAAGTACATGAAAAGAATTTGATGGGCATAAACGGTAGGACATGTCTCACACAATCATCTTTTCTATTCATCAGCAAATTTACATATTTTATACATTTTTTTACCAATCTTACATTGGATGCCATTGAATTTGGTGGTGAAAATACATCTCTTCAATGGTTCCTTAACTGCGGGCCTTTTTATTTCATTATCAACTGCTTGACCCAATAATTGACTAACGTCACCTAATGCCCATGCAAGAGATATATGTGGTCTTGCTTCCTACAAAAACAGAGTACTCTAGGAGGTCATCTTCCTCGTTAATTGGATAAACATGGGGGGGGAATAATTAATGTAATTAACCTTGTAAAATTCAGGAAGATTGTGGAGCTTATAAACCTCATTAACAACTTGGATTTGCTTTCTGATCTGCACCCAATTAAAAACAAAGGGATCGACTCTTTATTCCATGTGATATTGTCAATCTCAACCATGTAAAACTCATAAAATCATCATAACCTATGTCAAAAACATCTCAAACAAAAATGGCCCAACAAACAAGTTTGTTCTTGAGTTTACAATTATAAACTTGTAATTTCAAAAGCTCACGTGAGAGTGATAGGGAGAATAACAATACTAAAGAGACAGTTGAAAATATACCATTTAGATTCAAAGTATTAGCATATACAGTAAAATTTTAAAAAAAAAATTGTAAATATAACAAAATCTGTCAGAGTCTATCAATTATAGAAGTCTATCATCATTGATATTGCAAATGTTGGTTTATCACCGATAAGCCATAAGAATTTATCCGCAATAGGAGTCTTTCGCTGAAAGAATTTGCTATGTTTGAAATTGTTTTAAAATGTTGCTACACACTTAATTATTATCCCTAAAATTACTACCTATTATAATTACCCTTTCATTTTTAAATAACAAGAATGCAAAACACATCTACGCAAATGCATCCATATATGTGTTTGGCATACGTCAACAATTTCTATAGAAAAATTGTCTCATCGTACAAGATCCTGTGTAAAAATTATTGTCTAACATTCTAATTCAAAAAATTTTATCCATGAATCAAATGCATAAATCAAACCCCCAAGTGAGGTAAAGGGTTAGCCATAATCTAACTAAGAAACTAAAACAGAAGTGGAAGCGTCCATATTATTGAAACAAAGATTGAGAATGAAGAAAAACACATTTACCACAGAAAATGAAGAGATAACAAAAACAGAAATCTCTAAAATGTGACGTACCTCCATTAGCCCTCCAGTAATAATTTCCATTGACAAAAAGGTTCGAGAGAGATCATCGTTAACGAAAGTCACCCACTTACTAAAATCAATCCAATAACTGTTAAGAAAAAAAAAAAGCACAAGTTACAAAAACAAGTTGGAAATTACTAATCAAACTAAATGGAGAGTTTTAAACTTTTAGCTTACCGCCTTTGAGACTGAAGCTTCTGGCGAAGTATTGTCACTATTGAGTCAATCTGGTGCACTCGGATTGGCACTGTTCTTGACAAACTTATGTGAAATTCTCTAGCCAATGCTTGCTCAAGTTTGTGGTCATCTTTACATAAATCGTCCAATGGAATGTCAAGATCAACCAGATGGAGAGCAGGCACAAGTGAGGAAACTTTCTTCATAAACAAGGCCACCTCCTTTCTTGCATTCGTTGGTACATACACTGGGAACATGAAAAATCAAATATTTTTAGTTGGGCATGAGCATCTACGTGAAAAGTCATATTGCATAGAACAGATAAAAATCACAACAATTATTTAGATTCATGAAATTGAGAATGTTTAACTTGTAGATGTTCAGAATCTCTTTAAATGTTTAGATTATAAATCAATAAACTAAACAGAAATCTACAAAATTATACCAAAAAGGCGTGTATATTTCTTTTAAATAAGTCATATCTACTTTAACTGTTTTCCTCATCAATTACGAACATTTAGAAGATTGCAGATGCATTGATCACAGAATTTTGTGAACGTGCTTCAATTGACAAAAGAAGCTTAGAGGAAGTTTTAATTCTAGAGTCAAACGCCCAGCAGAATAAAACCACCCATCATCTGACTCTTGTAGGGATTAATGAAACATTATCTTGGATATTATTGATTTTCTTCGATGGTTCCATCATGATATTCTAGAATTCCATAAGGTGCAATAAAGGCAAAATTATAGTCTATAGATGAACTGAAGTGCATGCAAGTGATAAGTATTACTAATCAATGTTTAAGAGGCAAACTAAATGTTTGAGAGGCATAAACCAACATGAAATCAACATATATTTCAAGAAGACAACGTTGTAAGAGTAGCCAAAAAACCGAGGTTTATGACCAATCGTTAGACATTGACATTGATTCCAATCTAGACTCTAACAACTACTCGTTAATAATGAATCAGTGATCAACCAAAGAAGAGCTCCCTAGAAATAGAATCGTAGTTGTTCCAACTGACAATACGCCGATAAAAAGTAACAAGTATTTCCAAATATATAACAAAACAAAAAATCCCCATTGGGTGGATCAAAATGGAAATAGGAAAAGTAAGTTTAAGAATCAAATTAGATGAACTACTACATGGCTTCACATACCTGGGATATAGACGTGTAGGGCATAGTTTCCTTGAACGTGAGGAAAGCTTCGAACCCTAGTCGCCTGATCGATTGGCAAATCATCCAAAACACCTAAACAAGAAATAGTAAAAGAAATGATGAGCAACGTTACAAAGTAGAAAAATAAAGAATGTAAATGTAAGGAGGAAGAAGGGCACTACAGGTGGAATTTGGAAAATTGAGAAGTGAGAGAGGCGGTGGAGGCAGAGGTAAAAAGCTCACAGTCTCATCGAAGAATTGTGGTGTTGATGTTGAAGCTGATGTCGATGCTGATGAAGGGGCCACTGTATCCACTTCTTCATCTGACGAGCTTCCTCCATATGAAGCCCTCAGAGCATCCATTCTCTGCTTTGTCAGTGGCACCAATGACGGTGGTGCAAGTGAGAGATTGTTCTTAAACAATTCACAACTCTTATGTGCCCCAAAAACCCCAAAAACTACTCTTGACTTTATAAAGTAAATAGTTTCAAATATTCATTTTCTTCACCAATAAATTTTACAATTCTCATCCCACTCCCCCCAACTTTTTAAAGCATCACTTGCAAGATAGATCGAGAAAACAAAAACTCAAACAAAAATATATCTAAGATGACATAATAATTAGTAAATGTGGCACAAAACTTCGACCTCGCTTAAATCCAAGCTCTAAAGAAATTCAAGTATTCTTCAAATGGATGGTAAATTACCTAATCATTAAGTATACTTGCTTTCTAGTCTCATGACACCGACCCTCGACCAATTTTACCCGACTGTCTAAGCTCTCAATATTCCTCTAAATCCAACAGAGATAAATCACTCATTGACCACTTTTACATGAAACACATGTATATTTACCCAACTTTCCCTCAAAAACGCACAAAGTCCTTTGGCCTCTTTCTCACACAATCTCACCAGAATGCACAAGTCCTACCAACATATTTCTAACCATGCTTTGTGTCAAGAACGAGCTCTTAACGTAAAACATACACTTATTTAGGCATACTCAACAAATAGACACGCTCATTATCGCAACACATAACAACAACTCGACATGCTAGTCATTATAGTATCACCAGATTCACCACAACATTACAACAAGCTTAACATCCCGCTTAGGAAATCATCAAACATTTAAATCATCACTCTTACGCAAATAAAGTACCCAATATGCCAGCACACAACAAATAGACTAGCATGAAAAATTCTACAAACCTATTTTGCTCACAAAACAATTGTCCCTAACCACGAACAACAATGATTTCAAGTCATAAATCAAAACTGAAAAAGTGTTCACGAGATATTTTCCTACCTCAAAACAGCATAAGTTTTAATCTGGACACAGCGAATAAATCCTAAATTACAAACAGATAGTTTTCAAGGGTTATAAACTAACCTACAACACTTAAACCAAGTTTAAAAGGATTTAAAGCAGACCATCACCTACTGGACGTCGCCTAACAGCAGTTAAACGCTTGGTGATTGGTGTTCAAATTAGCCTAAAACTGTAGATTTGAACTCATCTGAGAATTGGGAACGCAAATCTAAGGCCAATTGAGTGTGGGTACGTGCCAAACCTTGTCGAAAGGAAGCAGAACGAAAACGTTGTAACCGCCGTGAATTCCGGTCGCTATCGAGCAGTGAGGTGGCTAAGACTAAGAGCAAACTGAACCATCATAACCTAGTGGAAAAAAGGGCAATAACTAAGGTCATGGGTTCAATCCATGGTGCTCACTTACCTAGGAATTAATTTCCTAAACGTTGTAGGGTCAGACGGGTGTACCGTGAGATTAGTCAATGTGCGCGTAAGCTAGCCCGAACACTCACGGATACAAAAAAAAAATTAAGAGCAAACTGAAGTATTTCTTTTAGTCGATTGGGCAAACATCTTTGATTAAAAATATTAATATATAGTTTATATTTATATGTAGTTTATAAATTTCTTTTAGTACATACTGTTTATAAATGATAGTATATATATATATATATATTTGACATAAAATTATAGTATATATAAAAGCTTAGGTTTATAGAATTTTTTGTCATTTTTGTTTTTTTTTTTTAATACAACATTGACAGTTTTACCATTAAATTGGTGACAAAAATGTAATTTCACGCGAGGAGTGAACATGGATAGCTGAAGCAAAAGTTGAAGGTCGATTTTTTTTTGCAAAAGTTGATCGCATTGGTTTTCAAAAAAATTGATCCGACCTATCTGCTAATCTACACCTACTAGTACGATTCTGACCGATTATTACTTTAATATTAATATACGTTTAATAAATGATATTGAAAGATATTAATATCAATAATGAAGTTGAGAAGGAAAATGATATCAATAACCGTACCCATTTAAAACTAGTACTAAATTGTTTTTAAGTACCAATGTTGAAAGATAATCACATTATGACTAGGGTATTCTCTACCACCCAAATGGTCACACACTCACATTCATAAATGAATTACATTTCAAGCCTAGTCAAAAGTTGGGGCTATTCTTCAAATTTTGAATTAACGTAAAGATGATACATAAAATATATGGAAAAGTAGCCTCTCTTTTTCCCGCCAAGACGGCCTGGCAAATACAGCCCCCACGCCGTTCGGAGATACTAAGAAATGGCGCCTTCCGCAGCGTCAGTGGTTGAAGCCCCACTTCAATCAACAGTCGAAAATATCGAAACCAATTTCCAGGTTTGCTTGTTTCCTCTTGAAATTTTCTTTCTTGATACAGAAATTTTATGAAATTAGATGAAGAAATTGTAATTGATTTTACTTCATCTGTTGGCAGCCGTTCTATGTTCTTCATAAAGCATCATCTCGGAAGAATTCGAGAAAATCAAATCTATGTGGAAAATCAAGGAAGAGAACTAAACTCTCTCCATCCGGTTCTAATGATATCGAGAATCCTGATAATGAAGAACGCGACGGATCTCAACTTGAACATTTGCGAATGGAAGCTCTGGAGCTTGTATGGTCGAAAATGGAAACCACCATTAAGGTCAAACTTATCTGATTCTAATGTTTGCGTGCAAATGCTGCAATACTGTCTAAAAACAAGTACTGGGTTTTTTCTTGCAGGATGTTTTGAGGGATACTAATTTTAAAGTTTTTGATGATATATGTCGCTGGGTTTATGAGTCCTTTGCTGCTATTAGATCATCTGGGACACCTAGTTCATCTTCAGCTACTCGGCCTTTTCCTACTTTTACTCGTGCTGAGTGTAAAGTATTGTTCACAGGGTTGGTTCTCACTAGTAAGTTCCTGACTCCAAAGTTCTAATTTGATGAATGTTATAACATATAGAACTCTAACCATTGTGCAATCAAATAACATTTGAGTTAGTTTGATGATCTTATTTGAAGGAGATATGTTCTATAGATTGTACCTTAGTGTCTTTGAATTATAAGTTTCAAGAGACAATATCTTTATGTATGGAAACTTATGTTTCTCAATGTTGAATAAGGAATCATGGTTATTTGACAGAGAATATGGAAGTCGTGGATGATTTACTGACATTTGAAGAGCTTGGTTTTCATTTGAAATCTCATGGATGCCATGTGGCCAGTCTCTCTTCTCAAGAGTTATCTGCCAAGAGTAGCATAGGCGGCTGCATCAGAAGTTTATTGAGACAATTGTTGAAGGTTACTGTTGATGTAAGTACTATGGATTTTAAGTGTGAGTATTCCAAATGGAGTCAGATTCTTTGATTAAACAACTCTGTGGATTGGTTATCTTTTATGGAATTTGAACAGGCGGCTGACATGTTCATCCTAGCATCATGGTACAGAGAACAAGGATACTATGAAAGCCCAGTAGTTGTGATTGTAGAAGACATTGAACGATGTTGTGGTTCAGTTTTATCTGATTTCATCATTATGTTAAGGTACTTCAAAGAACCATGCCTTTAGCCAATTCCCTTTTGAGTTTTCATTAATTTCCCCTATTCTATCTTTTTATCTTATGGGTCAAAAACTTACAAATGCCACCTACCTAGAGTCTTCGACTCTTCATAATGTGTGTGAACTACTTGTGTTCTACTATGCATATTTTATGAATTTTTTTTCTTTTGATTTTTGTGTTATCTATTTTTCATCTATAAAAGAAATGTTCTTTGTATTTGATATACCAAAGTATGCATCTTTATGATATTTCCTAGTCTTTTTTTTTTTCTTTTGCCTTTTTGAGAAAAGATATGAAAGTTTTCATTAAGGGAAGGAAAAGAGACTATTGCTCTGAGCTACAAAAGGATACTACAAAACTTGGTGTAAACAAAAGGAGTTCTTATCAGGCTTTTTTGTTTGGAGGATTAAGGTCCCTAGAAAGGTTAGGTTCTTTTCTTGGCATGATCTTCACGACCGCCTCAATACGTTGGAGGTTGTCCAGGATTTTGCCTTCGTTAGTTGGTCCTTTCTGTTGTATTCTATGCCGAAAGGCAGAGGAAGACTTGGATCATCTTCTTTGGCATTGTGAGCTGGCGAGTCGCGTTTGGGATGATTTTCTTCTGACTTTTGGCTTGTTGTATGCTTGTTATATAGATGTTAGAGTGATGATCGAGGAGTTCCTCGTCAATCCGCCTTGTGGGGGAAGAGGCCGGTTTCTTTGGCGTGCTTGTGTCTGCGCCATCTTGTGGGTTTTATTGGATTTGAGGAATAGGAGGGTGTTTAGGGGAGTTGAAAGGGGGAGTGGAGAGATTTGGTTGGTTATTCGGTATCATGTTTCTCTTTGGGCTTCAATTTCGAAGACTTTTTTGTAATTATCCTCTTGACATGATTTTGAATAGCTGGGCTCTCTTCTTGTAGTGGGAGTCCCTTGTTTTTTGTGGGCTTGGTTTTTTGTGTGCTCATGTATTCTTTCATTTTTTCTCAATGAAAGCTGTTTATTTCAATAAAAAAAAAAGACATAAACCGAAGGACATAGTCATGAAATTAAAGCAAGAAAAACTAAGAGAATCAACAATCTGTGGCAATGTGTTTGGTACTTCTAGATTTTTTTCTGGATTGTGGCATGAAACTCTGAAGGCCAAAGCTCTATTCTAAAATGATAAACTTTTAAGTTGAAAGAGAAAGCCAACAACTTGAGTAGATGGGGATGAATCACCCAACTTAAGAAATTAGGAATTATCAAATGGTCTCAGCTGATTGTCGTATTCGTTGTTTGATTTTATGCTTCATTCTCTTTTTATGAGTCATATGACGAAATGTTATTGCCTTCTAATTTGCAATGTATATATTGTTTTCGAGTTATCATTTTGTATATTCATAATTTTTGTACATCAGTGAATGGGTTGTCAAGATTCCAATTATTTTAATTATGGGAGTTGCTACAACAATTGATGCTCCTGCAAATGTACTTCGTTCAAATGCACTACAGAAGCTGTGCCCTTCCAAGTTCATGCTAGGATCACCGGCTGAGAGGATGGAAGCTGTTGTTGAGGCTGTTCTTCTAAGGCATTGTTGTATGTTCAGCATTGGTCACAAGGTTGCCGTTTTTCTGAGGAAATACTTCTTAAATCAGGATGGCACTTTAACATCCTTTATAAGAGCCATGAAGGTTGATTCTTCAATTTCATTCAGAATTTAAGAACTAGCTATTGGATGTTGTTTGTTATGTGTGGCATTCTCTCCCATATTGTTTTCGTATTATGATTAGGCTTCGATGATGTTTAGTTTGGCAAATAATTTTGCAGATTGCATGTGTCCAACACTTCTCCATGGAGCCCTTGAGCTTTATGCTTGCAAGATGGCTTGTTGAAGAAGAGAATATGGTACGTTTTAGTTGTTTGCTCCTTTTACTTCTCATTGCATAATTATTTTATACTAATTAGTGGTTGTAAGAACTTTTGAACATAGATTTTTATGAAATGAGGAAGTTATAATTCTTGTTAAATCTTAACTGAAATAAGTGCTTTAGTTATTTGCCAAGGAGAATGTTGTCAAGTTACTTTGTGCCTTATGGTCACAAGTTCAAAGGAAAAGTAAAATTTTTTTGGCTGAGTTATCAAAACTGTGGCTGGAGTTCGTGGCAAGAAAGAAATAATTGAATTGTTAGTGGAAAACAAAAATAATCTAACAATCTGATGGATCCAGTTAAGTTGCCCTTTATGTTTCTTTCTAAGGTTTTTTGTAGTTATACTGCATTTGTAATTAATTCCCGTTAGTAGATGTTTTTGTTAGAATAAGTAGGGATAAAAAGAGTGCTGGTTGTAACTACTGATTGTAACTTTTCACCAAATGAATGAATGGTTTCGCTTGTTTTAAAAAATGCAATTTTTGCTAAATCAGGCTTTCTGTAATTATATTAGAATGTATCTCCATTGACCGCATAAAACCATCCAATAGAAGAGGAACAGGTCACAACCTACATGAGTTAAGAGGATGAAAGAAGTTCTCTTGAATTGTCAAAGAAATCTAAAGAAAGCCAGAAACGATTTCTCCTCTATGCAAGTTCTTTATCATAAAATCCACCATAACCTCTTTCTATTTTGTACTGATTGTAGTCTTACTCAAATTGTATGTATTTCAAATTAAGTGTATAAACAATCTGAACTACTTCGAAAATGCACACCCTTCATGGTTTTAGTGCAATAACAGACCCGCTTATGATGAAACATAGAAACAGTAGCTATTACTTATGGAAAAATTGGGTTTCCAACATAGGTCTATTTCTTGCATCATATATGCACTTGGGTAGCATCAGTTAGTGCTTCTATCAGTCACGTTTTTCCTTATTACGTATATGCAATATGATTAATTTTACCAAATGGTTTTTAGGATGGGAATCATGCTACTTTCCAAGAAGTTCTGCCCAAGCATGCTTCAGATCTTCTGTCTGATTCAAGGTATCATGGAAAAACTCAGCAAGTACATGTAATTTTGTGGACAATTTACTTATTGTGGATACAACATACTTAGGTACTCGTTAGCCGAAGGGACAGATAATAATCTTGGTAATATATTGTCTGAATTAAAGAGATGGCGGAAGAGGTGGAGTATTGTTGTCCTGGTGCGCAAAACTTCATTAATCTTTTTACGTAATGAGTCTTTACCCTTTTTTGGAATTTAACTCTCACTGTCCATCTTTTGCAGTGTCTTTATCAGGTTGGAAAGTTTGGCAAAGTTCAATTGCTTGACTTACTTTGTGAGGCACTTGATCCACAGCTTTTCAAACCAATAACGTCTGAAAATTCCATTAGACTGCAGCAAGAAAAAGGGACATCGTTTTCAAGTAGTTATGAGCTACAATATCAATTTTCATCACGTAAGGATGGATGTATTTATCAAGTAATTCGCAAAGTGAGGTAGGTCAAAAGTTTCCTGTAGCGTGAACTATTGGAATTGTTCATACGGTCTCATAAATCTAATACCAAACAATGTTCTAGGGATTACGTAACTACAGACTCAAGCTTTAACTTTGCTGAATGCTTTTCTTGACGATAGATTTTCTTTTTCTTCTAAAAGACATAAACAGAGCTTGAATTAGTATTGGAAATATGATTTTGTGACAAATAGACCGAAAGGCAACAAGTCTTCCAAGGACAACATTTCAGAGGAATGCACTAACGATCTAAATGGAAAACTTGATAATTTTACATAGTTTGCTTTTGAAATTTCCTGATGTCCATCTAGAGTTTTCATGAATCACATCTAAATGTGATTTTTTTCCAATGCATTATCGAACATGCTCCACTGTAGTTGATTTTGCAAATGACAATTTTCTATTCTAGTAGCTACGTGTTTGGCTTCTTCTTGGTGTTTTCATCAAAGACATTTACCGAACATTTATCTAAATTGAAATGCTTGAATACTTCCTCTGTGATTTAGTTGTTATTTGCTTTGCTTTAATATTTCCTCTGTGATTTAGTTGTTATTTGCTTTCGTTCTTGTTTCCACATGCACTCCCATGTAGAGTTTGTACTTTCTAGTGTCTTTTTATGTCATCAATTAAAAGTTTTGGTTCTTGTTCAAGCTATATTTTTGCCTTCTTTATGAATTTAAGTTTGAGCTATTAGGGATCTTCCTGCTGAGCTTCTTCATCAGTTGCTAATGACTTGGGAAAAGATTACTGGCTGTGTTCCTGAGGTATGGTTATACTTGCGAGAAGACTTAGAAACCATGGAATTCACTTGGAATAATATCCATTTGTATACATTGACAATGACAAATATGGTGTATTTTTATTTTCACTTTATGTATTATGGATATGTGGAGCAGTGTTTTAGGCTTGATATTAGGATTGTGAGATCGCAAGCTTTTCCATATTTTTCTTAATTTCATTAAATTTGCTTTTGCTCTATGTGGAAGTACTTGCATATTAATGTTTACACCAAATCATTCTTGTTTATTACAAGTAAATTCTTTCTAGAACAGAAAGAAAGGACAGAAGGCTAATTGTGATTATTTTAATTTTTATTTTGTTCCAAGTCTTTGATGTGCTTGTCTTCTCATCCTGTTTACTTAGGAATTTTTGTTTTCCTATAATGCATTAGTCACGTTTTACATATTTGCTTGTTTTAGATCCATCAAAATGTGAAAGACTTGCTGTTGGCTTTCAAGCTTGGGAATGGAAAGAGTTCAGAAAAAGACATCGCAGATTTATCCAAGTATTATTCCACCCCTCATGTTGGGATATTTTTTAGCATCTTCTGTTTGGTACCTAAATAAAGAAGTTGTTAGAAAGTTTATTCTACCACTCAAGTATTATTCCACCCCTACTGTTTCTAGAACTTTTTAGAAATTTTATCTCTACTTGGTTGTATTTGTTGTTCGCGTCCTTTCTTCTTATCTCCATTTGGAAGTTTGTCTTTTCAAATTTTATTCCTTTTCATAACATCAATAAGAACTTGTATCGTGTTAAATAACCAAGCTCTTATTGAGAACAAATGAAAAAAAAATGTAGGCAACAAACAAAAATTCAGCCTAAGAATCCTTGAGGTGTCCTTGTAATAGCTCTTTACTGACGAGTGCTGGAACTTGATTGAGGAAACATCTTTGTTTAAGCTGGATGGTGGGGCTTCAATTAAAAAGAAAACCCATTGGAGACAAGTTAGATAAAATGACCTTTACCTGTGCCCTACGGTTGGGCTGCATCCAAGTTGTCTAGCCGACCTTGCTACCTCAAGTCCATTTAGCATTAAAAGATATCTGAAGATGGGATATAATATAAAATGCTTCCTTCAGCCTTTAGGACAAATGATCATTCACCATGCTGAGGCTTTTTTTTTTATTTATTTTATATATATATATATATATATATATATATTTGTCTATTTCTTTAATATTCCTTATTGTTTTTGCCAGTTCATTGAAGTGATTTTTTCAAGAGTTATTCTAAACAGTTTGTAGGAAAGAGATCTCCCTTTTTATAATTCATGGTTTTGTTTTTCTCAAAAAAAATCTCGTTGTTCCTCATTTGCTCCCCCGAGTTAATGTGTAGAGGTATTTGTGATTTTGGCATTTAGCTAGCTTTGAGGTGACCATTTTTCTCGTGTCTTTTTTACCACTCTTTGTACTTCCATTTTTCTTCATGAGCTCCTTTGAATTTTTTAAGGGAAAATTGTATATAGTTAAATATTTAAACTACTGAGTATACCATCTTCATCAATTGGAAACCGTACTAAATCAGGATTCTACTATTTTATTTGCAGAAGATATGCATCCAGAAATGGCTTATTTGTTAAGAATTCAAAACCTATGATGGAGAAAGCGGAGTCATTTCTTAATTCATTGGTTAGGTAACAAAACTTGTTCACATTTGAGCTGTTATTATTGTTCTATGATGTCTCAATGTAGATAGAAAGGAATATCATCATTATTTTGTTATATTTTGAGAATTGAATATATGGGTTGTGTATATTTTGAGAATTTAATGTTCTAAAGTTCTTTTAAATACTTTTTAATAGCTATCTTTTGGTGTAAATTATCACCGTGTTTCCTATCTTATCGCTATACTACTCTTTCATCCAATTGGAAAAGTATACATACAGACATACATACATATACACACACATATATATATGATTCTTTGGATAGGGATTGATTTTTCTATTTTCCTTTGAAAATTTCATACATTGATTAAATTGATTCTAAAAAATAAACTAAAATAAAGCTTTTTGGGGTCATCTTGCCGGTTGGTTTACTTGGACCTAATTCTTCATGCTTATTTATAAAGAATGAAATATACTTTGCAAATTGACTAGAAAATTATCACAGCCCCAACTAGAGGTTATATTACTGGTGCATTATGTTTCTTTTCTTTTCTTTTCTTTTCTTTTTTTTTTTTTTTAAGCTTAGGCTGTTACATCACTTTTGTTATTGCCGCATGCTTATGATTTTGAGCTAATGTGTTTGATATGTCTTATATCCTACTATTTAGTAAAATGCATGAAAATAGTTCAATGTAGTTACTAAAGTACTTTGGATTAAATATTATGTTAGCTAGAGGTGTCTATTTGCTATTTATCGAACTACATGGGTGCAACATAGTTACTTTTAGGCCATAAGGATTTCACTGGCGATTGCTGTAAACCACTAGATTCTTCTTTTTCTTTGCAATTATGACACATTGTTATTTGTGAATTGTTTAGGATCTCGCATTGGAAAAACCAAGAGACCTCACAATCTTTATAAGATAGATGAGCTACTTCTCTCTTTTTTCCAATTAGTCTTGAGATGGAACCCCGTGGTGTTTAATATGAATTTTGCCAAACTAATTTGTATGTCTTGAATCTTTACGATGTATCGTGTTATGAACTATATGCTCCTTCTTATGATTATCTTGTAATGGGATATGATGAGGATGCTAAGGTTGTATCAACTTAGTTGAGATAACCCGGTGCATCTACTGACCCATAGTTTAGTTTTGTTTGAGATGTATAATTTTTTTGTATCTTTGTATTACTAGCATGAGTCTCTTTTCATTACATCAATGAAAAGTTTGTTTTTGTTCCAAAATAAATATGAATATTGAAGCATAGGGACATATAATTGGTGTCTTTTTCTGTATGGCACTCCAAGTAGGTAAATGAAGTTTACTAAATGAGAAAAAAGGATAGTAAAGAAACTTTGAAGAGCACCAAGAGCATTGTGATATTTTGATGTTCTAGTTGGTATATGAAGCATTCTTACGTATTTGCTCTCTGTTGTTTTTCTTTTAAATAAACCAGTGAACATATGAGGCCTGTTGAATGCATACCTTTCCATGAACTTATCTGCTTCAAAGATGTTAGAAATCTTCAACTGGTAAGCATGTCTACAGCACTCCAATATGAATCTACACTTTCCTGATCATTACTTGAAGGTATAAATGGTACTCCTTTACCAATAGCTGGCAACTATTGCCACGGTATGGCAGGATGCATTACTGTAACTTAGTTTCTTGTTTAATTTTATTGATAATGCATCCTGCCATAGCATGGCAATTATTCTCAAGGCTATTTGTCAATAATAGTTTATAAATTCAAATATTTATAATACCGCCTTTCAGATTTCAGAGAATATATTAATAAATATTTATAACAAGCAAGAACGATCATGGACCGTTTGGGGTTTTCAATTGAATATTCTGCTTTTCTCCTTGGCGTTTGTCCAATAGTATGACTTATGAGACCTTTTGAGTGGTTCTAAAACAAAGCAATGGGGATTTATGTCCAAAATGGACAATATCATACCATTGTGGAGATAGATAGGTGGAGGTTCCCTTGTCATGAGCTTAGTTTGTACATGCATTGCTTGTTCTAGTCATGCATACTATATTCTGCACACTTAACTCTGTTCATACTCTGGGATATCTGCAAGTTATCTTGGTTCCGTCCATCCATTTATTTATTTATTTATATTTACCCAGGCTTTGATTGGAGATCCAAGAAGAAGGATTCAAGTGGATCTTCTGGAGTTCCAGAAAATCATAAAATGTACTTGTTGCAGCGAGAACATAAATAATCTTTTACCATGTGCACACGATTCAACAATTATGTGAGTAAACCTCTGACTTTTGCATCAGAAACTATCATATATTTGAACTCTCTCTGCTATAATATGATAGTGTAGTATTCATTTAAATCATAATTTTTTCTTTGAACTGATAAGGGTATTTTCTTCATACTTTCTATTGTTTTACACGGAAAGGATCTGTATTCAACTATTGAGAGGATTTCACAGAATACTATAGCCCTAGATTTAAGGGCAATAGTTTATACAGGAATGGAGATTAAACCAACTGTAAAAAAATATAGGTAAATGAGATTGTTAAAGTATTGTGTTAGGTCACCGATTATACATACATACAGATGCAAAGGGAAAAAGAGGTAATACACTGATGTCAACTCCTCAGGATATGATAGGAGAAGAGAATAACGGTTGAGGCCCAGCTGGGGGGGAGTATTTAAAGAATGTTTGGGGATTGCTGAAGGTAGGTTTTATTTTGGAGAAAGCTGCTTAGAGCTTTTGAGGGTGAAGAACCAGCCTTCTCGAAGTTGCTGGAGGGTTACCTCTATATTTCTTGTTGTTGCTTATTTGTTATTAGATATTTCCTTGTTCTTGAGTTGATCTTTGTGTTGAGAACTTTCTGTTGATTTCCATTCAATAAATCATACCAAAGTACCGTCTTTGTTTCTCTAGTTTGTTGGGATTTTCTGAGTTTTTAGGTAGAGAAGTCCTTACATATTAATACAATAAAATGTATACCCATTAGCTTAAATTTTTGGGTTGATTAATAATTTAACTTATTATTAAAGTAGGAGGTGTCATGTTTGGACCCCCCAGTAACTGTCATTTTTTTAAACAAAAATCACAATTGTTCACTGAATAGATGAAAAGAGACATGCTCAAATATACAAAGTCCATATGAAAGTGAAAAACAAAAACGAGAAAAAGAAAGAACAAGGAAGCTTCCCAAAAAATGAAAAAAAAAAAAAAAAACTGAAGGATCAATTGCAAAGAACTTGAGGCTTGCACCAAACTCGAAACTTCAAGAAACCACAAAACAGGGAGCTGAGAGAATTATAGAGAAACTCGCAAAGAGAGCCCTCTGAAAGAACACTAACATACAACAATAAGCATGAAAAAAAATCCTCCAAATCACTCGGGAACTTCTGAAGACATAACAATAAAAATTTTAAAAAAAGAAAAGAAAAGAAAGAAACAGCAACAAACCCATCTAAAGAGAATTTTGAACCGGAGCTGAAACCACCAAAGAAGCCAACTAATATAGACCACTTGGAAGAGACCAAAATAGGGCCGGAAAGCTTGATAGAGGAGCTTGAAGCAAACAAAAAGGGGCATGTCTGTCACTTTGAAAAACCAAAACAAAACTTGGTAAAATTAAACCCTTGCACAGTTTTGTTCTTGAATTGATGGGGAGATAAATCTCTTTCCCGGGTCTTGGGAACTGATGTGGATACCTCGGATCACCCCTTCCATGCTGCTATCTGGAATGATTTTTACCCAAAAAGATCAAATTCTTCCTTTGGGAAGTTATCCCTCTGCCATCAGTACAAGTGACAGATTACAGAATTGCCTCCCCCACATAGCCTCTCTCCCCATTGCTGCCTCATTTGTAAGGCTGGTTCTGACACTTCTAGTCATATTTTTATACACTGTCACTTTGCAGAGCGGTTTTGGAAGGAGATCCTCCTTTGCTTTGGATGGTCCACTGCCCTCCCTAAAGACACAATCGACGCCTTCACTTTCACTCGCACCGGCCATCCCTTCACAAAGCAAAAGAAGATCATGTGGATGCATCTGATACGTGCTTTAATATGGATCACTTGGAAGGAGAGAGACAAGCACCTCTCCAAAAATAAGGGGATCTCTTTTGATAGCTATTTTGATCTTATTATCTTTCATGCTATGAGTTGGTGTATACCCAACTCTAAACAAATCATGAGAACAACGTAATGAAATGGTATTGATGCATATTATCTGGTCATCACAAGTAGCCTCTCTCGGAAGAGAGCAGGTAGCCTGAGGCTGTATGTATAATTCAATGGACTGTCCCTCCTCATTTTATGGAATTTCTTTATATAATTGTAACCGATTCGAAGTTCAAAAAGAACCATATATTTATGTGTGCAGGAAGATAAAGTGAAATTAATATTATTGGTGGATGTTAAAATCTTACTGTGTTGCATTCTTTAGTTTGACCAAAGATTTCTTGTAACTTTCATGTAGGTATAGTTTAGCGCAAGAGCATGGGGATCTCATCAATCTCCATGATTGGTTCCAATCGTTCAAGAGAGTTGTTAGTCATCCTCAACCTAAAGGGAATCACAGGACGAAGCAATGTGCTACACCAAAGAAAAGGAAAGATAAACCTACCGTTGAAAGCAAAAGCGATGCATCAATTCAGTATCCTTTAACATTATTATGTGGTGAAATTGTAGTCTATGCTAATTAGATCTGCAAAACTAGTCCGTGAATGGAGTTCTAATCTGTTTGTTTCTTAATTGTTTGTCCTTCCTAAGTGCATTTTTTTCAGGTTAATGTCATAGCTCCTCCATTTTTGGTGCTTTCTTCTACAATATTGAAAAATGAGGAAAAAAATTCACGAAACCACCACACTGTTTCATGCTTCTTGTTTTTCTATCAAAACAGCCTCTGTAGAAATGGTTTTAATTATATATCCTAAATTTGTTCCCTTCGTTAATGAAGCAGCAATGATCCCCTAAATACTTTTAGTATCCATTTTGAGACTTCCTTGAAACTCCTTAACCTCTTTTTCAACAGAGCAAGGTTTTGCACTGCTGTTACTGAATTGCAGATTACAGGATTGCTTCGGATGCCGAGCAAAAGACGGCCTGATTATGTACAGAGAGTGGCCTTTGGATTATAAGAGAACTGCAATTGACTCAAGCTCAATGATGCTTACAAAGTGAATGAGAATCCTCAGGTTTGCAGCTGAGATGACTGATGTTAATGCCTATTTTTTAAAAGAAAAGCGTAGAAATTGACACAAACAGGCCACTGAATAGAGAAACAGATAGTGAAGAATGTAGAAAAATGAAGAGAAATGGTAAAAATCCAATATGAATCACACGTAGATGGCAGTTCAGAGTTGGGAGCTCTCCTAAAATTCTTTCATCTCAGACTTTTGGAGAAGAGGATCAAACTAACTTTGCGGATAAAGCTATGTTCCAAGCCCCTTGAGCAGAAGAGGGAATAGAGCAATCACTTGTTATACATAGAGTTGTTGTAATATTTAGTTTTTAATAGTTCAATTGAATTGGTAGTCTTTTATGGAGAAAATAGGAAGCTTTCATAAGTAACATTACGAAAAGTTGGTGCAATATTATTGTTGTTGGATAAAACAATTTTTTTTTTTTTATGAATATTAGTTTAAAGAATTTTGATGGTTGATCATGGAACAATTCTCGATATTCTTTGGAAGGGCTATCTTGGCCCTTGCCTTTAAGTTGTTATCTTTGGATTCCTTATATAAATACCTTTGATACTGTTTCTTATCAAAAAAAAAAAAAAAAAAACAATTCTCGATATTCTTGAAGTTCGTTCAATTAAATTATCATTTTATAAAAGAAATTGTTTTATTAATGCAAAATGTAGATTGTAGTGTAATGTGATTATTGTTGATAATATTAACTATATTGTTAGTAAATTGCTAAAAAACTTATCTAAAAATAATTTTTTAAAAAAATATCATGCTTTGTAAAAATTGGTTTGGTTTTTGGCAAATTACGACTTTGTTTGGAATTGATGCAACTTTTAAAATAATTACACTAAACTGTACTTTTAGCCTAATAAATTGTATAGTATTTGAAAAATAAATACAAAAACATCTTATTTTAAATATACTAACTAAAATAGACTTTTAATAAACCTTTTTTTAAAAAAAATTATTTTTTGTAATTTAAAATTTATAATTTAAAATTATTGTTTAGTATGATCACATTTGTTTTGTTATATTAATTTTTAAATATTAATGAAAATAGTTTGTTTTAAAAAAAATCATCATTGTATACTTTTTTAAAAAAATAATGTATTTAACTCTTTGAAAAATAAAAAATAGATAAAAAAAATAGATGAAAAATAGATAAATATATAAATAAAGAATAAAATATAAAATTGAAAACTATAATTAATTAAAAAAATTTACCTAATTTTAGGAGAATCTAAAAGCTAGTAGAATTCCGCTTTTAAAGTACACTAAAAAAATTAATGATTCTAACCAAAAAACGGTTAAGATTTTTTATAAATGACTTCTTTAAGTCCCAAACATAGCTTACATTTATCTCTCTAAAGCCCGTTTCATTTATCACATGAGAAGAAAATAATAATTTAAGTTATTTTAAAAAGTAATTTTTTTTTATCACGTGACAAATTTATTTTAGTTAGATAATTGGTGGGCTACACAAATATAGTTGCACTAATGTATTTCTTTTCATTTTTAAACTTTTGAGAACGTGAAATTCCTTTTTTTTTTCATCAAATTACAAAAACATCAAATACCTATAAAATTTATTTCTCCTCTTGCATTTCCTCCCTTTCAACTTCCAACTTCCTTTTGTATACATGATTTGAAAGAAATATGATAAAGCTATGAAAATATGTATCGGAAAAAGTTTTTGAAAGTTTCACAAAACAGTATTTTTGCAAAAACAAATTGAAGAGATCAAAACATTTGAGAAAATATTTTGAAAAGCTTGAGAAATTCAAGAGAAGAAAGATTGAAAGTATGCCTAGGAAAGAGTTTTTTTTTTTAAAAAAAGGAAGAATATAAAGTTTGAGACGATATTATTTTGTAAAGAGCTTTTTAAAGTTTGCTGGACCGTTTGTCGGGAATGGACACCAAGGCTGCATCTTCCACACAATCATTGCCTGGCACATGGCCAACACTCTCGCTCTTTGCAAATGAAAAAAACACGAGAAAAAGTTTGAAACGAGAAATAAACCAGAAGAAATTTTGCAAAATCAAGATCGAAGAAGAAAAAATAATGTTTCTAAAGGAAATTTTGAAAGTTCTTAGAGAAATCCTATTTGAAAAACCTATATAAAATGTTTTTTGAAATACATTTCAAAATAAAGTTATTGCCAAAAAAATAATAAAAAGAAGAGATATTTTGGAAACGATAGAATCTTTAGAAAGAAGATTGAAGGGAGAAAACTTCCGAGGAAAAAAAAATATTTTGAAAGAGATTAATTAAAACAGTGAGAAGAAAAAGTTTGAGAGAAAATGTTTTTGAAATTTTCATGAAAAAGAATTTTTGCAAAAACAAATTGAAGATATCAAAATATTTTCAAAAGAAAAAAGTTAGAGAAAATATTTTTGAAAAGAGAATTTTTACACAAACAAAATTGAAGGGAAGAAAGTTTGAATGGTTTGGAAAGAGTTTTGAAGAAAATAACAATTGAGACTATTATTTTGTAAGGAGCTTTTTAAAGTTTGTTGGACCGTGTGTGCCTGAATGGTGTCAAGGCAGCATCTTCCGCGCACTAAGTGCATGCTGCCTTGCAAGGCTACATCTTCCGCGCACTAAGTGCATGCTGCCTTGCAAGGCTACATCTTCCGCGCACTAAGTGCATGCTGCCTTGCAAGGCTACATCTTCCGCGCACTAAGTGCATGCTGCCTTGCAAGGCTACATCTTCCGCGCACTAAGTGCATGCTGCCTTGCAAGG
>JBBPDJ010000026.1:11302179-11315604 GCA_037974625.1 Cucumis cinereus
TATATATATGGAAAAATCAACAATAAACCGAATTACTTAAACTACTTTTAAACTTTATTAAATGTAGACTTATTGAGAAAAACCTTCCATTACTACTGAAAAAATAATAGAAAGCAATAAATAAATAAAATTAAAAGAAAACAATAAAATTAAAAACACAATAATTAAACTTGAAAAAACTCCAAACTAGAGATAAAAATTGTGGACTAGAGAAAACGTCACTATGTGAAAAATTATTACAATCACACAGATAATCTCTCACCGACCTCAATGACAAAAGCACTCCTTCAGAAGCATTATACTACTCATACAACTGAGTTACTATATCAAATTAAAATAAATCAAATTGGGATAACTTGAAACCAAAGTCATAGACTCATTTTAGGGTACTTAGAAGTTATCACTTCATTAAACCTATTAGACGTAGACAAACTTCGTTACAATCGTTTTTCAAAGCTTAATAACATAAATTAAAATTGAATATTTGAAAGTACGATACCAAAATACATAAATAAAAATGATATTTAATTTTAAAAACAATTCTAGCTTTATAAGTTTGGCTAATATATGACGTAAACAAGACAACAAATTTCTTAAATTTAAAAAAGTGGGACAAAAATCATTTTAAATTCATGTCCTACCAACATCGTCCTTAAAACATTTAGGGTATGCTTTAATTTTCTATATGTGTCACCATGTGCACCTTACTTGTAACATTAAAGTCGATTGAAGGTTATCATATATACCAATTTTCTCTATCGAACTTTACAAGCAATTTCTCGACTCTTTCACATGTTAAATTTTTGTGGTTGGATTCATTTTACACATCTATAGTTTGGACCCACATGAAGTAGACTTTATGAAATTCAATTTTCTACTTTATTGATAATTTCTTAGAAAAATTGTTGGTCACACACTTTATTAATATATGGTTACCTGTTTCCAAATTATGATGGCCCATATCGGACCACAACATCTTGAAGCCACAATCAATCTATCTATCAATCACAATCCTTATCGACTAGGAGAGCCTTGTGTCTGAGTGCAATCCTTACAGTCGTCATAAAGGTTACTCGTGTCTTCACTTGAAAAGAAACGTGTTTTGTGGTCAAAACCACTTTTATCACTATAAATATGACATTGGGGTTCTATCTCAAAACCAATTATCAATGAGAAGATCAACTCATCTCTCTTATAAAGCAAAACCACGAATTATTCACACATTGTTATAACAATAGAACAAATACGTATAGATTCATATATAATATTCCACTATATATATATATATGTATGTGCACATACCATATAATAAAACACATAGTAACTAATTAGGGCAAAGAATTCTATGAATTAGGATGAGATTTGAAGTAAGCCAAGAGACCAACAAGAGGGGCATTAATATAAGTAGTTGGTTCAGAATAAACAAAATCAACTCTTGAATCTGCATAAGAATCTTTGAAATCAGGTCCTCCAACAACAGCTCCAATCAGCAAATTAGGGTTTGGATTGTTGCTTTGAAAATATTGATTTCCTTTTCCGCAACCAATTGGCTGTGGATGGTTGGCCATGGATGGCAATGATGAGCCACGATGGTGGATCCTTTGTGGGAACTTTTTGCCATAACCCACCATATAGGACATCCCCAATGGATTGCTTCCTAGTATGTAATCCACCTATACACATCATCCAAAATGTATTCACACCACTCGTTTTTAGGTTAAATTATAGGTTTAGTTCGTAAACTTTAAAAGTATATAATATGTATTATGAACTTTTAGTTTTGTGCTTAATAAGATTCTAATCTTTAAAACTGTCTAATAATTTTATATTTCATTTGTTTATAAAAAAATTACATTTCATAAGATCACTCTCAAACTTCAACAATATCTAATATGTATTTAAACTTTAAAAATTTCAATAGGTCTAGACTCTAAAAATGTGTAATATAATATTTATGTCCAATAAACTTTTAGTTTTTTATATCTAATTTGTATATAATATATTCAATATTTTCAAAGATTATTATTTGACCTCTTAGACATCAAATTGAAAAATTATTGTAAATGGTAAAACTGCGTAAAATATTTACAAAATATAACAAAATTTCAGATTCTATCAGTGTCCAACACACTATAGACAAAATTTTGTTATATTTTGTAAATATTTTGGTTCATTTTGTTACATTTAAAAATGTCTCTTAAAATTGAAATTTAGGGTTTAGGGTAACCTTTTAAGTTTAGACCCGATAGACTTTATGATTACTTTGTTAAAAGAAAAAAAAACAAATCAAAGATTTCTTAAACACAAAATTAAGAGTTACATTTAGAGAGTTATTGGGGTGCATGGAAAGTTGAAAGTAAGTCGATCGACCTAATCGTGGAATAAAAACGTAAAAAAAGTTTAAGGACTAAAATTGCAATTTAACCTAAATCGGATGGGTTAAGTTGGTTGTTACCTGGCCCTTGGCAACTTGTAGAAGACAAGATGGAGAGACTACAACATTTCCACAGTGAAGAATGCGTTTGTATTGATTCAAGTAATTTGAATAAACGATAAGAAGAAAAGATAAGGCTGTTGAATGTTGCAGGTTACTTCCTCCAGGTTTGAATAGAAGCCCACCTATATTCATTTTAATACCATTTTAATTAATTCAAATTAGGGTTAATTACCATTACTTTTCATAATCAAATTCCGGGATCATGAATGGTTAATATATATATATATATATAGATAATTATAAAAAGAGAATGCATGAATTACCTGGTGAGTAAGAAACTGATAGAGAGGGGGATTCAGGAAGAACTGAGCATATGAACTTATCAGCATAATTAATAAACATATTGGAAGAATCATTTCCACTCATCACAAACTGTAAATAATAAATAATTGGGTTAATCATCCATTATATTTATACAATTAACTAAATATATCAAGAAATCACTCCTTAAATAACACAATAAAATAAAAAGGTATTAGTATATTTAACAAAATTGAGTTCAGCTTTCGAAATCTATCAGTAATTGATCATATCGTCAATAGAGGTCCATTAGTGATAGACTGTTGTTGGTAGGAATCTATCAACGATATAGTCAACGATATATTTTATTATATTTGTAATTTCTTAAAAATAATAATTATTATCCCTAAAAGTGATACCCAATACAAAATTACCCAAAAGATAGGTTTTGTGGTTTTCATATTATGGTTTCGAGACTTGATCGGAAGGATTTTGTGAAAAATAACATAAATATGTGTATTTGAAACATCAATTAACCAAATATGTAAACTGATACACCTATTTAAATTTGAGGTTTAAATGAATATGAAATTAAAAGTTTAGAGTTACAGTTGATAGTACAACCCACCAAGTTTGACAATTTTTTCAATACGGACATAACTTAGTGATTACGACTTTTTTAATCATTCTTCGAGTTTAGAGATTCAAATCCATCCAAAAAAGGATGAAAATATACACATACCTTGGAAATGAGGACATTAATCCCAGCATATTTGGTATCCCATCCAAACTCAGCAAAGCTACCAATAGAATAATGTTGAAAATCATTATTTTTAGAGTTAATCACATTATAATCAACAGCAGTAGGGTTGTTGTTGTTGTTGTTCTCTATTTTGTCCATGTTTTTAGTGATATAGTTCCAATAAAATGCACCCTTTGTTGCCTTGAATAACCAAGCAGCTCCCCATATTAACTCGTCCTAGATCGAATCAGTTTATTTAGGGTCCATTTGTTAGAAAGCAAAGTTGTATTTCATGTTTTCATACATATGTTTGGTTCGTAGCATATTAATTTAAACAATTTTTTAAATTTTGTAGTTGATACTGTATATTTATAAATTGTAAAACCTACTTGTAGTTACCCACTAATATTTAACTATGACAATAAGCTATGATTAATTTATTTAGAAATATGATTTTATGTTAGAAAATAAAAAATGATTTTAAATGAAAAATTTTCTAAAAATATTTATAAATACAACAAAATATCACAATCTATCTATCACGAGAATTGACTACTATATGTGTCTATTATGATATAAATAGACACATATATTAATTTGTCTTGGTAGATAGATAGTGATATTTTGGTATGTTTTTGTTTATTTTGTTATATTTGAAAATATACCTAAAATTTATAAAATTATCATTTTGTATTATATAATTTATAATACATTACACATTTTACATATTGTATTATTTATAAGAAAAATCATGCTTTTAACATAAATATCGTATTTTTAAATGCTTTATTTTTATTTAATATAATTATATATTTTATAATTTAAAATAAAAAATAGATGTATAATGAAAACATGTTTTCAAGATTTGCACAATTTAAATCACAAAATTTGAAAATGATTTTTAAAAACAGAATTTAAATTATCCGTCAAACATATATTTGCTGGACATAAATAAATTTGATAACATAAAATATAATTTTTTTTTGTTAATTTTCGATTTTAAAATAATTTAGATCTCAAGATAATTAAATAACCAATATTTAAATATTAAATAATACATACCTCATAGCCACTATAACTACAATAAAATGGACAAACCCATCGTCCAAGACTGTCATTGTAAGACCCTCGATATGTATCTGCAAACTCAAAAACCTACACCAAAAAAAAAAAAAAAAACCCTAAATCAATAAAAACATTCCTTTCATGTACCATAAATTTTGTTCATTAGCTCAGATCATAATTAAAGTGTCAAAAAATTGTAAAGTGCATTGTTAAAGTTCGATAAAGCCGAGTTGGATAACGATTTTGTTTTTAGTTTTTTTAAAAAAATTATATTTGTTTTCTTACAGATTCCAATTGTATTTACATTTTTTTAAAAAAAAAAACATTTATAAATATAACAATTAGTTTCAAGTTATATATACCAGCATTTTTAAAAAAATGTAAATATAGCAAAATCAGTAAAATTCAATATAACAACACATAAATTAAAACAAAGTCTCACCATTCTAGCCCTTTTAAGAAGCCTAGCAGAGTAACCTCCATCAAGAGGCTTAAACACAATGGAGGAGGCAGCGAGCGCAGCAGCGATCTCCGCGGAGACTTCAGAGCCGGGAAACTGCTTGCTGACAGCATAAGGAGTCCTCGGTGTATCCATATCTTCGGGTCGCTCCCAGCAGAGATGGTCGGCGTAGGGGTCGCCAACCTGAGCAAAAACAAAGCCAGGAACAGAAGTGGCTTTGAGTAAGTAATCGGTGCCCCATCGGATCTGATCCATGGCGTAGGGAAGGTCGGAACCCATTTCTTTTCCGAACTCCAGGACACTCCATGACAGCATGGTGGTGGTGAACGCCATTGGAAAACTGAACTTCACATTGTCACCGGCGTCATAGTAGCCACCCACCAAATCAACCTATGTAACACCCATCTTAAAACCGTCATATGAAGGGTTCTATCGCAACCTCAATAAAAGAAAGAAAAAGAGATATGATCTTACACCAAACTCAAGGCCATCACGAAGACCCGAATCCTTCCTCCAAGTGACTCGTTGGTTAGGAGGCAATTTTCCCGACTTCTGTCCATCAAAAAACAATATACTTTTTGTCAAAGCATCTCCATAGTCATGAGAAGACACAACCACAAGCATCAACATCAAAATCATCACCAAAAAGTACTTCATAAGTAATATTATTGCCATATAATTTCTTCTATATGTTCTTCAGTACCATATATATCAAAACTTGTATCCTTTTGCAAGGCTTTATATAATGCATGCACGTAACAATCCAATATGAACTATGAATGTGTAAAAAGGAAAAAAAAAGGAAAAGTGTTTTTGATATATGCAATCACTTTGGTATGAAGCATTGAAAAAGCACTTCCTTAGAGAGATTTTTGGGAGGGCCTATCTTGAAGGTAGGGTTGGATGCCATGGTTTGTGTGTTAGTTTTGTAAAGGGGAATGAATGCCCTCTTTTTTTGTGCTTCTAATGCACTTTTCTACGTTGACAATTTTCTTTTTTAATCAAAAGTGAATTATTAGGAAGAAGAATTAGGTCTCCATTGATAAACTTAATTTTGTTTTAAATTCTTTATATTTTAAAATCAAACTTATCAACATTATTTTCCGTCGGTAAATTTCTTTGTTTTATAAAGTAGACACTGTTTGATAATTATGAAACCAATGCACGTGAGCTTCTCTTCAAACTTCCGATTTAGGGTTGATGCTTTTTATTTTTCAACAAAAACTATGATATTGGTTTGTATCCGATATAACTAAATTTTATATCAAACTTTTAGGTATTATATCTCAAATCATTGTATCATGTTAGATTCTTAAATCATCCGTTTGAATATCATTACGTGGTTTTCAACAATAAACAAATAGAGTGCATGGATTTGACGACTTTATATCAATAAAATAATGCATCGATAGTGATCTATAATAATTTGTGAAAATATGAATTAATTATCGATTACGTTTGGGGTTGTCTTTAAAGTCTTTGATAAAAATCAATCGTGGATTCAATTACTTTTTACCACCGGCCGCAATCATGTAATTTGATTGATCCCAAGATATGTGGTATCATGAGACCCACACCATATTTACCTTTCTTTCTCATATGATCATCTTCTATTATTTATCGTTTTTTTCGAAGAAACAATATTTTATAAAATAAAATATAATTGAATTATGAAACTAGTGGTATTTGCTATTACTGCCATATTTGTCATTTTCTTATGCACTTTTAATTTTGTTTTTATAGCATTTTTGTCCACATATATAAACAAACCCTATTGAGTGCTTACTATTGACCTATTAGTCACACATCACAGCATAGACTAAGTTTTATTGATAGGTAAATTAAGAAGAGACAAAAATATGTCCTTATAGAGATTTAAATATATAGGGTTTTCTAATAAATTGACAACATATTAAATCAACATCACTAAAATAATTTAAAATCTAATGCCCTTAAAATAAGGGGAAAAAAGTTTGATCTCTTTTGATATACAACTAAAAGTTGAGTTGTGTTTATAAAGAATCTATCATAAGAATATCCTCCGACTTATTTCATCTGTAAAACTTGGGTTTTTGTTTTCTTCTACTTGTGTAAAACAACAGTGCAGAGGTTTGAACATGGAACTTTCCAAGACCATCTATTCTGATACCATCTTAAATCACGAATTCATGGAACAACAATGAAAATTGATTACCATGTTTCTATACAAATTTGCAAATACTTCTACCACATGTGTTGAATGTGGACAATTATAAAAATGATGTACAAATCCTATCGAGGAGAAAATCTATTTAGAATAAAAGACTAAAGTTGGGATGAGAGTACATCAATTTTAATCACTTATCAAAGTACCGAGAAACTTTAGAGTTGTATCTAACTGTAATCCTAAACTTTCATAATTGAATCAATTTAGACTCAATATTAATCTTCTCCACAAGGACTAACATAAGATTAGAGAAAAATGGTAGATGGTGAAAATCGATAAGTGCCGAGTTTATTCATAAGCCATATAACTCTAGGTTGGGTTAATTTTTTACCGGTTCGGGTTGGGTCGGAACCGACCGAAGCCACATCATTTTAAATATTTTTATCTATAAATATTATAAATTTAATAGGATTTTCATTTTTCAGTTTTCAGTTTCTCCTTTCGGCGATTTCCCTTCACTCCTTCTGCACGCTTCAACACCGACCGTCATCTTCATTCTCCTTCCTGTCGGTCATCTTATCTCTCTCAACTCACCGCTTACTACTTTGCTCCGACGCCGTTTCGGTCGACCTCCCTCACGGTCGATCTTCCTCACGGTGTTTCTCTCATTCCACTCCATCGATCTCCCTCACGGCGCCTCCAGTCCATTGATTTCCGGTGAGTGACTCCAAACTCCAAACGTAACTTTTCATTATTCATTCTTTCTCTCTTTTTATCTTTCTTTTTTCTTTAAACCTCAGATCTCGATTTCTGATCTCTCCCATTCTGAGCTTCAGGCTAAGGAATTCTCGATTTTCAGCGGCGTTTTGGGCGGCAAGCGGATGGGCGCAAGGTGGGCACGAGGATAAGGTGAAACGAGGAAGATTTTCTTTTCTTTCTTTTCTTTATAAATATGGCTCTTTTACCTTATCTAGGAAGTTTTGGCTTAATTTGGAGTCTAATTTGACAAATTTACAGCATATGGAAAGGATTACGTTAACTACCTCCATTCGTGTGCCTCTCGTTGATGACCAATGGACGAGGAAGATGATAAAAAATTGAAGAAGTGTAGGAGGAAGAGACTGTTAGGCGCCGAAAGGAGGAAGCGGCTCCTTCGTCTAAAATGCTGTGTTCAAAACTACGATTGGGGAGTTATTGGGTGTAATTCCCAAGTCGCGAGGCTGTTTTTGCTCAATTCAGGTCGCTGCAATGTCGATCCGGGGGAATGTTACGCCGAATTCTGGATTGGGACGCATAAATCTGGTCCGTCTTTTGTTGTTTTTGGACGGGATAATAATGCCGCCGCTGCGTTTGGATCCAAACCCCTGAGTCTCAAGGATTGGATCTCCGTCGATCCGGGTGCTGTGCTTGGTGATAAGGTTGCGAGGAAATGGGGAGGCGAGCTTCCGTTTCTTTTCAAGGTCGGCTTTCTTTTTCTTCAGATCCTTGGGGAATGTTTTTTGTCGGTGGACTTGATTTCTTTCAAGATTTCATAATTGGACAGCAATTTTGGGTTTTAATTATGCTCTACATTGTGTCGGTGTGTGAATTAATTTGGATGCTGAGAATTTGCCTGTTGAATGACATTAATGCTTCATGAACGAAAATTGTTTGCTGCAGCTCTTTGAATTGTATGTTCAATTAGTTTCTCGAACCTCAATTACTGTTCTTATTTTCCTTGATGTTAATGTTTTGAGCTCAGTTGGACTGCAACTTGATGATTTCTTATTGGGAGCATAGGTGCTGTCGATAGAGAAGGCTTTATCTATTCAGGCTCATCCAGATAAAGATTTGGCTAGATCCTTGAACGAAGCTCAACCAAGCATCTATAAAGATGATAATCACAAGCCTGAAATGGCTCTTGCATTGACTGGATTTGAAGCCCTCTGTGGGTTCATTAGCTCTAAGGTACCACAACATATAGTAGGAAAGAGTAACTTCTGGGGTTTTCTAAAAGTTTCTTAAACTTATTTTAAATTTCTTAATGATTTTTACTCTGTTCTTATTACACTAATTGGATTTAGAGAGATGAAAGAAGCTCAAATTGTGATATTGATTCGGCTTTTTGGTTAATCGTGCATGTATTTCCAGATGGGTTAATTCAGAAAAATAAACAAAGACTTTAAGTAACTGATAATGAATGAAGTTTCTTTATAAATTCGTGTACTTTGCAAAACCCATGTCATTTGATTTTACTTATTTCATTATTTTTCAGGAGCTCAAGGCGGTGCTTAGTAGCGTTCCTGAGATAGTAGAATTGGTCCAATGTGCAGATGCAGAGAAGTTCTCACACGACAGTGAGCAAGATGGGAAGGAGAAAGTAAAAAAGCTTTTTGAGTCCATATTTAGTCAGATCATGTCATCGAACAAGGGCATAGTTCGCGAGGCTATATGTAAACTAAAGAGGCGTCTTAGTTTGGAGAAAAAGGTAATTGAAGTTTTATCTCTTCAAATTATCTTGTCAGCATTGGCATGTTTCATTGTTGACGTTGTTTTGTTTTAAATCTAAGGCATACCATGATTAGGAACTATGTGATCAAAAGGATATATTTCATAATAAAGCTTAAGTTGTTCTTTCTCACTCATCAATCTCTGCAAAGTATTATTCATTTTCTTTCACATTGTTCTTTGCAACTTCTCATTATATTGCATTCCTTTTTTTTCCATCAGAAGAGACAATTATCTACCAAAGAACAATTGATTCTCAGACTAGAAAGTCAATATCCTGCTGATGTTGGTATACTAGCAGCGTTTTTTCTCAACTATGTGGAGTTAAAACCAGGCGAAGCATTATATGTTGGTCCAAATGAACCCCATGCATATATATCGGGGGAATGCATCGAGTGTATGGCAACCTCAGACAATGTTGTTCGTGCGGGCCTTACCTCTAAAAAAAGAGACGTTCAAGCACTTCTTTCAATGCTCAACTACAAACAGGTAATCACATATTGTTTGCAGGAGCTGGTTTTTATAGATGCGATTCTAATATATAAACTGATTATGTGCTTTTATTGGTTCCTGTTTTCCATGTCCTCTTGCTTGAAGTCTAAAGGCTTATTCAAATTAATTAATTTTCATTTTTTTTTATTTTCCACATTATATGCTGTCACTGTTCACAATAAAGTTTTTATATTGGTTGGAGCTCTTAGAGTCTACGACTAGATGCTAATGTACATCTTCTCTCTTGACCAATTGGAGAAATATTTTGTAACTCCTATGGTTTGGGAGTTTTTCCTTCTTTTATAAATTTCATACATCGATAATATATATATATTTGTCGGAGCTCGGTTATATTTTCAGATGAGTATCTTTTTTCCCTCCTTTCTAGTGGTTGCTAGCAGAAAGTAGTTAAAAATTTGCTTCAATAGTACGATCTCAAACGACTTGATTAATTGTTCATATTGATCTACCATTATTACCCATTGAGGATAGGGGGAATTAGTTGAAATCTTTCCTCTTTGTTTTTACCTCCTCTAATCTGCTTTGTCCTGCGCCTTAGAGTTTCATTGAGAAGATTGTCATAATCAGTTCCTTCATCATGCAGGGTTTTCCTGAAATTTTGCAAGGAGTTTCCTTGAATGAATACACGAGAAAGTACGCCCCTCCCTTCGATGAATTCGAAGTCGATCGCTGTATTCTCCCACAAGCTGCATCCGTATCCTTCCCGTCTGTCCCAGGACCATCTCTCTTTCTAGTGATGTCCGGAAAAGGGACAATTATCACAGGCTATTCCGAAGAAACTACATTTCAAGAAGGTGAAGTTCTGTTCATTCCAGCATATATGGAGGTCAGTGTGACAGCTACAGCTATAGAATTACATATGTACAGAGCTGGGATCAACAACAGATTCTTTGGAGACTTGTGATTTTCAGGTACAAATGAATAAATCAAGAATATATACAAGAAGAAAAGAGTCTATAAGAAGAAACAAAAATTGTTTGCATTTATTGTCCTCCTTTATGTTATGATCAGTTTTTTTTTATTGACTAAATTGCATGAAAGCTGTGCTGTGCATATACATTTGTTGAAGAGCATGAATAGGATATCAAGGTGTATTCAAATTCATGATTACATTGAGTAATATATTGCTGTATTTATTTTTGTCCTATATCAGCTATCAAAAGTGGATATTCACATGTATTAAAATTAAAGCTCCCTTCCCCCATCCTGGGTACTTTATTTTTTTGGGGGGATAAGGTCATTTGGTAAATTATTGTATTATGATTTCTTATGAGAATTAAACAGATGAGTTTGGCAGTGTTTTATGATTCTTGTATGATTATTTCTTCTAAATTTGCTCAAACTTGTGTACAAATTTTGGAAATTTAGAAAGAAGCTAGAGGCCATGTAAGGGTAGTTGGGATTTAATTGTTTTCTTTTGCTTCGAATTAGGGGTGTTAAAAAAGCCGACCCCAAAAAATCGATCAACCTAACCCCATCTCATACGGTTTGAGTTGGGTTTGGGTTAAAAAAAATGAAAATCTTATAGGTTGGGTTAGTTCATGAGTTCATCGAAAACAACTCAAACCAACTCGGACTTATTATTAATTTTAAAAGATTTGTCTTTTTTTGCCCATGATACTCTTTTATATACATATATTTATCTTAATTTAGTTTAATTTTATGATTTTTTTTTATAGATAATTTATTCTCCAACAACCCGTAATCCAATTTTCATAATGTAAACTGTAAAGTATAATGTAAGGTAAATTGAGATTGGGTTGTAATCTTAATTTAATATATGAAAATAATTTAATTTAATTTTAGGATAAAAGTTTAACTGGGTGACCGTGACTAAGTCAAACCAATTCAAACCAAATACTTTATGGTTAGGTTGAGTTCATTATAATCTATTTGGATCGAAGAAATATATACTTGAACAATTTGGTTGGGTCTAAACTTATTTCATGAACGTCTATACTTTGAATTTTTGTTTACATGTTGACTAAAGTACACATTGAGGAATAAAAAACAGATTGTTTATAAGATATTAGGTTCAAACTTATAAGTTCATAACACATATTTTGATTTGATGCATTTCATCGTCAATATGAATTTATACAAGTGAAACTTTCTTTTTGAAGGTTGTCAATTTGAACTTATACAATTGTTAGTTTAAGCCCACCCTTAAATATTTAATTGGTTTAATGATCAATGAAGATCGTTGATAAGAATGTAAGATTCGATGAATGTAAATGAACAATGATCAGGTACAATCTAAACGGCACTTAATTTCATGTTTTTCTTTTCATTATATGCAAATTTGAAGATTATTTTTAAAAAAATTGGTACACAACAATGTTTGATTGGACAACTGGTTGAACTTTCAGGCACTATCTAAGTTTGTTCTCAATATAAACCTCTTGAAAAGCTTGAAAAACATTTCTTTCGTAATCGACAGTTTTGGGGCGATTCAAATGTCAAATACAAAAGGTCTTCTCCGTGCTTAATTTAAACCATTGATATTTCTCTCGTAAGCATGTTAGACGACATAATATTAAACTTACTTTTATTGATTAACTTAAAGGATTGAAGAAGTGCTTACAAGCTTAATTTTAAAAACTAAAGACCAAATAGTTATCAAACGAATTCTTCTTAATAATTCAAATTTACTAAATACCAACAGAAGTATCGTCGTTTGTTCCTTCTTTCTCTCTTTCTTTCTCGTTCAACATGTGGAGAGTAAGAATTCAAATTTCTATACCTTAAAATTATATGATATGTAATTTTAATCAATTCATTAAACTATGTTCAAATTGTCGTACCGTTTGTGAAAACAAGATAGATATAACATTAAGACATATATATCAACCACCTATAGACTCATCAAAAGTCTATGCTTTTCTAAAACAAAAATATCATTTTTGTAATTAGGAATAATCCAACTTCACATACTTAATTATGTTCACACATTTTCAATGGCCTATTCAATAGATTGACTTAGAAAAGAAGAAAGAAAAACCCTAAACAAACAATTAATTGTAATTAAAAAAAAATTGTGGGTATATAATTAGCATATAATTAAGAATAATTTTAGTCATCATTCACATAATATAATGTCATATTGTTCATACAAAAACCTTTATATATATATATATATATATTAATTAATGAGTTATATATGAAGATAATTCTTTTATATGACTGCATTGCGTACGCGTTTCTAATACCTAACAATTAATATATAATTTTGAGATAGTAGATAAATTTTCAAATGGTAATTAATATAATTAATA
>JBBPDJ010000026.1:11316189-11342835 GCA_037974625.1 Cucumis cinereus
TATATATATATTAATTATTCAAATTGAATGTTGATATACAATCATGTTCTTGATCTAAATCCTTGTTGTTCATCCATATAAAGTTGACCTACAATCATTTAAATTGTTTAACTATAAGAAAACCCTAATAAACTAAACATGAAAAAGCAATAGAAAAATGTCCAAATCCCTATATAAACCATTGAGAATTTTTTTTTAAAAAAAGGGCTTTAGGGTTTAAGAGTATATAAGTTATAACAAAATGGAAATATTAAAACAATCAAATTATCTGAAATAATATTTTAACAAGATTGTACGTTAATGTATGTGAAATGAATTTCTCTATACGTTTGAGTTTAGACACAATGATAGACGTTGAAAATTTGCTGAAGATGATATTAGTATTGGTTGTGGTCGGCTCAAACTGTTCCCCGATTGTCGAAGATGATATCACTTTATTCGTTCTTTTTGTTTTTGACGATTCGTCGTTTTGATGAGTTTGCGAGAAGATGTTGATTTCCAAACTTTGTAGAAATGTGTCTCATTTATACTTTAACTCGAAGTTTTGAGTTATCTTTTAATCGTAGAGAATATTAATGTAAGAAAAGAAGACCGAATAAAAAACTTCCTTAACCCACTAATTTAAATAACTAAGCAAAGATTAACAGTTAAATAATGCTTTTAAAAATAATTATTTTAGTTTATATATATAAAGAAATTTAGTTCTAAAGTCATTTTCTCTACAACTTTTATCAATTTTACGTAGAAATTTTCCTAACGATGTTTTGAGTTTTTGTTTTTTAGTACAACAATTGTAACGATAATTAAATTAAACTTTCAACTTCAAGAAAGTGAGTATAAGTCAACTACTGCTAAATTTAATTACTTTTAGCACACAGTTTTTAAAATTCATAATTAAGATTGTATAATAGTTATTTAAATTTAAAATTGAGATTATTTATTATTGAACAAAAATAATCACCGACGGCCGACACGGTGGTACGGTAAGATCGTCGGTTGCTTGTGGGGAAAGAGTCGACTAGTCCAGTGTCAACCAAAACCCCATATATATTACTTCAATTTTCTTCTTCTATTTTTAATATTATATAATATATATTTATATAATTCCAAATTTCAACTAATTCTTTTAACTTTATTTTTTTTCCTAATGTTATTACGATGTTATTTAAATGGTAAATTCTTAAAGACGAACCTAATTTAATTATAACTTTTGAGTACATAAATTGATATTTTTAGTATATATTCATCGAAGACTTTCATCTTATCTTACGATTCTACGTTCTAAATATAAACTTTCTAATTCTAACTTATTAACTTCAGACTTTGTAATTTAACTTAGAGTTCAAACACCCTTAAAAATTTGAAGGATAAAATAATTTTTTTTTAAAAAAAAAAGTCAAAATCCAATAATATTAATATATTGTCACACGGACATGATGACAATGATATTTTAGTATATCTTTGTAGGAAAAATACCAATTAAAGATCAAAATATAGCAATTGTCAACTTCAGCTTACATAGTTTAGGGTTTAGGCAATAAAACAAAAGAACCAAACCCGAAACTCCTGACCAAAAAAGTTAGGCAGCACCTAATTATTGTCTCTTTTTAAAAATTATGCGTTATCTAATCTTTACATCTATTTGAATTCTTTAGATATATTGAAAATGTTGATCACGTCCTAAAATGGATCACGTCCTAAAATGGGTTAACTACAAGAATCACATTGTTTTATTTAACTTAAACATAACTCAAATAGTTAAGACATAGTCTCTATCAAAAAAATTAAATATTCAAAATTTCCACGAACATATCAAACTCTCTTCCAAAGAAAATAAAAACCACCATCACCAAACACACCAGTAATTGACTCTCTAGGATCATAAATTGAAATTATTAATCAAAACATACGACACATGCGTGTGATATACATACATATACATATACATCAAAGTCTTAATTGTATAAAAAGCATATGATATAATGAGAATCTTACATTTGGTGATATATATGTAGCTTTTGGCACATTCCATGCAGTCTCCTAACCATATTAGAAACCTTAATTAATTTAATAATTCAAGACGTGATTCCATGATGGAATAGTTGCAAAATTAAATTTCGTTGCCATTTAATAATAAATTCTTTTTCTTTTTCTTTTTTAATTTTTAACTATATAGAGAGAGTTTAATGCTAAAGTTATGTCAACCAATTACTTGAGATGCTTCTAGCTTGGTCGTCTTCCCCAACCACTAGATTTTTTATAGCTCAAAATTAATAATAATAATAATAATAAGTCCAAATACTTATACCTCTAAATTTTAGAATTATATCAATTTAAATATTGAATTTTTGTAATTGTAATAATTATTTAAACCTTTTATTATATTGTATTTAGATATATTTATATAATTTTAGGATTTAAATTAATATACATATAAAAATTTAGAATTAAAATTGATACAACTATTAATTTAATGTTTATATTGATAAAATTTTGAAAAATTCTGATTTAAACCGATACAATTGCAAAATTTAGAAGTATAAATTAAATAATGATACTAATGGTAAGTTTATTAATATAAAAAACCAAATTTAAAAGAAATTAATACAATGTTTTGTCAAACCAATTAATGCTACATTTTAATTTTAAATGCCACTCATTTAATATTTATTATACATGTTGGTGGTTTATCCTCATTTTTTAAAAACATTGTTCCAATCCAATAATCCAACAAAATATATAATCATTATCTATCCATCTTTTTCTAGACCTAATTTTATTCCAAATTCTATTTTAAATATTAGAGATAAAGTTGACAATTACAATTTATAGATTTTTATTTTGTCCTATACAAAACAACATTGCAGAAGTACTATCAAGTAAAGTATCTTAAATCAACTCTCCATTGAAATTAAGACCATATTTCATAATTCATAATGTCAATAACAAATCAGAACAAAACTTAGATGCTAGTTAGACTGTTTCTATCTTTGCAGTTCAATTAAGTGTCAAAATATGGAGACAGCCTAGTTAACATCTAAGTGTTTTTCAACTAACAATTAACTTTTATAGATGTTTGTAAGATCTTCTTTAACATGCTTTTTCAATATGCCGTCTTCTTAGATTCATCATTATTGAGTAAGGTTTTTATTTGGATTGAATGCTTGCTTCGACTTTTTTGTGATCTGATACTATATTAGATGATATATATAGTATCTAATCTGATATTTTCCGTGTTAGATACTTCTCGAGTAAAAACATTTACTATTCTCATACATTATAGACAAATACGAGACTCATTTTCAAAGTAACATTTGCAACATCTCTACAACTTTTTCAAAGTGAAATCCTTACAAGAATTCATTCTTAGATTTCAACAAATCTAACATTCCTTACAAATGAGAACACAAAAGAGAGAGCCAAGAAAAACCCACATCCTAATTTTGACAGCTAGCTTCAAGAGATGATTGAGAAGTGAAATAAAATAACAAAAGAAATACAAACCATGACTAGTTCAAAACAATAGACTTTTAATTGGTTGGTAGTTTACTATCATTTTTTCAATACAATTATTCTATAATTAATCATATAACACAAAATATTCCATTTAGTTTAATACAAAATTAAAATTAAAATTAAAATTAATTCCCAGCTGTGTCTAAATAGCATCTCCTTATAAATAACCCAAAAAACCCATCAACCAAAAACACTCAAAAAATCAAAAACAATTAAAGATGGCTCAAAAGCTTCATTTTTCCATCATTCTTGTTTCTTTGTTCATCCTCTTACCAAGTTCCCTATCTTTCTCAACCAAAACTAAGAACAATGCCATCGATTTATGGTGCAGCCGAACGCCATATCCCGACGTATGCAAACACTTCTTCAACGGTCAATTCGACCCCAAAAATCTTTTAGATATCAAAAAAGCAGCTCTTAAAATCACCATGGAAAGAGCTATAAAAACCGAAACCCTCACGAAAGCCTTAGGCCAAAAATGCCGCAACAAGAAAGAAAGAGCCGCATGGGCTGACTGTTTGGAGCTTTACCAAACCACAATCCTCCACCTCAACAAAACCTTCTCCGAACATTGCTCCGACTTCGACATCCAAACATGGCTCAGCTCTGCCTTGACCAACCTCGACACGTGCCGTGCTGGGTTCGTCGACCTCGGGATCAAAGACTACGGCGTAGTCTTTCCTTTCTTGGCGAACAATAATATCACGAAGCTTATAAGTAATAGTTTGGCTATGAATAATTGTTCCGAGAGCGATGTGGGGTATAAGAGTGATGATGGGTTTCCGAAGTGGGTTCGGGGTGGGGAACGACGGTTGTTGCAGGCGGCGGAGCCTAAGGCGGATTTGGTGGTGGCACAGGACGGGTCGGGGAATTATAAGACAGTGCAAGCGGCAGTGGACGCGGCAGGGAAGAGGAAAGGGAGTGGGAGATTTGTTATACATATAAAGAAAGGAGTTTATAAAGAGAATGTAGTGATAAAAGTGAAGAATTTGATGCTTGTTGGAGATGGATTGAGATATACAATTATCAGTGGGAGTAGAAGTGTTGGTGGTGGTTCTACTACTTTCAACTCTGCTACTGTTGGTGAGTTTTCTCTTTTTTAAACTTAAAATTTTGATTAAGATATCAATTTGGTAAGGTAGTTTAGAGATGAATAGATTTTAGGGTTTTCATTTAGTTTGATTAAAATTGGACCAGACAATGATTAGGTGCATTCTGCACCACATAAATATAAGATTAAAAGTTACTTTTTTTAAAAGGTAATTTTAAATTTCATTTTTTTTGTATGGTGGAAAAATGGAGAAGTACCTAGATAGATGCATTCGAAATTAATCCAAGTTTTTTCAAATTGAACCTTCAAAATTATAAAGACTAAAATTGAACAAATTTCAAAATAAAGAGACTAAAATGATATTTTAACCTAGGTTCTTTTAATCTATGTATGTTTTAGATTTCAATCTATTTTGGTTCTTGATCTACTTCAAAATATTCAAGTTTAGTTTTTGTTTGTTATAAATCTTAAAAATTGTTTTGATTATTTTAATTTGTTGATTTTTTGAAAAATAAATTTGACTAAGATTGTTTTTATAAATTTTGAAAAGTATCGTTATTGTAAATAATAAAATTATTGAAAATATTTAATCCGTATTTGTCCGTGATAGAATGAAGTTTAGAAATAGTTTGATTTATTTTACAGTGATAGATGAGTGGCATTGAACTAAAAACAAAAATACAAAAGGTAGTTTGCTAACAAAATAAAATAACCTGATGAGATATTGTGACTTTCTTCAGCTGTGACCGGTGAACGTTTCATTGCCCGTGGCATCACATTCCGCAACACCGCCGGACCCCAAAACCACCAAGCGGTCGCCCTTCGGTCAGGCGCTGATCTCTCTGTCTTCTTCCGGTGCGGTTTCGAAGGATACCAAGACACTCTCTACACCCATTCACAAAGACAATTCTACAGAGAATGCTACATATACG
Source organism: Cucumis cinereus (assembly GCA_037974625.1). NCBI lineage: Eukaryota > Viridiplantae > Streptophyta > Magnoliopsida > Cucurbitales > Cucurbitaceae > Cucumis > Cucumis cinereus. The sequence continues at coordinate 11,321,689 of JBBPDJ010000026.1, forward strand.
GAACGGTTGATTTCATCTTCGGAAACGCCGCCGTAGTTCTCCAAAACTGCATGATCTACGCAAGAAAACCAATGCAAGGGCAACAATGCGTGGTCACAGCTCAAGGGCGAACTGACCCAAACCAAAACACGGGGATCTCAATCCACAACTCGAGAGTGATGGCTGCAGACGACCTAAAACCGGTTATCGGGTCGGTTAGAACGTACTTGGGGAGGCCATGGAAGGAGTACTCGAGAACGGTTTACTTGCAAAGCTTCATGGATAGCTTGGTGAATCCAGCAGGGTGGTTGGAATGGAGTGGTAACTTTGCACTGAATACATTGTATTATGGAGAGTTTAAGAATTTCGGACCCGGTTCTTCAACTGCTAAAAGAGTGAAATGGAAGGGTTATAGAGTTATAACAAGTGCTAATGAAGCAGCTAAGTTTACTGTTGGGAATTTCATTGCTGGGAATTCATGGTTGCCTGGAACTGGAGTCCCATTTACTGCTGGCCTTTGAACAAAACATTAATTAGTTTAATTTGTGGTTAATTAAGATTTCATGCATCAATTGTTGGGGATTTCATTTTATTGTACTTGTATTAATAATATGTCATTATTGGGGAAGTCTATATATTATTCTTTGGTAATTTGTTTTCTTTGTTATAATTTGGATGATCTTATACATTGTGTTACTCCTACCCATGTATGATTGTGTGCCTCACGAGTTCAACTAGTTTTGGTTTTGAACATTGCATGCACGTAGTAATAACTTTTGTTTATATATAAAACATTTTTGGTCAATGTTTATCGAAATTTTTTCATCTACCTTCACCCCATAAAAGAAAAAAAAAATATTATCTGGATCAATCGTGAACGGTGCCAAAATTTTTTAGCTTAAAATCTGGCTAATCAACGATTATTTCTATTTGTAAAAGTGATGAGAATGAAGAATTCACGCACGATAAAAAAAGACTTTGAGGTCTAAGCGATTTAGAAACTAATTAAATGGTACTGGGTTTGATTTATTTAGAATTAAACAGAAATTAATATAGGTTAAGCAAATAAAACAGCTTAAAGAAAATGATGGAAAATAATTTTTATAGGTTTTCTTGGAATCCCATTCTAAGGTTGAATCGTCTCCACAAAATTACTTTTATCTAAAATTGAAAGATAAACTTGTGGAAAAAAGATGCAATGTATATCTATAATTAAATTGATTATTAATTAATTCATCCAGCAATTATTTAGTCCAATTGTCAATTGTCAAAATCATTAAAAAAAAAAAAAATCTTTAATGTTTCTTGATATAATTTAATCTTTTTTTTAAAATTTAACTATATAGTTATTTGAATGAAATTAATCACAAAAAATTAAGAAGAAAAATAGGAAATATAAAATTATTTTGGTTTTGATTAAAGTTCAAAATAAGGAGGGTGATTAAATCATTAAAAAAAACATTACCACAAAATTCCAAATAATAATATTTTTTGTTTAAATTAAAATTTGAAATATTATAACATAAATCAAATCATCCAAATCAAAATTAAAAAAGAAAAAAAAAGTTGTTTTTGAATTATAAGAAAATGAAGCGTCCGTTTAGTTTGTGATCGGAAGATTATTTTGGAAAACAAAAAATTTTATGAAAAATAAAAACAAATTTATTATTTTTCACTATATTCGAAAACACATTTGGTCCAATTTAAAATTTTGAAATTCGAATTCAAAATTCAAAATTCAAAATTTTTGTTTTGTTGTGAATTTGAAGATGCAATATTATATCTTATGTTCACAATTTCTGAAAATAAAATCTAAAAACAAAGAAAACAACAATTTATTGTTTTAAAAAAAAATTATTTTAATATCATTTTTAGAAATCGTTTTAAAAAACATGTATACCAAACACGTTTTTGTTTTTATTTTTTGTTTTTGAAAACATAAAAATGAAAATGAACAATAAATTTTAGGATATTTGAATTTATTTACGAAAAAAATATTTAAAATAAATTGACTCAAAAAATGGAAGAACAAACTCAAATCAAATATTGCTTCTGCCTTAATAATTGAGTCAAGAAAAACGTCGACCACTTATTTAAAAGTCCAAGTAGAAATTTCATAATTTAATTTAAAATTGAAACTTTCGGGTCACGTAATTTCTCCACCACAATCCTAAATCATCAAGTAATTAATATCTTCCTCCTCCCCTATTACATATATGATTACAGAAATGCTCAGTAACTTATCACATGGCCGGCCGGCGTCTTCATTATTGAATGCAGAGAGTAAATACTTCTTCCTGTTCATCCCCCCAATTTGTTTTGGTTATATTGTTAGTGATTATTAATTGATCAGGCCGATGATGATCGATACTGTTTATCGAATGTATTTGCCTACATCGTTTGATCATTTATCATCATCATGATATATCATTTGAGAAACTCTCTGTCTGAGGCCTTATGATCATCAGTTTCGTTTTCATTTCTAATTCAGTATGTTTTTCAATACGATGATGGATCGCAAATGCAATTTTGAATGTTATTGTTTACTGGTCAATTTAGTTTAGTTGATTTTAAATATGATAAATTGGTACTTTGCCTGAGTTATAGCAAGGGAGTGTGTTTCTGGACGCGTTCTCTCAAGAAGGTAGTGTTCAGTGATGGACTTTGGATGCAGTGAGGTTCAATTACTATCACCCAACGAAGAGGCGAGATTCACGACGTTGCTAGGGAAGGTCGGCGATGGAGCTTCATCATCAAAGAGAGATGCATGCACCGTTGGATCTTCATTGAGCATTCGCGACAGTTGCCTTGTCGGAGAGAAGCGAGATCCGGTGAAGATTGAAGAAGGAAAAATTATGTTGGTGGTTGAGCGCGTTGAAGAAAGCGAAGAGAAGATCTTTTTTAGTTTGGATTATTTGATTGTTAATAAACGAACTTCAATGATTAGCTGCATCTATCTACATGCTTCCCATCTATCCACCACACAAAATATTCTTCATATCTCTACTACACAAAATATGATTAAAAACATTTTTTCATACAAATGAGCAATGAAAAATTAAGGAGACTTGTAGTTTTTATAAGATTGATAAAATCATTATCAATTGGTTTTAAGATGAAACGTCGTAGTATCAAATATAAATCTTTCTTCCTAAAATTTTCCAGCAAACTCAATTACCAATTAGATGTTTTTTTCGTACCAAATTTTTATTTTTATTTTTATTTTATTTATTTGTTGTAGCCAATCAAAATTTATTTCCTAAAAAATATAAATTAAAAACGAATGAAATAGAAAATTTTAAGAGTTAGATTCAACATTAATTAATAGCCAACTTAATTGATTTTTTTTTTTTCTAAAAAAAATAATAGGGGCGTCTCTCCACAATCCTAAGACTGAGAGGAGCGGGGCATTCTCGTATTATCCTACAAAGTTGTGGAGAAACCCTAGTCTCCTGTACTATATAAATACTCAATCACACAGCGCCTTCTTTGCCGAAGCTCTTTCCTCTTCGAACCCTTCTTTTTCTTTTATCTGTAAGCTTTTGATTTTGTTTTTTCTAGCGAGTGAAGAAGATAGCGGTGACGACTCAGTATAATTCAAGCTCAACAGACCGGATTGCAGGGTAATTTCCTCGTTCTTTCTTGAATGAGTGAAACGTCTTTGCATGTCGACTACCCCGCTGAACTGAGCCATCTCTTCACTCGCTATTTTTCGTCGTTCGGTTTGTTTTCATTTCTCTTTGTTCTTACTGAATCAGGCTGGTGATGATTAATACTTGATTTGCCTACATTGTCTGATAATCTTGTGATTGAGAACACTCTGTCTGAGGCCTGATTTTGTTTCCTATTCCTTGCGGTGATTTTGTTTCCTAATCCATTTGTTTTCCAACGCGCTCTAATTTATTTCCGATTTTACTTTTGTTGATTTAGTGATGCTATTAGTGAAATGAAAAAAAATCATAGTCGCGTGTTTTGGATTCGTTTCCCTGGCTAATGATTTCTTCAATTTCTGATTATTTCGTTTTCATTTTTGATTCATCTGGTTTCTAGATTTTCTTTTTTAAAAAATTTTTTTGCACTGATAAAAATGTCATTTCGATTCTATTTTTGTTTATTTTGTTGATACAATTAGAGAAAGGAAAAAAACAACCATGGCCGCGTGTTTTTGGATTCATACTCCTGGCTATGCTACTTAAAGAGAGAGTAGAATTTCAACTGATTTCCAAACCTCGTGATTTATGCACTGTTCATTTTCTTCGCTGAACTAATTTCATTCGGATGCTGTTTCAGGAAAATTATGAAATACAGGTTTTCACATTCTGTTTTCTGTATTTGATATTCATCTTTCTTGTTTCCGGTCTCTAAACTTTCTGAAAAACCATTTTTATCTTTGAGGCCTTACGGTTAGATTAGATTTTGATGAATCTTCGTTTGTTTATTCATCTAAGGGGTAGGCTTCAGGTGCAAAATCTTATATTGAACAGAATTGGACTTTAATCCGAAATTACAACATGAAGAATGACATTTGATTCACGGTGAGTTTGAATAACCCTTTGAGTTCATCACATCAACTTTTGGTGTTTGATGTTCAGAATCTTGAAAATGAGGAGGATTTGGGTGTAAAATAAAATTATCCATTGAAAGCATTGAGTAAATTAGGTGTGTAAAAAATGAACTCAACCGCAACATAAAAAGAAAATTATAATGTAATTGAATGAATTGGTAAATATAATACGAGACCAACGTCCACTCATTTAGCTGATAGCAATCACATTCTTGTTTCATATGAACAATATCAGTCCATATGAAATTATACATGATCCGGGACCAACGTCCACTCAATCGGTTAAGCTATGGATGCAAAAGGCAAAATCCCAAAACCTTCTAAAAAAAATTAGACAGTCAATATCATATATCATCTTTGGTAATTATCTAAAGCTTGGAAATTTGTTAGGCAAAATCATTATACATTTTAAACTTTAAAGGGGCTTATAGATCTTTACCTATTGGAAACAGACATTTAATGATTTAATTAATAATTTATAACCAAATAACAAATTGCATTTTAAAAAAATTATAAAATATTCATTTGAAATTTTAATAATGCAAGGATTTTGGACAATTACAAATGTATCAGTCGAATGTTTGTAGATATAGCTCAATTTCAAAAAATAAAACAAAAAAAAAACGAAAAAAGAAAAAATCAAAACTCAGTATGCAATTATTAATGGGCTGTTTGAACCTTTTTGTTGTCTGATCACTTGAAATTATGCATCTACCAGGAGCCCTTATTTACCCCACCCCAGTAGCCAGATCATCAGTATGCCCACCAACATCCACCCCAGTAGCCAGATCATCAGTATGCCCACCAACATTTGAGTACCGGCTGATCTATCACTAATAGACCATATAGCAAAGTCTATTAGTAATTAACTAAGAAATTTAGCGTTGATATAGACTTTGTTATATTTACAAATTTTTTAAAACTTTACTCTTACTACTCTTATTACATTTTTTTTTTCTTTTAAAAAATCATTTTCTATGAAAGATGGGCTAATAAAAGGTCGTGGGCTCCAAGGGATGGACCTTTAGGAAAAGAGATGGGCTAATGGTATAAGCACCTAGGTCCTACCCAAAACCGGTTCATCCCGGTTCAGACCGTTTTTAACAACCACCGACCAAACCAGCCTACCAAAGTAACTTTACAAAAACCCAAATAATAGAAAAATTGAAAACCGGTCCAAGTCAGTTGGTTCATCTTGGTTTTTCAGTTTTTCCATTATTATTAATTTAAGAAAATAGAGAGGATGTGGAGTCAAAATCATAATGGAAAGTGCTTTTGGTAAAACAAACACTTTTACGTTTTGCTTTATATAAAGTTTACAAGGTTAGAATTAGGAAGCACTTTCCGTCCAACTGATTGACTGGAAAGCACATTACAAACAAAACAAAGAAAAAAACTGTTATACCAAACATTCCCCCATTCTAATTTGATGCTTCCTCCATTCACTTCTGCCCTAATTTCTCACTTCTTCTTCCTTCAATCGCTTTAAATCCATCACTGCCTTCCTCCACTCTGCTTCAGATACTCCATTGTTGACTCTCTCTCAAGGTACGCTTCTTAATTTTTTGGTTTCTCTTACTATTTCGATTCTGAATTTTATCGTCTCTCTTTAGCCTTGATTTTGAATGTTTATCGAGAAATTCCATTCTGTTTTGCTGTGATGTTGTAAGCAACGAACTGTATCAGAAAATCTAAGACCAATTTTACTGATCGCATTCCAATTGTGTATTGTTTGTTACTATTTAACTTTATTTTGTCAATGATCTGTTAGAATATTTAATCAACTTTATTTTGATAGTTCAAATGTGGAGTAACATATTCGTATACTTATTTAAATAGATTAATTAAAGTAACCTATAATTAAGCATGTCCATCACTTTTAATGGGATTAAAGAAGTCTATTAATAGGATGCAAGGGATATGGTCTCCAGTATGCTACTTGCTTCTCATTTCACACAAGAGAGTTTAGGACTCTGGGGTCTTTAGTTGAAAGAAGAAGATCTTTCTCTAAACTTTTAGGGGTGTTTGTGGAGTTGTAATGTAGTCAAGATTACAGGAACCAAAGAGAAGAGGTGTTTGAATGTGTAATGTGATTGTACAGGGTGAAAATGATGGAAATAGGGTTTACTTGAAAACTGTTGGAATTGAATGAGTTTTTAATAACAATTCAAACTCAAGACGCTTGATCCAAACATGAATTTTCTATTACATTACATTTCATTTCAATGCAATTACAGTGTCCAAACACCCCATTTAGTGTTTGTTATCGTTTAATATCATTTTTTAAACATGATCGCCTTTCTTTCTCTTTGTTCAGATTCCTTGGCATTGCTTTAAGTAATAAAATTATGTAGTTGTATAAATGGAGAGAATTTGAACATATTCTGTGCTATATATTTTGCAATGAAACTGAAAAGTGCATTAATTCTTTACCGTAATTTTATGGTTTATTTGAGATTCCTTGTTTAAATCCTCATTTCAATGAAACATTATCTAACTGAAAGATGAACCGCTGCTGGGGTCACAAGGAAAATAGTATAATTTCTTGCTTTTTACATTTCAAATTTGTATATATCTTCTAATTTTTATCTTTAGTCTTAATCTATGTACAATTGATTCAAGTACTTTTTTGTTGATGTATTAGAATGTCCAAAAGTTTAGCTACTAGTGATGAAAAAGAGAGGCAAACAAAGGCTATTTGGGATGATGTTACTGTTGACTCATTCATAAATGTTTGTGTTACCGAGACGTTAAACGGTCACAGGCCTCGTGGTTATTTTACGAAAATTGGATGGAGAAATGTAGTTAAGAACTTCTATGCAAAGACAGGAAGAAATTATGGATACAAGCAACTTAAGAACAAATGGACAACACTCAAGAGGGATTGGCAAGTTTGGAATGATTTGTTTGGAAATGAAAAAGAAATAGGATGGGACCCTTTGAGGCAAACCATTGATGCAACTAGTCAATGGTGGGACCACAAATTAAAGGTAATATTCCATGAATCTGTATTTGTATAACAATTTTAAATTTTAATAAGACTAGTTTATCAAGTTGTTCATATATTTTAATGGGAGATGCCCCAATTACCATTTGTTTATTATATAGGTTCTTCCTGAGGCAGCTAAGTTTCGTGTAAAAGGATTGCAAAATGTGGAGCTCTTGAACATTCTTTTTAAAGGTGTTGCAGTTAATGGAGGAGCTTGGGCCCCAACCCCATCTCAAGTTGTTCTACGCAAGGAAAGTGATGAGGTTGAAGATTATAATGACGATACGATAGGAGATACAAAGTTCAACGAGAATGAGTTTAACAATGTTGAAAGTAACACTAATGAAGTTAATACTAGTGCGACTTATACTCAAGGGAGTGAGAAAAGGAGGAAAAGAGTAGATTCAAAGGTTGGATCACCTTCTAGGTTGTTTGAGGCATTAGATCGTCTTTGTGATGCTATAGAATATAGAAGAAGAGATTTACCGGGATGTAGTACTCTTGAAGTAATGGAAACTTTAAGAAGCTTGCCTGGAATTGTAGAAGGCGATGAGTTGTATATGAAGGCTACAGATATCCTTATCAAAAGAGAAAATAGAGAAATGTTTGTTGCACTACGAAAGCCAGCGATACAAATTACATGGCTTAAGCAAAAAAGAATGACATTGTAAGTAATTTGACAATAAGAATGTAAATTTTCATAAGCCTTAGAGAAAAAACATTTGAGTCTTAGCCTTAGTGAAAGCTTAGTTTTGTTTTGTGTTTTAATTGTCATTAGATGTCTTTGTATATAATATTATTAAATGGTACGTTTTTGTAAAGTTTAAGATTAAATCTGTATATGGTTGCAAGTAGTATCTTTTAGATGCTCACAACTCCAAATTTGATGTTTTAGTAGAAGATGGTTGTAGATTATTTTAAAATGTATACGTTGATAAAGAATCTCGAAAAATTTTATGCATGTAATTTGTTAAAAGATTTTGAAATGTAAACAAGCAGGACCCTACATAGTACACAAAACAACAAAATAAAGGATCAACAGAACTTAAGAGAGTTGTTTGAAAAGCTAAAATGTAATCATAATTATTAGAAAACACAGAGATGTTGGAATGCACGTGGAGAGAACAAAAGTAAATAGATTAATGATTTTAAATTTGATATCTACTATACAAATACAATATTTCTTCACAAAAATGTTGAATCAAGCTCCCTAAAAAATTGTCCCAATCTATTCTAAAGCTATGTTTTTCGATTTACATATCCAATTTTCATACGCCCTTTATTAGGCAACTTCACTCCACGCCTATTACGAAACATTTTCCACCAATGCAATTTTTTCACACCATTCTTCTTCTTCTTACCATATTTCATTCCCTTAAACTCTTTCCTTTTCATGGCTTTTGATGTCCATACATGGCTTCTAAGCCCTTCAGCAAGTGCCTGAAACTTCCCCACTTGCTTCTTGTCACACACACTTCCAACGGCTCTGTTCTTCACCTTCTCGTGTTTATCTTCTTTACTTGCTACTAATCTTCTGTTCACTTTGTGATTGAAGATCTTCCTTAGCTGCTTCCACATGAAGTTATGACTGTCATGGTGATGGTGGTGATGATGGTGATGGTGAAAGATTAAGCCGAGTTTGTCTTTGAGTTGCTTGAACCGTCCTATTGCTTGTGTTGACTCTTTTTTCCCATGCTTGTTATTGAATGTTTTCATCGGATAGCTGCTACTTGATTTTGAATCTGTTGTCAATGAATCGTCTTGGTGACTTGGGGAAGAAGAGCCGTCGTCATCATCGATGGTTTCACTTTCTGTAGTTTGTTGTGTCGTCCAACTTGAAGAAGAAGAAAAGGCTGATTCAAATTCAGAGTTTGTGGACTCTGATTCTCGTTGTGGAGGTAAATGGGTGTTTCTATGAGTTTGTTCCTTCCTTACTACTCTTGAAGGATGATGATCCAGCAATGTTGGCCCCATTACCATGTGACCATATGAACTTTGGTTCTTTACTTGTTTACTAGTTTGATTCAGTTTCATGGCAGGCTTGAAGGTTGCCTTGGACACTGCTGACGTACATCCAGATTTAGTCAATGGATTTACAACTCTGTGTTGTTTAGGTATTATACGGGTTTCAATGGTTGGAGGTTTCGTTATGGCCTCATCATTTCCTTGACTCTGAGGTATTCTGAAACCATGAACGAACTCGGAACGATGGTGCATCACTATCGGCTTAATTGGCTTAGTAAATCTGGTCTTTAAAGTTGAGTGATCTGTTTTTGAGTGAACTTTCTGTTGGTTGAACGTCTCATTCCTTTGAAGAACGGACTGGCAATTGCTTCTTGTTTCCCTACTTTGGCTTGTGGAATGTTGTAGGGACAAAATGTGGAGTTCAATTCTTCTAAGTGCTGAACTGATGCCATGAGGTAAGTCATTAAAAGCAATATTTGAAGCTGAAGCTCTATCCTTAATGGGGTTCTGTTCAATCTTTGAATTTTCCATTTTTCTAGAAGTTTGATTGTGTTTCATCCATTCAACAACTTTCTTGTCTACTGGCTTCGTCTGTTCGTCATCTTTGTGTAGAAAATTGTAGAGAATGTTAGAGTTTGTTGCCAAGTTCTGTAAAAAATCAAAAGAGAATGTAAACTTAAACATGATTTTCAATTTTTTCGTCCAAAAAATGGTTTTCATGGAGAATGAAAAACAAACCTTTGACACAAACTCCAAAACTGCTGAAGTAGCATCATCAAGCACGTGCTTCAATAGAATCTGTGCCCTTTCATCCAGCTGTTTTGACAATAAACCCAAACTACAATAATCAAATGCTCAATTACAAAGCTCACTCAAACAGAGTCTTTACGATATACAAAATCCAGCTAAGAACAACCGATCTGCAAGTTCAGGGCAATAGTCTCATGCTTGAACCTCTGACCTCCCTCATTAACCAATCACGAAGCTCACTTTGGCTAATGACCGTACAATTTTAATGATTGAACAACTCTAATTCTCAAGATACTAAGTTAACAATAAGCATCCAACGTTTAATAAAGTAAAAAGGCAACAAGAATGAGACCGAGAAGAGTTATTTTGTAAAAGCTTACAAGTTCAGAATTTGTATCTCGCAAACAAATCTTCAAGAGAAGGATGTATAATTCCCTCAGTGCTAGGAGATCAAGATATAACTCATCAACATCCATATTGTCTGATAAACTACATGCCAACTAGTCAAGCTTCAGAATAAACTCAACTCAGGTAGCAACTGATGAAAAACAATAAGAACCCAACTGATAGTTTGTTCATCAAAAGCTCAAATCCTATAAATTAGTGGCAAAATACTACTAATAAAACCTGCCCATAACAGATAAAAAAACTCTCAAACGAAACATTAAAATTCCCAAATTGAAATAATCAAACCCATTACACCAAACTACAAAATTAACAATTGAACTTCTCCTACGAAAGATAATAAATAAAATTTCTTTTAGTTAATCTCTTATTGATTTGGAAACAACCGAGCATGCTCTGTTTCGATGTGCTAGCTGACCAAAATTAGGTCTACCATTATTTTGATTGTCTATTATGATTCAAAGGAGAGTGTCACCATCTCTCAAAAAAGGACGTTAAAGCAAAGCTGGTGTGGGAAGTTGCGCATTTTAAGGAGCCAAACAATTTACGCAGAATTTGTTTGTCAATTCCATGATTACGTTTATGTTAAAAGTGCACCCACGATAGACAGTCATTCGGCAGTAATGTATAAAAAGAGTAATGTGTCTTGACATAAACAAAATGTTAATCCAGGAGATTGGGAATAACCCATACTTAAAAAGAATCAATTACTAATGGGAACCTATTTTCATAGACCATTAATGCGTCTTACATCAATATGTTTTTGTATATACCGAAACCAACATCAATGAATTCACTAATACTTACGGTAGACTTAGTTGTCCACTTTCTACAAATTAATGATGATCATTAAATCAGGATTAAAATCTTGACGACTCATTCCTCATCCCTAGTCTCTTCTATAGTTTTGCCTGTACTGTATATAGCGCAATTTTTTTAAAAAAAAATAGAAGAACAAGGTAGTCTGGAAAAAAGATTAGAGAAAGGGGTTATTTTTTGTCATTTTTTGGTTTAAATTCCAAATTTCTGGAGAATCGTGAGTATAAATTGATCGATGTTTGTGTTTAAGCTCACTTTTAAACACAAAAACTAATCAATTGGTATCCACGATACTTCTGAAAATACGATGCAATTTGCAAACGAAAAAACAACCCCTTACTCTAACATTTTGTAAATCTTAAATAACTCCATGGAATCCTTGACATTATCATACAATTGATGAAACCCGAATGAATTTAAAGAAAAATTAGAGCTTCATTTGTTTTACACAAAACAACCCTCCAATGAAAACACATTGTACTCAAAACAAGAGTTTAAAAAACTATTTCAATTTGAAAGAAACCAAAACAATTCGACCAGAAACCAAGAGAGAGACCATTATGTAAAAGATTAACAACAGATCAAGATTTGAGCATTTGAAAAATAAATGGATAGGAGAAGTAGTAGATTCAGAAGCTACACATAACATCAAAAGATAACGAATAGATTATCTCAGATCAAGTGTTGGATTAATAGTATTTGCTTCATCCTCATCTACTCACTCATTCCTATAAACAATCTTGCGAATGAAAATTAACGAGTAAATCATATGAAACAAAACAGAAATTGTGAAAATGAATGGAAAATGAGAAGAAACTCACAAGAACAAAGATCATTCAGGCCAAAGAAAAAAAAAAGGAAGTTGCGGCAAAGGAATTGTAACCATTGAAGAAAATGGAGGAAGGGGGCTTGAGCGGGAGTGGGAGTAACTAAATTCCCAATCGGTCGCTTGATTTACTTATAGGGAGCCATGATTTTGCCCTAATTTTTTTGTGTTTCGTCACGTGCTCAGTCCGTGACCCATCACCGTGTTATATTTTTTATTTACAATTATCATTATATTTATTATTTTACATAACTTGTCCTTTGTTCTTAGATTTGTGTAGTTTTAAAAAATTATTTTAATCTAAAGTAACAGTCTATCTATCGCAATTTATGGTATATAAATTATACTATTTTATAAATATTTTAGTTTATTAGCTTATATTTAAAAATATTTTAAATAAAAATTAAAGTGGCTTTTGGTTTAGGATCTGAAATTTATTTTGGAAAATAAAAAATTTTATGAAAAATAAAAACAAATTTTATTTTTAACGGTATTAAAAACATGTTTTGTTCTAATTTTGAATTTTGAAATTATGAAATTATGATTCAAAATTCAAATTTTGTGTTCGGTTGTGAATTTAAAAATGCAACAGTGTATCTCATGTTCACAATCTCTTAAAACAAAATTTAAAAACAAAGAAAACGGTAAATTTATTGTTTTCGAAAATGTATTATTTGAAGTGTTATTTTTAGAAAACGTTTTTCAAAACATGTATATCAAACACGTTTTTATTATTATCTTTGTATTTTTTGTTTTTTGAAAACAAAAAATAAAAAATGAATCACGAACCAAATGTGACCTAAAGTCTTTCAAAATTGAGTAGGTTTTTTTTAAAAAAAATATATTGTTAAAAAATGAATGTCAAAACATGGAAAGATATAGGTAGAACTAATGTTTACAAACTTAAAGTCAAAATGAGTATAATGCAATTGTCGTAGTATTTGTATTGCCAATCTTGAGATTCAATGTTCAATTCTTCCACCCCTGTAAGTTTTAATTTTAAAAAATCATATGATATCAAATAAAATCTTAGAGATTTGTTAGTACTTTTTTTTACTAAAATACAAACAAACTTGAAGATTCATGGATTAGACTTCTAATATAACCCATTTTAATCCATATATGGTCGTGGTCTAGTGGTAAAAATGGTACTTGTTTAATAAAAATTCACAATGTGTTCAATCTATGCTAATCACTTACATATAATTTAATATTTTACAAAAAAAAATTATACTCATGAATGTTGTAAGGTTGGCAGGTTTCTTGCAAAATTAGTAGAAGTGTGTGTGAACTCTCGTATAAAGACGAGGATGATAGATCGGAAAATCTAGACAATCGGCCAAAACCGATTGAATGAAAGGTGATCGGTCATAGATAAGAAGGGTTTTATCTGTTTGAGAAAATCCAAACCAACAATATTGTAAGAAAATTTCAACCGACGATCAATTTGCACTTCTCTATTCAGTTTTCGTGATAGTTTGGTCAAAAAACCAACTTGAATGAATCGTCTAACCCGTGCTCCCGAACGCTCACAATACTAAATAATAATAATAAGTTAACCAATTTTGCTTTATAGTGTCTATTCCTCTCATTACAAAGGGGCAATATTCAAAATAAAACCTATCCACTAGTTTTCCTTAGAAAATTAAAAAAGGAAAACAAAAAAGGAAATCACCCACAAGTGTGCTTCAGTCTCATCCTTGGAAGCATGGCCACAACCTCATCCACCCATCTCCACCTCCCTCTCCTCCCTCTTCCCCAAGCCCACCGCCCCCGCTTCTGTACCCTACCCACCACCCTCCTCCGCCGCAACCGCCGTTCCGTCACGGTGTCCGTGGGAGCAGACAAGCTAGGAGATTTCGGCGCGAGAGACCCGTTTCCGGAGGAAATCGAAAGCAATTTCGGGGAAAAAGTGATAGGATTTTCCGATACAGAGCACAAGATTCTGATCCCTAATGTCCGAGCCTTGGCTCTGTGTCAACAAGAGTGTGTTCCAATTTCTTCACTGCAGGCTCCAATGACAGAGGATGAAGCCCAAAAGCTGTTGAAGAAGGTATATTGTGTGTTTGATATTGAGATTGGTTTTGATTTGATTTTGAAATTATTGTTGTGGGTTTTGTTAGGTTGTGGGTTGGAGATTGGTGGATGATGGAAGAGGGGAATTAAAGCTTCAATGTCTATGGAAATTGAGGGATTTTAAATGCAGTGTTGAGCTGATTAATAGAATTTGTAAAGTTGTTGAGAATGTTGGCCATTTTCCTGATCTTCACTTGGAGCAACCAAATCAAGTTAGAGCTCAGCTTTGGACTTCATCCATTGGTATTGATATCTCTTCTTTGTAATAACCACTCCAATTTTCAGTCAAAATCTAAAAATAAAAACAAAAAAAAAAAAAAAAGTTAGATATAGCAAAATGAAAATGTTTGAGGTGAGTAATTTTGGTACTGAATTTTGCAGGAGGTTTGAGCATGAATGATTTCATAGTTGCAGCAAAAATTGATGAGATCAAAACATCAGACCTTGCTCCCAGGAAAAGAGTTTGGGCATAAACTCAACCACTTTTCATTTTCTTGAAAATTTCCATGCTGTAATTTGTATGAATAAACTCAACCACTTCGTAGGAAAATAGATGGGTGATTAGATGATTTGTTGATGGAGGCTTTGTAATTTAATAAAAATTATTTGGAAAAAAAATGTAAGAACCATTGATTGATTGGCATCGAGATTATTTCAATTATAGATAGAGAGAGCTTAAATTTGATGAAGTCCTTAGCTCTTGATCTATACTAAATCTGTCGATGTACCCATACCTATAAAATTTATTATATTAATCCCTCCATTAATCTTCTCATGGGTCGAGCTTTGTCTAATAATGAGGAATGTCTTTCGACTCTATGTCTCCTTGTTGGCTTTCTCCTTTAATTGATAGGGAGATCTCAAATTGTAACCGTATTACGAGCACAAATTTTCTTTTATTAAGGAAGTTGTCATTTTTCGTTAGAAAACTGAAAAAAGAAAAAAATTGTAACATATAGAATAATGCATGGTGCATTTTTTTAAAGGGTCAAGTTTGACTATTGTCATTGTCACATTGTTGCATTAATTTTCCAATCCTCTGTTTATTCTTTATAATATTGAATGTGTGAGTTAGGTTTCCAACTTAAGAAACTTAGGACTCCCTCTAACATTAATTCACTTTTATATATAAAAAGAAAAAAAAAATAGAACTACAAATTTAGAGTAGTTTTGAAACAAAATTGCAAATTTGGGGTTGAGAAGCAAATTAAGTGTTGACAACAGATTGTTGTTATTATTATTATTACTATTATTTTGAGAGTTTAACAATATGAGAGGTGAAAGATCTAAACGTATTTGACTTTTTAGTCGAAGATGCTACATCGTTAATTAGTGGTATGCATTATATTAAATTTGCCTTTACCTACTAACTTATAATTTTTTGGTAGATTAGATAGCATGTTGCTTTAGGATGTCATGGATTCAAGCACCTGTGATATTATTTCCACCACGTTAATATTCATTTCTCATGAACAAGATGGTAGGTAGGTTAGCTACCTAACTAAACTTAGATAAAGACAACACTTGTACATACCAAAGACACAATGACCAACACTACAGCAATTTCAGCTTTGAGGTCTCTAATCTTTGAAACAATTAAACTTCACATACATATATTTTACCCAATGGTAAATAAACCATTACCAATTAATTAATTAAAAAAAAGGTCATAATTGGGTAAAACAAAAGTCAAAAAGGGAGTTATTGGGTTTTGGGAGTTGGAATTGGAGGTTAAGCTGCTTGTTTCTACCACCTTATTAGTTCCTTCAATAACTTGACAATGGAAAAAATGGAAGTTGGGAGAGTTAGGTAATCTAATAATTAAAGTTTGGTGTAAGGTAAGGTATATATAAATTTGGAGATGATGAAAGGGAAATCAAATTGTGAGTTAAATAATGGGAAATAATAATATTTGGGTTTGTGTGTTAGTGGTGATTTTAGGGTTTGCATTAAGATGCAATGCTACAACATATATTGTAGGAGATACCTCTGGTTGGGATATTAGCACTGATCTTGATACTTGGTCTCAAGGCAAGAGGTTTTTTGTCGGAGATGTTCTTGGTACTATATCTATATATCTATATATATATATATTATATATAATATAATGCAATTATATATCCAATAATCTAATTTCATTTCTGATCTATACGTAGTGTTCCAATACTCTTCATCAGCAAGCTTAAACGAAGTGACTAGAGAAAATTTCAACACTTGCAACACCACCAATGTTCTTAAAGCCTACTCCTCCGGCAACACCACCGTCACCTTGTCCAAGCCCGGCCAGAGATTCTTCGTTTCCGGCAACAGGTTGCTCTGTCTCGGCGGCATGAAGTTGCAAGTCAATGTCGAAAACAACCAATCATTCTCCCCTGCCGCCGCTCCTCAGCCACCGTCCCAGTCCGACGCCCTCCCCCGACCTTCTTCCAAAACTGACAACAACGGTGTTCCGAGCGCCGCCGCCGGATTTGTTATCGGAGGAAAACAAGCTCTTGCTATTCTCTTTGTGTGTTATGTTATATCCACGTCCTTTATCGTGATTTGATATATATGTAATATTTGAGTTTTTCTTTTTCATTGTACGTGTACAAATATTACAAAATCACCCAACCAAAATGGTGTTTATCATCGATGATCCACCATTTAAAAAAATATAATTTATAACTTTTTGTTTACCCCATAACCTACTATCTTATTTTGTTAACTCGAATGATTTCTTCTTTTACAAAAAATAATCTAACAAAGTGAGAGAAAATTAAGATAACACAACAAACGTTTTAGGTATCTATGATCATGTAGTTCTATCACAATGACCATATCTATCTTAATATTCAATTTTCTCTAACAAAAAATAACTACGTGTGAGAAAATAAAAATGAGAAGCCCTATAGTATTAGGATGATGCACATGGTCAACCCTAACATGATAGGTTAACAAGATGAGATAGTGAATTCTGACATAAATAAAATGTTATAAATAATATTTTGTGAGAAATGAGTCATCAATCATAAACAATCTCTACAAAGGGTCATCCGTACAAAAATACATAATTTTTACTTTTATGAGTACCTATCAATGATTAATATTGTCGGTTATTTTCTTTGAATTACACGATATTATTAGATTCAACGATTTAATAAAGAAAATGATTTATAATTTTAAACTTAAAAAAAAAACAATCAAATCTCCATGCTTTATAATTTTCAACAGTTTAATTTCATGAGTTTTTTTTTTTTTGTAAGATTTAAAAAAAAATATAGACAGTAACTAAATTGTCACAAATTTAATTTTAATAATTTTAAAATTAAAATTTAATTTTAATTTAAGAAAGAATAAATTTGTTTGGTGCCTAACTTAGAAACCGAATTGGGTTGGGCTTGAATCCGAAAGTAGAGCCCGAAAGTGGAGCGGCGGAAACAAAAACCCTAATTCCTTCTTCCCCTATTTAAACCCTTGAAGCCGGC
The DNA here is from genome assembly GCA_037974625.1 of Cucumis cinereus. Taxonomy (NCBI): domain Eukaryota; kingdom Viridiplantae; phylum Streptophyta; class Magnoliopsida; order Cucurbitales; family Cucurbitaceae; genus Cucumis; species Cucumis cinereus. The sequence goes on from JBBPDJ010000026.1 coordinate 11,339,526, forward strand.
CGAGGTTTTACCCTATGAACTCTAACTCGAACGCATTCTTGTTCGTGTTAGCGGCGGAAGAAGCTGATTTAGCCTTGCCACTCTTTGTTCTTTTACAGAGGTTCTTGAATTTTACTGTTACTTAATTTCATTAACAAATTCTGGGTTTTCACTGTTTGAAATCATATCTATTCCCGATAGATCCAGTTGTTTCGTTTCGGTTTGTTTAGTGTATAATCGATTAATTGTTTCTAGTATTCTTCGTTGTTCTGTGAGGTTTTCAAATTTATTTAGATACATCAATGGATGTATTTTACTGTTTTTTTTTTGGATTTTCCTTTGTTGGTTTTATATACAACAAGTGGCTTTGATGATTTCATGAAAGATCAAGCTCAACAGACCGGAATGCAGGATTCTTTTCGAATCTTGCGTGTCGATTACTTTCGAATCTGAGCCATCTCTCTGTTTTTTTGTTTCCTTCTTCTGTCCGAAAGAAATTTATTTTTTTGTTACTGTTGTGTAAAGAATGATTTCATCTTTGGGAAACGGAAGGGTTACAATGAGGATAAAAAGCTCCCTCTTCTGAAATCCATTGAGGAGACTCTGCTGGCAGAATCGAACCTAATAATCTCCATTGCCATCTGAGTATGCCATTCTATTTCCCATTTTTGTAAACTCTTCCAAATTGAGATTTAACGTTGAGTCTTTTGCTGTTTGTTTGATTTGGTTGTGTTATTGATTCTTCAAGTTTGTTTTTTTAATTGTTCATCAAATGATGAAATGAGGAATAATCTTAGGACACCTTCCTACACAGTAAAGCCATACTGTGGATGAGAACAAAATTTCCTTTCTGATGATGATCATACCTTGTTTCTTCTGGGTTTTCTGAACTCAATTTACTACCAGTTAGGTCATTTGATTTAGTGGGATGCTGGTAATTAGAATTGGCATTTGATTATGATAAGCTTTGTGTTGTGAACTGAATTGAAAGTTTTATGAATATTGAGTTCAAAATTTAAACTTTAGTATCAAAATTAATTTAGATAATGTATTAATGTACATGTGGATTAGAACATAGTTATATAACATAAAATTAGTGGTGGCTCAAATTTGGTTTGAAAGAAATACAAATAAAAAGAAGCCTACAAATGAAAGAACTTTAAAATAAGGTCGATTTGAAATTATTAAAGCTAGCCTATAATCCCGAAACTTCAATTGAGAAAGTTATGATTTTATTGATCAAACAAACGTTTAGGGCAGTCTAAAGGTACATTAAAATCATCCAACAGCCATTGCCTTTCCTCCCAATGCACTTCTCACCTGTTTCTACAAATTTAGCTTTCCACTCTCCCCTTGCCGGCAAACCTGAACCTACTTTTTTCCGGCAAATCTTCACGACGGTTTCCCCCATTCCTACCCATATACCTGAAAAACCACAACAACACAACCACTGCCGCGACTCCAAATCCACCGGAGGACAAGAACCCCAAGATCAAAAGTGACGCTGTCATCACCGCTGGAACGAGTACTGGGCTGAATATGACGAAGAGAGGAGTTGCGACTGCCAGGCCAATTACGGCGGTGGCCAGCACCAAACCGGAGAGGATGAGAAGGGAGGTGCCTGTAGTGACGGCGGTGGCGGCCTTGACGACTTTGTGGGAGCGGGGAAGTTGATCGGAGGAGAGCTTTCGGGATTTGGAGTTCTGGGGGTTACGTAATTCCGCCATTGAATTTGTGATTGTGGGATTTTGGATGGAACGAAAATTGGTTTGATTATATATATAGGAATTGAAGAAGCAGGTGTTTGAAGGCTTCTTACTGCATGCATTTGAAATGGCTCTGTTTGTGGACAACTCGATTTTAAGGTGTCATGCTAGTTCTGATTATGTTTCTTTTTTTGTCATTTTGCTGAACGTTTTTATGTTTATCATGGTTCTGGGCAGAAAAGGGGAAATGGGGCAATTGGGTTAGGAAGAAGGAGAATGACTTAGGTGGAAGCTCTGGGAATAACTTCAAATTTGTTAATGGTGGAAGTGAAGGTTGTTGAATCCTCTAAGCGAAAGTTGCCACCTGAGGCCTCTTCCAAAACTATGGTTATTGAATGTTATATATACTTTGTCTTATACACACAAACTCATAAGCATACTTCTTGAAACAAGGTCATATATTGGTAAACTTGACACTCCAGAGATTTGGTGTGCATACAACAAATAATTTGTTGCCAAAACATAACCGATTTTTTACCTAAGAAATCATGAGGATGCTATTGAAGAACATGGAGGTTCAGTTTGTGAAATGTATATGAATGAAGAATATGTCTAGTTGATATTTGTATTGTCTATATTATTTATGTATTGTCTAGAAGTAGTTGCTTTTATTTGAAGCAAAACACACACAACAACCCTAATCCTTCTTAACCAACAATGTCATTGACACAGAAGAAACAATAAAATCTAGGACAGTCAGACCTAGAATTCGTCAAAGTTTGATTGTACGAAACTTCAGCAATCGAGGACACGAATAGTCAGTGCATGAAATTGAAATAAATTAAACCGTGCAGAAGTAACACACACTCGGTTCATTTTTTATTTCAATATTACCTTCTCGGTCCTGTTCACCATTAGCGGGTGGAGAAGGTCTGCAAGATTTCGGGATTCTCAACGAATATGGGGGATCCTCAAATGGAACTTGATCTTCGCGGTTTCTTGGGTCTCTCCTTCTCTTTCTCTCTCTCTAAAGCTCTGGAAATTTTCGAGGCGCGAAGATGGAAGAACTTAACGGCGTTACAACGTTCATCAAGCGGTGCGCTAACGTTACACGGTACCCTTAAACGACAAAATCACCCGCGACCCGATATGAACCGGTTCGGGTTGGCCCACTGTTTGGCCACCTTAAAAGGAGGAAAATTTGTAACCCTAGACAGATATTTTATTTTTGCCGTCAGACACAAACCCATCTTACACTTCCATCTCTCTGTATGGAAACTCTAAACACGCTGTTCAACCTCCCTCCATCTCCATCTCCATCTCTCGCCTTTCAACCTCCCTCCTTGTCCATCTCTGGCTTTTCAACTATGGCAGCTCGCCTTTCAACCTCCCTCCATGTCCATCTCTGGCTTTTCAACTATGGCAGAGGGCTTTCAGAGACAGTCTCCTTTCACCTACAATCATCTTTACGGCACCATTTTCGACCGCTCCGTCAGTCGCCAGACCGCCGTCGACTCCCACAAGCTTCTTGGTTTATGCTTACTACTCAGATAACGACGGCACTTGCTTCCATTTCCGTTCAAATTTATGGAAAGCATTTTTAATAGGTTCGTAATCCTCTCCCC
>JBBPDJ010000026.1:11345923-11520527 GCA_037974625.1 Cucumis cinereus
TCTAAAAACAACTCTTGAAATATCAAACGATTTCTAAAAACAACTCTTGAAATATCAAACGATTTCTAAAAACAACTCTTGAAATATCAAACGATTTCTAAAAACAACTTTTGAAATATCTAATTTTCGAAATTGTTGTTTTATGAGATACACTAAATTCATAATCAAACATAAATTCTGAATTTTAAAATTAATTTCAAAATTCTAAAATAAAACCAAACATGAAATATTTGAATTTGTTATTGTTTTTCATGAAATTCATTATTTTTCAAAATAATTTTTGAAACACAAATTTTTTATTAGGTATACTCCAACAAATTGGACATATAAACTTATTCACCTAATAATGGTTGATAAAAAAAAGTGTCATCCTTGATACCATAAGTTGTACCTTCTTCAATTATCTCTTATTCTTATTCAGAGGGAGTATTCAAGAAATAGCATATCCATTCTTTTTTCTTATTGAAAAAAATGCCCATACAGCCATGGTATAGCTCAAACTAAAAAGAAGAAAGCAACGAGGAGCTCCAGAAATGGAGAAACAGAAGTGTAAAAACGCTATAAAAAGTCTACGACAGCATTTTTTCAAGCTGTCATATGTGTTATTTGTTGTAGTGGCTTCTCATTTGTTCATTCCGGTGGCATCCTTGACAGCATCAGCTGCACCTTGTGCTTTGGCCTTCATCTGTTGTCCTGCTTCTTGCATGGACTCTTTAGCTGATTGAGCTGCATCACTTGCCTTGTCCATCATATTGCTTGCTTTCTCCTATATAATTATCACCCAATTCATTATGTCTCAAATAACTCCTTAATCTTAAAAAAACTAAATAATTAAATAATTATAAACTATTACATATATATTCAATAATCATTAACAGTATGTTTGGTCCATTTTGTTTTCTATTTTTGAAAATTAATTTTTTTAAAAATAAGTGTGTTCGGTAACTAATGAATGTAAATAGCGATGATAACGATGTAGCGAACCTGTGCTTGACCCTTGGCTTCTCCAACTTGGTAGCTCATCTTCTGGGAGTTATCTGCCATTTTTCTAAAAGATTGAGAACTTGAAAGGATTTTTTTGTTTAATACACAATCTTGTAAGTTTGTTGATTTAGAATTCATGTTTGTTTGTGATTTATATAGTAGTTTCGATTGAAATGCTGCATGCCAAAAATAGGTTGCATGACACGTGGCATATTCTAATTTGATACGTGGTGACACGTGTCGTAATGCTATTGGGAAGTAGGCCTATTTAGAGGCCCATTGACCTCATTTTTAGTTGAGGAAATAATGTTTCATATTGACCACAATTGTGTGGGTGTGATCCATCTTTTACTTTCATTTACAAGATTAGTTGAAATTGATGAAAGGGTGTGTTAGGGATTAAATGTCAAATAGTAATTAAAATCATTTTTGTTATGAAATATGTTTTTAATTTTTAGAATTTACATTTAATTATGTGAAATTAGACATTATGTTGATTTTTTAATAATAAAAATATATTTCAAGAACAATTTTAAAATTCGACAAAAAAAAAAGAATTAACTATTTCAGGATTACTTAAAATTAAAAATATGTCTTTATAAGATCGCCTTATGTGATAGTTTGAGACTTAAATAGGTCGCCAATATTTATGTTAAAAACAATAATTGTCTTTGCCTCACGATTACATATATCAAAACTTGTCTGTCAAAGTGAGTTTAGTTCAACGATAATTGTCATGATTTCTCATCCAAAAAGTTGGAGGTTCAATTCCCGTTCCCCAGAATTGTTGTACTAAAAAAAAATAATCTTGTCTATTTTTTTTGAACAAATTATTTACTTAGTTGGAGGTTCATGAAATCCTCAACCTATATGAAACGAGAGGTTTCATCTCAAAATCAATTGAGAATTGAAATAGTTCATCTATCTTATAAAGAATGTGAGGTCTTATTATCTTTTTCAACGTCAAACCTTCAACGTAATGCTTCTTTTGGTTTCGCCTTTTTTCAGTTGGAATCTTCTTTTCTAAGTGTGAGGTGGAAGAATTGAACATCTGCCTTCGAAGATAACAATAATACAAATGCGTGAATGTTTTTACTAGGTCTAGAAGTCCATCTATCTTGTAAAGATATTTTTACGAGGTTAGAATGTTTTTTCCTTTTTTTTAAGATTTTTTTCAAGAATCATTTTTTACACTTAAAATGTATAAATTATTTTTGTTGGTTTAATCTAATTAATTTTAAATTTTATGTCTTCTAAATTATATGAAATGTATTTTTCTCATTTAGAATTTAATGTCGGGTAAAATAATAAATAAAGTATTTATAATTATCAAATAATAAAAAATAAAAAATAGAAGTCCACCCTTTGATTGTACTTGGTATCAATTTTACTATAATGTTTATATTTCATCAAATTGACAAATAGATTTTGTTAAATATTCCATTCTCTATCTTTGATTAATTTGTTAACTCACATTTTATCAATTTTTTTTTACTATATATATGTTTTATAATTCATTAAGGTCATGTGAATAGCAATAAATTAGAGGGTAAAGATGACAACATCATTTTAAGTTGAAGGTAAAAGGATTACAACGCTTTAATAAAAATTGATACACATTGATATCAATTTGATATATAAACTAATCTAATAAATCTTCGAACTTTCAATTTATGTTTACTAAGTACTCAAACTTTAACGATATTCAAATTAAAAATTGATAATTCTTCTATTAAACATATTTAAGATTTAATTCCTTTATCTTCGAACTTTAAGTTGTAAATCTAGTTTAATTTAACAAAAATGTCATATTGGTTAAAGACCTATTAAATACAAATTAAATTATATGCCTAAAAAACCTTTAAATTTTACAAATTTGAATATTCCAATACCTAATAGAATAAAATCTAAAAATTCACAAACTAAACTTGTTTTTTCAGTTCAACAACGTTTGACTTCTAGACAACTAGTTCAATTAAACTCTAATTTAATCGAATATAAATTTCCAAATCGATTTGCCACGACTACTACAGTACGTAAATAAGCACGATTTCTTGTAAAGTACAAAATAATGAAAGAATATAATTAAAAACGTCCCAAATACATTGACATGTGAAATGCTACACGTACACATTTGAGTATAACAAAAAATAAAAGAAAAAAAAAAGAAAAAAAAATTACAAAAGCTTCTCTATATAAAATGTGTAGTTTTGTTGAGATGAAGAAAATCAAACACATTTTAATAATTTAGAGGAAAATAAAGAATAATTAGGATATATATATTATATATTATATATTATATATATTATATTTGTGGCTAAAATGCACGTGCCTTGACAATGTCAAAGCTCATCTCACTTGGATCTGTGGCTTGCAACTCAAATTGAATTCCATCTAATTCTCTTTTGAATCTGTCCTTGGAGCTTGCATACACCATTTTACTTCTCACCTTTGATATATCCGGTGACCTATTTCTCAACATACCACACCATTTAGATCAAACATGATATATATCAAAATATAAAGTTATGTAATACAACGACTATCGAAAAAGATTCGAACGATAATGCAAATATGTTAATGAATGGATATTGACTACGATGTCGTTGTTCGTTTGCTCAGGGTTTGAGTGATCGAACCAAAAGCCTTTGTTATGGTAGTTTTTATGATTTATGATCGAAAAAGATTCAAATGCATTGTTGATCAATTTCTAGGTTAAATGACTTATGATCAATCTAAGCATGATCGGCTTGGTTTAGGCATATATACTCGCCAAGAAAGTTAGAGTTGGTAAATACCCTATTTTTCAAATTGTTATTAAACTGATCAAATGTTGTAGTGGTGGGGTATCGAACCATCGACATTTGGAATGATAATTCAGATGTCTTATATCCTGAGATATGCTCGGATTGGATTGAGGGTGTAAGTAACGTACCATGCAATGAAGAAAATCTTGCTCTTCTGGCAATTCTCATCAGTAATGAAATCAAAATCAAAGACAGCATAGCGACACTCATCTGCAGGGAGAGATCCAGTAAAATCCTCATATGTTTCATCTGGTTTTCCCAATTTCTCTACAACAACTTCTTGTTGTTCAATCTTGAAAATGATGAATCTATAGTTTCTCTTTGCTTTTAGCTCCAAAAATTTCAATTTACATTCATCTCGCACAGCCATTCCAGATGCTGCGTTCGCCTATAATCAACATTAATTAAACAAAACAATTAACATTGAGTTAAGATAGAACAATCATTAATCTACAGAAGATAAGACATTTGACAATCGTTTGGATGCTAGATACAAAAACACGACAATGAAATCACACAGAAACTACAACACATGATCTACCAAAACCCTAAACCTAAAAGAAATCGAAATGGTTATGAAACGGAGTTCGAGATTTGAGAGAGAGAAACAACACCATACCATGTTTTGTTGAGGAGTAAGGAGAAAGAAAGGTTGTAGTATGGGAAAAGGGAAAGGGAAGAAGAAAGAGAGAAATAGAGAAGAAAAGAGAGAATGGAGAAGAGAGATCCTTAATTTTTGGAATGAAATGAGAGGTGATAAGAATGAGAAGTTTAAGGAAACAAAAACAAAGGTTGAGAATTGTCTAAAACCCCAAATTTATCTAATTAACTATAAATACATTTTCCATCATCAATTTCAATTTATCCTATTTTCACTCATCAAACCCCAAATTTTTACTTTCTAATTGCCACGTGTCCTTCCTTTCTTTTATCCATTTTTTTAAAAAAGGAAAATTAACTTTATTAGCATTTGAACTTTGACAAAAATCCGAAATGGCGTGTACATTCTAAATGTGTAGAACAAGATAAAGGAGTCCAACCACTAATACACCAAAATAGTAACGATCAACATCTTTAACAAAAAATGACTTTGGAGTTGTTTTATAGAAGTCGTTTTGGCACTAGTTAACAAAGTTTTAATAACATGAATCAAAATAAGTCATTTTTAAAAAATTTCAATATAGAACAAATACTTTTTAAAGTTTAGAGGCCGAAATAGAATAATATTCAAAATTTAGAGACAAAAATAAGACTTAAACATTTTGATAATAAATTCTTAATGTTGTGTTTATTGAACTAACACACCCTACTAATGACGTTTAGCTCTGATACCAAACCGGTGTGAGGTGTAATGATGAAGCATGAAGTGGCATTGTAGGGTAATTGTGTCGAGCACATGTTTGACATGTGTTAATGTGAGATTGTACGAATATATGAAAAGGAGAATTACGTGGATATGAAATGAAGTATAATATATATATATATATATATATACACGTACACACAGAAATTAGGGAAAGGGGCTCAAGTTTTTGTGGGAATATTAAAGTAGGGAATATCTTTAGCTATGTTTGTTGAAATTTCAATTAAAGTCAATTTTTTAGAGTTAATTTACATAATTATTAAATAATCAACCAAACTTTTCATATTTGACTCATACTTCTCTTCCTAATTCAAATGTTAATATTATGCATTAATATTTAATTGTATTTACGTGGAGAATAATTTTTATTACTTCTAATTAAAATCATATACTAAAATTTTTCATATTCCACCCTTTGAAATGACTTTAGCAAGGTTATAGATAATAAATTTTCAAAATGACTATCCTAAGGAATTTGTTTTTAAATTGAAAAATCAATTTTTCTCGAAAAATATCAATCATCAATATATTCATACTCTTTTATTTACGGTACTAATAATTAGTCACGCGTAATGCACCTATTAACGAATTTTGGTATATTAATAAATAACTAATACATCTTTACTTAAAAATAAATACCTAACGAGGCAACTAAAAATATCACAACATAAACTATGCATATACCTGTGATGACCGACCAATTGAAAATATTAAAATAAAAATGGTTGTACTATCTATCTTACACTATTAAATATTTTAGTTTTAACTAAAACACATAAACAATCATAAATATTTTTATAAAATACATAAAAAATTGAACCTCCAACCTGTAAAAGCTGATTTTACGACATCAAAGAAATAATCCAAGTTTAGGTCTAACATATTTGTTTGAATTAAAAAATTACTTTAAACAATTACAAGTTGAGAGACAGGTGGCTCAGGAAAAAATTTAAAAAAAAAAAAAAAAAGTAATTCCCAACCACCCATTTTTAAAAGGTGATATTTTGTCTTTATTTGAATTTTAATACAAACCCTAAACCCCATTTTCAAAAAGGAAGTAATATATTGAAATAAAAAAACAAAATTTTAAAAAATAAAAAAAATTATTTTAATCTCTAGAATTCCCATTGACAAATAATAGATCCAAAAAGATAATGTAACCAATAATGTAGATAGGTCACATTGATTAATGATAATATTAAATTAAAAATAAATCTAACTAAATACCAAAATAATTTAAGAATACAAGACAAATAATATTGTCACTATTGTAAAAAATATCCATCAAATTTTCAATTGGAATAATTTTCGTTATTTTTCCGTTTCGACCCTTTTATTTCAACATATTCCTAAACTTTATGTAATTATTTTTTCATATTTGTAAAAAAGTTCTGCTCTTTCATGAATCATAACATTTAAATTAAAATATTGATAGTCTAATTAAGCGAAATTTCAATATTCTCGATCAAGTATCCACAAATAATCCATCTGCTCTTTTTTTTTTTTATTGAGAAAGGAAATAACACTGATGGTGGAGATTGATCTTCAGAAATCTTGGTGAAGGAAATGAGCGGCTACGATTCGACGTTGTATTTTGCCAGAAGCAGTTTTGGGGAGTGAATCGGTAAGAAACACTTTCTTAGGGACTTTGAAAGCAGCCAAAGTGTTTTTGCAAAAGCTCAATACATCTTCCTCTCTAATGTTTGATCCTTCTCTTGGAATTATTGCACAATTTATCTAACACGCCCACAAAGTTACCATTATTTTAGTTTTTATTTTACGTTAAATTACGTTTAAGTATATACCTTCGAACTTTTAGTTTTGTTTTAATAAGAAAAAAAATGATTAACTTCTATAATAATTTTAATTAAATAAATTTTCAAACATAGGTATAAGGTTAGAAATTTAATTAAAATTATAATATTCAAATCATCTCAAGTAAAATACACTAAAACAACCCTTTGCCAAAAATAAAAAATAATAAAAAGTAGAATAAGTTTTTTTTTTTTCTTTTTAAAGTGAAGAATTAAGTTACACTTTACTTTATTTGAAAAAAAATAAAAAGATAGAATAAAATTTGGTGAAGAATTCAAAAAGCATTTGGAAGGTTTTGGTTTAGAGAAAATTAATTCATAAAAGAAAATTAGTTAAAATATTATTTTAAATTTGGTGAATCAAAATATTTACCAATTAAAGCATAATTTTAAATTCAATCCATGACAGGTACTATAAACTTATATTAAAATATGTAGTCACGGATACAACTTTAGATTTTGCTAAATTTTGTAAATATTTTTAACAATTTTGTCATTTATAATATTTTCTAGAAATTTGAATATTCTTAGATCTATCTTAAATTTTATGAGAATTTATTTTGTTTTATCTTAAATTTTAATGAGAATTTATTTTGTCTAGTCTTAAATTTATTTTGTTTCTTATTAAAAAAAATCCTTTTTATTTAATAGATTTTTTCTTAAAATTTTGAAAACATATTCCCATAAAAATTATAACTACTATTTGATAAAAAAAAATTGATTTTAAGAAATTGAATTAAGTTAATTTCATAGTGCAAGGTGTAAAATAATATTATATTAAAAAAGAAAGTATTATAATATATAAAATAATAAAATATAAACATGCAATAATGGAGAAAATATATATAAAATAAAAAGAGATATAAAGAATAATAATAAAATAAAAAATTACCTCCTCCCCATACTTTTCGTCGGGAACTCCGAATGCGACAGCCTGCGCCACGTTCGGATGAGCCAACAACACGGCGTCCACTTCAATCGGCGATATCTTTTCCCCTTTTTTTTTCAATAAAATATTTAACGATTTATAATAATCAATAAAGAGATTACTAGATTATAATAAACAAATACCCTACCTCCACGGTTGATCAACTCCTTGATCCGACCAACAAGATGCAAATACCCATCAGAATCAAAATACCCAATATCTCCGGTGTGGAACCAACCGTACCGGAACGCTTCCTCATTCGCTACCGGATTACTTTTATACCCCTTCGTCACATTCGAACCCTTGATACAAACTTCTCCTTTCACATTCGCCTCCTGAACCACACCCTTTTCATCCAATATCACCATTTCTTGTCCCACTGGTTTCCCCACCGACCCGGCTTTGTGCGGACCGTTTTCCGGCAGGGGGTTTGATGACATCAGATGTGTCGCTTCCGTCATCGCGTACGCCTCCAGAACCGGCGCCCCAAACGCCTCCTCCAACCGGTTCAAGATACTTGGAGCTAATGATGCACTGCAACTTCTAATGAATCGGAGCTTCGGGTAAACCGTTTCTGGGTTGTTCGAGTGCCGTTCTAGTATGATTTGATGGATTGTAGGCACGGCAGTGTACCACGTGGCGTTGTACTGGACCATGTCGGACCAGAATGTCGACGCCGAGAATCTCCCGGCTGCCGGTAAAGCAACGGCGGCTCCGGCAGCGAGTGAAGTGAGTAATCCAGCCATTAAACCGTGGACATGGAATAAAGGAAGGACAATAACTGTGGAGTCGGACTCAGTGAGTTTGTAAACCGATTTAATATTGTTAACGGATGATGCCAAATTAAGCTGAGTCAAGGGGACGCCTTTGGGGCGGCTCGTGGTGCCTGACGTGTGAAGGAATAACGCGACGTCGGATCCGTCATTGACGATTTCAAGAACTGAGTCAGACTCGGAACCATTCGAGTTGGACTGAGTCAAAGAGATAACCAACTCGGCACCTGCATCGGGAAGTGAAGCGGTCACGTGCTGGATTTTGAGTTTAGATGCCGCCGTTTCGGCCGGGCCGTTGCCTTCTAAAGACGTAACCAAAAGCTTTGATTCAGAATCCGATAAGTAAAATTCGAACTCCTCCGCCGTGTAGGCGGCGTTGAGTGGCGCCGCCGTGGCTCGAGCTCGGATCACAGCCAAAAACATGATAACAAACTACAAAATTAAATAATCAAAATCAACCAAAATCAAAAGTTTAATCCGATGGGCGATGTTTATTGTATTAAAATTAATAATACCTCGGCGGTGTTTGGGAAAACAAGGGCAACGACGTCGCCGGGCTTAATACCGCCAGCGGCGAGTTTAGAGGCGGCGGAATCAACGAGGTGTTGGAGACGGGAATGTGAGAGATCGAACTTTCCGGATACGGATAAGGCTCTCCGGTCAGGGAAAGTTCCGGCGACGGATTTCAATAATCCAGTGAGAGTCGGAAGCCCCATTTGGGTGGAGAGAGAAGAAATGATGAAATTGATAGAGGGGATAAAGAGATGATAAGGAAAGAAGGGAGTATTTGGTGATAGAGGAGGAATTCGGATGCCTAATTATATTATACCATGTGGCGTTTTATGGTTGGTTTGGTGTGTACAGTGTCTTGCTGTTGTTTAAGCACGTCGGTTAACAGAGTACACCCGGCGGATCCACGTATGGCCGGCGGCGCGTGCCCTTTTGATTTTTTGGGTTTTTACATATTTAGTGTAAACTTTGGTTTATTTAAAATAAATAGAGAAAAAATCGGTTTTGTTTATCTAAATTTGGAAATAGCGGAGTGGTAGGGGATCACTTGATGGTGAAGGTAATAAATTAGTATTTTCATACTTTTAAATTCATATAATAAACTATAATACTTTTTAAGAGTTAATTTATGTCTAAATATTTTTTTAAAAAAATAATAATAATAAGAGATACTTATTTTTTTAATATAATTATAATATTCGAGATCAATTTATGGAGCTATAAATATTCTTTTATTACCTCGTGTCTTTATATAAAATTTCTAAATACACCACTAATGGTATGACCTATTAACACAATGTTAAACTATATATGATATTAGCAATTAATTTAACATTTTTATTATATATACAAGACCTATTAGATCTACAGAAACAAATTGAGAAGTATGTAACTTAAACTTCTAATTTAATTGATATCGTAGCTCCTAACATGAAGTTCTTACTATACCATTGGGAGTACTTGATAATAGGGGTTTTTACCGTTTGGTTTGATTTTAGACGAAATTAGACATCAAATGGAACTTTTTGTTTTTTGGAAGTTGTTATTTGAGTAAATCAAAGTTATTTCGTTTTTAGTTCAAAAACAAACCGATATATTTCGACTTACTTTCGGTCGATATGGAGTGTGTGAGTAAGCAAAAGTGAAAGAGAATGAATGGAAGAGTGGAGATGAAAAGCCCTTAGAAAGGAGAGGAAAGGATGGAGAAGAAACTATCACTGGTATAACAAAATTTTAGATTTATCACTAATATCAAAATATAACAAACATATCAATAGTGAAACTAACCATCCACGTTAGGTACCATATTATACCATAAGTGGCACTAGGGGAGTAAGTAATTATTGAATGTGACACATTGTAGTTATTCACCTTTTAAACCAAGGTAGGTTTTTTTATGAATTTTTAATTGATAATTTATCATCCACATATATTTAATAAAATAAAAGTTTCGAAAAACTTATTTAAGTGATTTGATAATCACTTTTGGTTATGTGTTTAACTTTGAAATAAAGTATTTAAATAATTATGATGTGGATGTTTTTTACTAATTTTCATTGAAATAATTAATGAAAGCTAATTGATTAGATATAATTAAGTTTATTGTTTAAGAAAATAATTAATAGAAATAAATGCAAACGAAACTCAAAACTTCAAATCCATTCCATAACTCATTCACTTTCGTTTTCGGTTTTTTATGTTTAGTTTTTAATAATAGGTGTGTTTGATAAGTAATTCATTTTTTTTATTTCAAAACAAGAAAATTATTTTTAAATTATGATGAAAATTGAAAATAAAAACAAGCCGGCTAATGTTTTTAAATTAGTTACCAAACATATATGGTTTTTGTTTTTAATAAACAAAAATTTAAATAACAAAAAATTTAAATAATTGTCAAATAGGAACTTAATAACAAAATATTATAATCTTAATTATTTTAAATTAATGCTCACTTTTAATAATATATTGAAACAAATATGAGAATGCTCTAAAAGGGTTGGGGATTATTTGTGATATATATTTATCAAAGTTAAAAAAATATTTTATTAAAACACGACATTGAAGAATAACTAATTAACCTCTCATGTGTTATGAAATCAATGTATTTAATTTTGTAAACATGTTTGATTGGGAATGTCATTTTTCACTCGAGTTATTGTCTTAGATGATTTTAACTCACATCTAACTCATTCAAAAAATCTATAAAAAAAATAGATGTAAAAATTTGAAATTTATAGATTAAAATAATATATAAATTTGGAAGAGTTTAGCTTAACTGACATCTGTATATATAGGTATTAAGGATCAATAACATGAGAAACTACTAGTTGCTGTAGTTTTTTTTTTTAAAAAATTGACCAATATATAGAAGCGTTTGTAAAATGTTAGAAACAAGCAACGAGAAAACAATCATCAAACGGGCCCTTAAACATCGTTATAGACTACGTTATAGTTTTTTAAAAAAAAAGCTACAACAATCGTACATAGTGGACCTTAAATCTCTCGGATTGGAGTGTATGTCAATACCATTGAGCTGAGCTCATTTTAACATCGTCAAATTAAATTTAATGAAAAGAATATATAGATACAACAATTATATTAAACCTATTGTTGTTGTTTTCTAATTTTTGAATAATTTGAAACTATATTTAAATATATAACCAAGAAGAATGTGTAACACATTAAAATATAAATATACATATATATTCCTACTTTATTGCTATATTCTTGTTTTATACTTTGCCTTTGACTAGACACATTTTTCTTTATGTTCCTATTTTTCTGAGTTTCAAACAAAGAAACGAATATAATAAAAGGGCAAAAAAAAAAAAAAAAAAAAAAAAAAAACATTTTGTATGTTTGTCTCGTGGATGTCACTCGAATAACACTTGTATTATCTTGGTGGTTCTCGAGTCAAACTCACTTAAAACACAAATCTCATAGCAATGTGGTGTAATGTTCAATGTGCTTTGTGAAAACTTGGTTGTAATCTTTATTTCTTGATATTATTGAGTAAAGTATAGAGGGTATTTATACACAACAGATAAAACGAGAGCTTAACAACCTAACAACGATTTATAACGACAAATTAACAAATAATAACAAATTACATTAACACGCTTCATGTTGAAATAAAAACGTAAAAGTATTTAGTTGACCAAAGTGGTGTTGAGTTGAGGATTATAGAAGTGATTAGCATTGAAAGTAGGGTGTTCCATTGTTTTTATTGAATCTCCTTGGACATTGTGTCGGGGTTCGATGGTGTCAGTTGAAGCGCGCTTGAGGAATATCCTTAGTTCGACCATCAGAATGACCTAAAATCAATTTTAAGAGAATTATAGTTGTGAGAATTTTTAAAATGTCATGAAATTTTAGTTTTCTTATAGTAATATGTCATTACATCTATTAATGTCAAAATTCAAATAGGTAAAACACATAGATACGATCTTCACGTGACAATAACAGTAAATTTATATTTCATAAAAGTCGTGACTAGAAAAAGAAAGGACAAATATGAATACCAATGTGGTACTTATCACAAAACCTACATTACTTAGCTAAATATCTATTAGAAACTTTTTTTAAAGTCGTTATGATGTATTTATAGGAAAAGTCTAATCCAGAGCATCCAAATTAGGGTTTGGAAGTCAGTTATCTCTTGAACCAAATGGGTTGTGATGTGTATTTAGCATACCCTATTCATTAAATGTGAAGGCTCAGCCTCGGTCCAAATGATAAATTTTCCATATCCAATTAGATCGTAGAATGTGATTATGTTTTCTTGATTCCGTAACAATACCAATTAAGCTAGGTTGGCTTATTTTATAGCTATTTCTTTATTAAGTTAGAAAAAGGGAGAAAAGAGATGAGAAGTTGTGGTTAGTTAGAGTAATTCCACATTGATCGGCTAGTTGACTTTTTGAGAAATAAGATGGGCACACGTGGCATGTGTGTTTTGACCACAGAATTGGACAGATAAACAAAGTTGACCAAATTATATCGGTTTTCATCTCCGTGTTTGAAGGACTGTGATTACTTGTCAAATTTTCATTGGTCCATTTCTTTTTCAATTTCTTGGCCGTGTCCGCGCCATGGCTTCCCATTTGTCCCACGTGCGAAAACAAATGGAGAACCAAAAAACAAACATACTAATATTTTTAGTTATCAAAATAAATATACAAAAGCTGCCCTCTTTATTGGGGGCAACACTAATTTATTATGTTATATTGCTCTTAATTCATAAATTTGAAATGATGTTTGAACTCGAGTCTAGAAAAGATTAAATGATTGTTTTATCATTAGTTATTATTTTAGTTTTTTTATATATTATATAAAAAGCATAAAGTTGAAAGGAGATCGAGTCCCCTGAACCTGTAATAAATCTGTCGGTGATTTTTAAATATCACTTAATTTTCCTATATTTAATTCTACGTCCAAATATTATAGGTAATTGGATCATATAGATCTTCACAATAATCTAAAATAACATTAATATAAAATTTTTTTAAAACAAATGCGCTAAGAGAGGAAATCTTGCAAACTTGACATAATTTAACAATAAATTTCATGTACTTTTTTTAAGTCTGAAGATTCAAATTCTTCGGTCTTATATTTATTTATTGAACTCAAAGAAGTGGAAGAAATCGTCATCTTTATCCATTCTATTGTATTGAGCAGACAGACGATAATGAAAAATATACGTAGATACGTCACGTTTAAAATGTTGTAGTCTAAATGTCAATTACTTTTGAACTATGTTTAGTTTTTTAAAACGTATAATTTGAGTTAAATATATAGACGACAAAAATAGGCCCTCAAAATACGTAATTTTCAACATTGAGGAACCAAGAAATAGAGAATTAAAAATTAAGGTTGAAAATGTAGGGACTTTTAAACCTACAATTTATAAGTTCAAACGAAAAGGGAATATAATATATGGTTTAAACTATATATTATACACATATAATGACAATCATATAGAATAAACTTGGAATTAGGTAGGAATTGAAACTTTATAATTAAAAAAAAATTAAAAAAAATACGAGTATGAACCACCATTCTCCCCTACAAAAGGGTCAAAATGCTGGACTTCAAATTTCTTTTTTTAAAAAAAAAAATGTTGAAAATGTCTAATTCTTGAAGTTGAATTAATATTTAAAAAGTCCCAACAAATATTATTTTTAATTTAAATCTCAAAATATATATGGCACTATAAATACCCTTAAAATTCCATTTTTGTTTCAAACATCAAACAAAGGAATTTGAGAGATTTAATTTGTTTTTTATTGTATAGATCAGAGATGATGTTGGTTGAGATATTTGAAGGTATTGGGTTAGTGATTTTTGGTTTATTCATTTTGTTTGTTTTTAGGGTATTGTTTTGCTGTTGGGTATCACCATTTTCAGTGCATAGAAAGCTTCAGAGAAATGGGTTTAGAGGTCCAACCCCATGTTTTCCTCTTGGAAATATTACTGAAATGAAGAAGAACCCTAATAATGCATTTCAACAATCCTCCTCTCATCAACTTACTGATCATCACAACATTCATTCCACCGTCTTTCCCTATTTTGCTCGCTGGCAAACTACTTACGGTAAGCAGATGAAGCCATTCTTATATAACAGAGAAACGATATTCTTCGTTCGTCTTCATTAATGCGTTAACGATGAATTGTGAATGTAGGAAAAGTATTTACATATTGGTTGGGGACAGAGCCATTCTTGTATATAGCAGAACCAGAACTTGTGAAGATATTATCAAAAGAAGTGAAAGCAAAGAATTGGGGAAAGCCATCAGTGTTCAAAAATGACAGAAAATCAATGTTTGGAAATGGTTTGGTAATGGCTGAAGGAGACGAATGGGTTCGCCAAAGACATATCATTACTCCTGCATTTAATCCTTCCAACTTGAAGGTACCTTTTTTTTTTAAATCATTTTAGTCTCTGTATTTTCTAAGAAATTATAATGGTTAAATTTCTGGATTTTGAATTTTTCAAAATTATGATATCTTAATCCTTGAATGATAACTTGAAGCAATTTAATCCAAATCTATTTTCGAATTTTAAAAAACAGTTTAGTTTTTACCGTGAAAAATCTCATCAAATTATGTCACATCCAAATGCACATGTAAAACTAAACTGTTCTTTAAATTTGATAATAAACACACTTTTAAAACATGTCACATCCAAACGTATATGTAAGATACATACGTATGCACGTACAAATATTGTCGTGTGTTCTTTCACTTTCTCAAGTTTTTGACATTCCTTATGACCATTTCAAATACATTATTGAATAATTGCAACATGTAACACTTTTAAGAATAGTTGTTAAATAAATAAATAAATATATATATATATCAATGATTTTTAAGAAATTACAAATATAATCAAATTTATCCGTACGTTATTGTTGATAGTCTTTTATTAGTGGTAAACTCTATTACTCATAGACTCATCCTAGTATATAGTCTATCGTCGATATAGATTCCAAAAATTGAATCTTGTTTTTACTATATCCACAAATTTTTTTGTATCGCACTATATTTACTAATATTTTGAGTTTAATTTCTATATTTTGAATGAGAGGTTATTAATTTTTCTGAATTAAACTTCATTTTAATTAATTATATAATATGATTGACAAAAAAAAAAAAAAAAAACAGGCAATGGCAAGCTTAATGGTGGAGTCTGCCAACCAAATGGTGGAGAGATGGGCTAACCTCGTCATCTCCGGGCACCCTCAAATTGAAGTCGAGCAAGAAATAACTTCCACCGCGGGCGAAATCATCGCCAAAACCAGCTTCGGAATCCACCATGAAAGCGGCCGACAAGTTTTCAACAAACTCCGCCAACTCCAAATCACACTATTCAAAACCAACCGCCTTGTCGGCGTCCCCTTCGCCGGACTTTTAAACGCCGCCAAGGCCCGAGAGGCCAAACTCCTCGGGGAAGAGATCGACGAATTGTTTCGGTCTGTGATTTCGGAGAGGAGAGAGAATGCGGTGGCGGAGACGACCACGGAGCAGCAGAATGATCTTTTGAGTTTACTTTTGAAAGAGAGTAGTAGTGGCGGGGGCGGCGGTGGAGAAGGGAGGAGGCTGAGCACGGCGGAGCTGATTGATGAATGTAAAACGTTCTTTTTTGGTGGACATGAAACGACGGCGTTGGCTCTAACGTGGACTTTGATGCTATTGGCTATTCATTCTGAATGGCAAACAATATTGAGAGAGGAAATTAAGGAAGTGTTTGGTCATAATTTACAAACTCACTTTGATTTCACTAACCTTTCTTCACTCAAAAAGGTAATTAATTAACACTTTTCTAATTCTCCATTTAATCCTGTTTTAATGCTCTCATATTTCATTTGATATTTATTTCATTTAATTTTTAAAAAATTCAAAATATTTACTTTTTTTTTTTTTTTGGTAATATGTAATGTATTTTATGAAGTAAAAGAGTTGAATTGGATACAAAATTTGATATTAAGTTTATAAGTTAAGCACTAAGTTTGATTAGAATAGCAGTTATTGATTTTGATTGTGTAGTAGTAATGAATAATGAACCCTCAAAATTTTGCAGATGGGATGGGTGATGAGTGAAGTTCTACGTCTATATCCATCAGCTCCAAACGTACAAAGACAAGCAAGAAAAGACATTACAATTAACGGATTCACAATCCCAAATGGCACCAACATGTGGATTGATGTTGTATCCATGCACCATGACCAAGCCCTGTGGGGTCACCAAGTAAATGAATTTCATCCCGAGAGGTTTCAAAACGACACCGTTTCGGGCGGTTGCACGCACAAGATGGGTTATTTGCCCTTTGGCTTTGGAGGAAGAATGTGTGTTGGTAGGCACTTGACCTTTATGGAGTATAAAATTGTTTTGACTCTTATTTTGTCTAGGTTTTCCTTCTCTTTATCGCCAGATTACCAACATTCGCCTTCTATAATGCTCTCGCTAAGACCTGCCCATGGTTTGCCTCTCGTTTTTCAGCTACTCGAAGATTAAACTTATGAGAAATGAGTTGGTAGAGTAGGTCGTCTTACTGATTGTTGGATTTGAAATCAGGAAATGCAGATGTAGAAGTTTTATCCAACGGTGTAAAACTACCAACTAAATTGTAGTGGTGACCTTTTGTCCCATTGTTTGATCTCCTAGATTAATGGAGGTTTATAGTCCTAACTTCTTCAAAGGCAAAAAGGCCCTGTTCCATTGAAATTAGACAAAAAGGCCTTGTTCCATTGAAATTAGAGAGCTAGGTTATAGTAAACTGACTTTGAGATTAGTCTTCTTTGTTGTATTTGTTCTTTTTGTGCCAAATATATGTATTAACTTTAATAAAATCTTGTGTATTTCTTGAATAAAATAGTGATCATTATAGTGATATGCATACACAAATAAGAATATCAAGAAAAGAAAAATATATCCTAATAAATACAAGATAAAATAAAATTTCTATCAAATAATATAATATAAAATAAAATCTCCTAAAAGATTTTATTAAGATAATAATTTCTGAGATTGAAGTTGCCAATGTTTTGAGATTGAATGGTGGGGTATGATTTGAGAATATGAATATCAAATTAGACGGGTAGAAATCAAATTTGCTTTTGCATCGTTGATTATTTCGGTGGCTTTTCAACTTTGTTTAACTAATCAATGGAGCTTTTTGAATGACTTGGTGTTTACAATTCTTTTTAATAATTTTTTGGGCACAAAAATTGAAACAACTTGGAACACAGACTTCTATGAGATTGAAAACCTGAATCAATTTTTTACCCTTTTCTTCATATTTTCATGTATGATTGCTTACCTAGATATTTAATGTAGTCACAATCCATCCTTGAAAGTTGATATATATATATATATATCTTACATCTTATACAACATTGCCATTTCATGAACGTTCAATAATATGGATTTTTATGCCATTTGCTTCACATCAAAATCTTAAGGGACCCAACATAAACTAGAGAGAAAAAAAAAAATCTATTTATTTGGGAATAAGACAAAAGATAACAAATCCAACAATTTATTTGGGCAATCTAACTAAAAATTGGGAAAAGACTTTAAAATAGAGGAAGGCCTGAAGGAAAACGTACATGCATCCATTGCTTTTCATATGATACCAAATGAGACCAACCAATCTCTTCAAGCAAAGACAACTTCAGCTCATAGAGTTTCTTCTTGGGAGGTTCTCCATCATTTTCAATAACATCATTAACTACCTGTTGTAACAACTTAAATTTAACATCAGTACAAATTCAACATGCCTATTATTATTCAACAAACGGGAAAACATGCCAAAAAATGTGACTCAGACTACTTTGTGAACCCCGGCCGAGTGAAAAACAAATAAGGTGACAAACAAACTGTCTAAGAATGTCCTCTCAATATCAAAATAAGATTTGTTCATAACCATTTGGTTCTTGGTTTTTAGATTTGGAAAAATTAAGCCAATAAATTGTTAGCTACTTAAGCACCTTGGGGAGAGACAAAGGCGTCTCATACTACCTTGCTATATTTACCTATTTTCTACCGATACAAGATAAACTAAGTGTTCGACATACTTGGACCCTCTCAATCTTGAGATCACTCGGTAGCGCTATTCACTCACCAAAACATTGCTTGCTTCTTCCCTACTCAATGTATTTATAACCAAACTTCCCTAACAAACTACTTTTAACTATTTACTAATATAAATATCCCTCTAATACCATTCCTATCAAACCAAATCAAGCTTAAAACTTGTTTTTGTTTTTAGAATTTGGCTCAGAATGAAAACTATTGTAAAAAATTTGGGAGAAAATAGATTTAGTTTTCAAAAACGAAAAACGAATACGAAAGCCGAAAAAACCCAAAGGGTTACCAAAGGAACCAAAAAAGTTACAATTTACTCCAGCCGCAAATAATCTTGGATAGAGGAATATGGCGACTCCTACGTTGTGGGCAAGACCATAAAAAAATTCTTCAAACTTGGTTGAAATAAAGAGTTAAATATTAAATCCTGAAAACTAGAACCAAAGTACCTTCTATGTCTGAATCAGATAAAATTTAGTTAATTATTTTGATTATCTAATTTTTTTTTTTTTTTTTTGATAAGAGACAAGTATATTGATTAAAAGTGAAAGGACAACTTATATCTAAGTAAAAATTATTGATGGTAATAAGACCATGCTTTTACAGGAGTGGAAGTTTACCAAGATCAAAGTCCAAATAAGAGTTGGTTGAGACCTCATCCAAACGAAAAGTTGCCAAAAGAAAAAGAGAAGAAAATAGCAAGAGGTAGTACCTTCAGAGCTGAACCTAGCCTCCCACAGCGTTTTTCGCGCAACACTGTAAGTGTTCCAAACTTCGAAGATTTGACATCTACCCATTTCCTCAGTTCTTTGAAATTCTCTTCAAAAGAATCCTCAGACTTTACAGCATCTTTTGCATCTTCTGGAACAAGTGTCGAAGCACTCTCAACCTTGCTCTGTCAAAGATAGAATTGTTTTATTCTTCATTCCAGAAAATGGAGTAGGTTATGCTGTTAATGTTACTTTCATATAGGTAACCCTTCAACGACTAAAATTATTAGGTTAAAATTAATTAATTAGTTAACTGACTCATAAAATCTCTTTCCATGCCGCTATCGCATGTAGTTTCAAAACATTGGTTGGATTCACATTACCTAATACATAAAACATTAAGTATAAAATAAAGTGTAAACAAATATATAGAAAGTTGAAGTTAGGATTGCCCATTTTTACGTCTATTAAAATTTCTATAGTCCCAAAATCATTAAGCTCAAACGGAGAATTGACACCCATTTGTCAATGATTCTTCAAAGCCCATCAAATATAGCATACGAAATAAATAGAAAGAAAATAACCATAACAGAAAGCAGTACACGAAACATTGCATCTTAATATGCATGGTTAAAGATGTCATATTATGGTTTTATAAAAATAGTTGAGGTAATTTTTCATTCTAAACGCAAAACAAATCACAGATGTAATGATTATATTTTTCAAATCAAAGATATCAAGATAACCTTGTGTTACTATTTATTAGAGAAAAAAAAGTCACAAATTCAAACCTTTAAAGACTCAATTTCTGCCAAGGCTAGCCCTTTTTGGTATAGCGCCTCTGCCAATTGATCGCGGGTAGTCTCCATCTTCTTCTTGATTTTCTGTGATTGAGAGAAGGGAAGACAGTAGCGATTAATTTAGGAGCTCAACAGAAACCTAAATACTACTACTTTAACTCGACTTCTTTTAAATGTAAATTAAATACGTAACAAAAGAAATTGAATAATCAACACCATTGTAGTAAAAGTATGTTACCTCCACATCTTCATCTTCGGGATCATTTTTCAGTGCAAAATATCTGGCCAGCTCATCTCTGTCTATGCTATCAACTACCACGTTTGCAGCATCAATGACCTATGAAAAGCACTCATTTGTGAAAGATTGAATCATTTTTTAATACTATGTTATTTGTACTAAATTTTTTTGTATTCTAGTTGAGATTCTCCAGTGGCGATACATCAATCTTAATTCTATTTTAAGGGTAGTCGTTTGATTGTTTACTTATACTTAAACTATTTAATAGTATAAATAGATTAGGTCATTACATTGTGCATCTATTATGAAGCATTTATCAACAATTGTCAATCTCAACTTTCCCTTCCTCTATATTATATATCACAGCAACACCTCACAGGATTAGTTTCAAAACTTATCGAGATGGTGATGTTAGGCTACACAATAGGCAGAGTATCTCATATAAAATTTGTAAAACAGAAATAGGAAAAAACAAGACATGAAATCGATTCAGGTGATATGTTAACTAATGTAGTACGGTAACGTGATTGGAAAGAAATGAGCATATGTTCTAGCTTCTAGGATAGAAGACTCAACTCTTGACATCCTTTCCAAACATGATATCGTATTTTTTTATATCTTAAGCACCCAACGAGTCCTTTTTGAGTGAATATAATATTAAATTACCACAAACTATGAGATTAAGCTTATTGGTTGATTGGTGATTTAAAATGGTATTAGGGCAAGAAATCATGAGTTCGAACTCACATGAAGTTATTTCTTCCCTAATTAATATTAAATTCTATTTGTTGAGACTTCAATAAATTTTCATGTCCACAAGTGAGAGGAAGTATAAGAGTATTGATAATGTTAAATTTACCATAACTTAAGAGCTTAAGCTTTTGGCTGATTGGTGACTAACACTTCTTTTATTCAAATGAAGAATTTCTTGTGCTCCCCCCATTTGGTCCCTTCATTTATTTATTTATTTATTTATTTATTTATTTATTTTTGCGTAAATTCTTTTATCCAGGGGAAAATGTTTACCTCGTTAGTGAAATTATCATTTAAACACACACTCAAATGCAAAGATGCAACAAACGTCAATCTCACCTCCATCTCTAAAGTGTTGCCAACAGAACAGGTATGACATGACTTCAGTTAGATTTCCTGTTCTTTAAATCCTTTATTTTTTCTAAAGGATCCAAATGATTTTTATTAAGATCCACTTACCTCTTCATCATGGCAGCTTCTGTCCTCAATATTTCTCTGAGAAATCAAACCTTCCAATACTTTTGAAAGCAGCGGAGTGTAGTTTGGATATTCGCTCTAGCAAAAAAATAGTAGCAATAGCGGTCAAAGATGTCAGTAACAAATATGTACAAATCCAACCTGATTAATAAATCTACACGAATGTTTTTACATAAAGATCCTTGACATCATGTTGCATAAGATCAGTCCAAGCCAGATCATTGTAAAAGATGCTTCCTAACGAGTAGGATAAACCTAGTTATTACTCTAGACACTAGCAGACATCGTCTTTCTAGGATAGGAAAGAGAACTTCTCATTGATTTAATGAAAAGAGTAATGCTCAAAAATACAAGAAACTAAATATTTCAAAGAAAATACAAAGATACATGGATTAGCCAGGAGAGATGAAAGCATTCCAATTTAAGCATATGTCCCATATGGAGTAATCATCAAAAGCTTTGGATCGAGAGCACCATGATGAAAATTAATCATAAAAGTCACTTTTAATTGAAGTTTTAATTTTCTCGTCGCTAATTCTTTAAATTTCACAATATATCTGTAATCCTCTAAATTACTTACTTTGTAATATTCAAAAAATAATAATTATTTGTACAATTTCAAATCACATTTTAAAAAGAGAAGTAGTAAACCTTACTATCATATCAATTATTAATTTAAAATTCAAAAAATACTCGTAAGTCACTAGTCTTCTTAGACAATAGACAAGCATAATTTCAAACAGAAAACACAGAACAATCCCCACACTGAAAAATAACAATCCCCATGCTGAAAATATTTTAAATAACACTGAAAAAACAAGTTTGAACCTTAAGGGATGAGCACAACTTCTTCCATTCTGAAAACTCTTCATCGCTTTCTGGTTTTAGGCTTGAAAGAAATTTGATCTTTGCATCACGAACCTGACCAAGGGAAGGATAAAGTACACCAATTACTTGAGGAAGACGATTAAAGTTATCACCAATCTCAAAAGCAACATTAGAGAGAGATAAGTGGAAAGCTAAGAGGCTAAAGAAAATAGTCCAAGAAATTCATAAATCTCAAAATGGAAATAAAAGAACCATGGAAACAGACACGGAAAGGGAAAGCATTTTCCCCCAAAAAAATGAAATACATGCATACATATATGTATGTATGTGTACATTGAAAGGAAACATAACTTTTCATTGAAATATTGAGAAATGAGACTAATTCAAAAATACAGTGAACCAAAAGGAAAAATAGACAAAAAAAGAAAACATTCTATAAAAGATAAATAAACATATTCCAATTAAGACACATATTTAGAAATCTGCAAAATGACTAAATGCATCTATATACTAATAATAATTAAGGACAAGAAGCCTAAGGGGCTTGCCTTTTAATCGTGTCCATAATGTATTTTATAATTTTAATGGGGGCTCAACCCCTTGCCTTTAGGCTGTATTCCTCTTTTTCTTTAATTGGGATATATTTCTGTTTCTTATAAAAAAAATAATAATAATAATTTTAAGGGTCATTTTCAAATATAGAAAAATGAACAAAAATATTTACAAAATATAGCAATTTTAGATTCTATCAATAATAGTCCTTGATACACTTCTATCGGTGCTTATTTTGTAAATATTTTCACCAGTTTGCCATTTATAATAATTTCCATAGGTTTAATGTATATCCAAGCATACCCAAAGGGCGTCATTGACACATTCGAGAGAAAAAAAAAAGTAATAACAAAATATTAGACACGTTTTCTTTCATATCTGACGTGTCATGCCCCGATTAATGTGTACCCATGCTTCTTAGATAGAAATAAACAAAGTAGTTTTTGCACATTGCAACAAAAAAAAAAATCTCCTATTTATAATGATGAGAGAAAATTTTGTTTAGTTGAAAACTGCCAACATGAAAGCCAGGAAAAAGGACAAAGCAGTACTATCAAAAGTTTGCCGAAAGAATAGTGAAGCTGGTAAAAAACAATTTTTACTTCTTTTATTAATTAGTAAAAGAAATATTTGCAAATGGATACCCAGCCTTTAGATATAGGCTTCCATAATTTAAGAGATTGTTAGAATGAAAATGTTGTTTCTAATGGAATCAAACAAAATGCCATACAGACAACCCCTAACCTCACCCCCACAGATGGGGCTGAATTCATGTGAAATGGTGGCATAAGATATACGACAGATTATAGAGCTTTTTTCCTTTATATATGTGAGTGTCCGGAGTAGCATAAGCGCATCTCAACTAATCTCAAAAGGCAACATGCTTGACCCTACAACATTTTGGTGTCAAGAAAACTCGTAGAAAATTAATTCTTAAGTAAGCCACCATGGATTGAACCCATGAACTCTTAGTTAGTTATTTAGACTATGTGTTGTATAATCTTTTGCATACCTCTTCGATTAGACGCTCAGAAATTGTCTTCGTCGAGGCTAGAGAAGAGCCTTTACCCTTGTCTTCTTCGGACTGCCAAAAAGTAAGTGAGTTTTTTTTTTAAGGTTACGTCCCAGAGTTTGATTGAAGGCGACAAACATGCTACGGTAAAGTAAACAACCTTAGTTGGTGGCACTACGAAGGAGATTTGATAATATGCAGGCATCTTCCGTGAACTTTCCTTACTTGAACTAACAATACCTAGTTTTGCATATGAGATTGCTCCCAAGAGAACCGATCCTTGAGGAGAATTCTGAAATGAGTAAATAAATATTTTTTTTACTTATTTCAAAAATTGGAATTGCAGTAACAATAAATAAATAAATAAATAAGTCATTTGCTCTCTTCTTTTTTTTAATAGATCAATGAGAGCACCAGATTACGCACACCACCACTAGTCTCACGGGACAACCCATCTGACCCTAAAACATTTGGACGTCAAGAAAACCCCTAGGATATGAACTCCTATGTCAGTGGCTACCATGGATTGTTGTCTTCTATAATTGGAATTTTCCTTCCGTATGTAATTACTCTCTATGAAATCTTCCATACAAAGGCCCCTCCAGCATATTCAGGGATTCTAGGTAGCCAACTCAATAGACTGTATGTGAAGTATTCAGTGCTTATCGAAATTAATGAAATAAAAAATATAATCTTACCTTAGGGAACTTATCTTTTGATGGTGGGCCTATATAGAAGGCTTCCTTTTTCCTACCAAAGAAAATGCATCAAAATGAGTGTTGAACTGAGAAATAGAACAAAGGGAAAGTTTCTCAACAACATACCCAGGAACTAAAACTGAGGATTTGTAAGCAGAATTCCCCATCATAGGACCATCGGGTTGAGAGAAAAAGTTCAATTTAATAGTATCCTATATTCAAATCAAATAAGCATACAGTTCAGTGTAATAGCATCGAAGTAAAATTTTCATCTACATTAAAGTCAAGCAACAAGATTGCACAATAAACCAATATATACTAATAATACATGCCAATAGTTCATTGTTGGCTACAACTCAGACGAAGTTCAAAAGGCAACGATGATTACTCTATCTAATGACAAACAAATCTGACAATTTCCCAAAAATGGGAGAGAGGTAGCAGAAGGCAGGAGTAACAAATAAGTGAAATTATACTCCTACGAGAAATTCTAATGGAAATTTCTCTGCTTTCTACAAAAAAAACAGGCATAAAAAATCAAGACGGCAATTTGTGGCATCCATACAAACAAGCAAACAAAAGTTCTTAAAACTTTTAACATGTTACCTTATCCTCCAGTTTTCTTTCTATAAACACCACCAACTGCTTCATTTTTTCCAAACATTGCACATCCTCGTGCCTGAAAATCAGGAGAAATTCTAAGCTGTAAGAATGAAGGAATTGAGTTTGATTTTTTAAAAAAATAACAAAGTGTTCTACTGTTCTTCACAAAGATTGGTGTTAAAAAAAAAAAAAATGGGCACAGATTTGGATGGTATCAAATTTCTCCACTAACAGGTATTTTTGAAACAGAGCACAAAGTTCATGGCTGTTTCCTATAATCTAGCCGAGATTTTCTTATAAACTAATGGTCATACGGTGGTCATTCTTAAAGCATTCAAATCTCATAAACTAATGGTCATAGGTGGTCATTCTTAAAGCATTCCAATCTCATAAACTAATGGTCATAGGTGGTCATTCTTAAAGCATTCGAACGACATCTTCTTTCTATGCCATAGCCAACAAAATCATTCTATATCTTTTAAGTTTTCAAATCTCAATAATTTATAACTTTGTACGTTTTTAGTGAAGTATATTTTGCATTTGTGTTAAATTTACAGTCTGAAAAGAAAATTAAATAATAAAACAATTTGTGTGCCCAACATGCATGTTTGTGTAATAGTCTTCTAGAAATTGGTGTGTCGTGTATTTGTATCATGGCTCATGACATGTCCATGCTCCTTAGGTTGCACCAATAAAATTCTCATTCAAATTGCATAAATTCTTTTGCAATTCGAAACAGTTAAATTTTAAAATAATTATATTATAATAAGTTACAAATTATCCATCAATATGAAAATAATTAAAATAATAAGTCTAAAAAGTAAAGTACACTAAAATTTACCAAACACTATTTTTCTTTCCTTCACTACTGATTTTTCTAAAAGCACAACTACCCACTACAAAATCCCAAACTAATCCTTAATCAGCGTTTATGGCCCCCCAACTTGATGTAGAGTATCAAAGCCACTTTCTTAAATTATCCCTTTTACTTCCCCATTATTTTCTTACTTTGTACATTTTTTCCTTTTACTGGAAGGGTTCTCAACTCTCCTTTTTCCCATTCAATTGTTAGCATCAGTCCACTTTATTTGGAAGTGGTCCATTAAATTATAACATCATTCAAACTCTAAGAATGTGAAAAATGTGAAAGCTATCCTTTTTGCGCAACTTCCCCATTATTTTCTTACTTTATACATGTTTTCCTTTCACTGGGAGGATTCTCAAGTCTCCTTTTTCCCATTCAATCGTTAATGTCCACTTTATTTGGAAGTGGTCCATTAGATTTTAAGATCATTCAAACACTAAGAATGTGAAAAATGCAAAAGCTAGTATTGTTCAGAGAATTATCAACAAGATGTTCACAAATTCACAATTGAGAGCAAAACAATGTCGTGATATTTCCAGAACTTTATCACAAGTAAAGAGCCGAGTACAAAGCTCAATGGTACAATACAATAATGCCATGAAAAGAAACTCATACCTTATATGTAGCTGTAAATTGTATTCTCCCTTGGGAAGTTTTTTAAACTTTGGGTATGCATCACCCATAGCATAAATACGCTACATGAAATAAACAAAACAAGTAATTCAGATGATAAAAGTAAAGAACTATTAAGTTCTCCCTAGTATTAGGATATTCCTACATTTAAAGGAGTCCTATACACCAGCAAAAATTATCTATTAGGGGTTTTCTCTTTATTTTTCATTTTTAATATTTTTTCTTTTTTTGAAACAATCCGTAAGGGAAAAAGTGTGGAAGTGGAGAAAGTCAAACTATCTCAAGTATAATTGTGGACTAAGTGGAACTTTCACAAGTATGATTTTTTCTGCTTCGATCAAATGTAATTGATGAACACAATGTGATATTTCAAGTAACAAGGAAACTGGCGTCAAAGTACCTTATTCGTGTCGGAGATCATATAGAATTGAGACTCAAATTTATTGTCATATATACGGTCATTAAACAATGGAATAGTAGGTTTCACTTCAGCACCATCTTCTAATTTGAACTTGTAACTACAAAATGAAAAAAAAGTGCATGACATTTGTTTGGCACCAGCAGTATCTTTAATAAAGAAGTAACAATCATCACTGTCAACTCACGTTAGTGTCAGTGATAAAATTTGTTTCCCACAAGGCAATCTGTCACGATTTGTAGGCAGTGTGCAAAGTTTGGCTTCACATGGCCGATATGGAACTTTTATCTGCAAATTAGAATGAAGAGGAAAATCACAACATATAGAACAATTTAATTAGAGCAACAAATAATTCACCAAACCTAATCACTTTGTTCCCTCACCTTGTCCAGGATGGCAGCAGGAGTAAGTTTTTCTGATGCCAACAAAGCTTCAGCATCAATTCTAACAGGCGCTTCACTTCCATCAAACACTATTTCATATTTATTGGTACTAACCCCATGAAATGTTACCTAAAAAATTCCATAGACAGATAGACTCAAGGTTAATCTTCCCAAATAAGTTCCCCTTTTTTATTGGTGAAGATTTATTGTACTTTTTTTTCATTTTTTTATGGTCAGGAATAGAAAATTCAAAATATTAGTCTTAAATTGAAGAATACAATCACATGATAAAAACGTCACCAACAAGACCAAAAAATGAAATTGCATGATTTACGAACAAAATGGTTATGGTTTAGTTAAAAGTCAAACTGGTCGTCAGTCATGAGATAAGTTAGCAGTACGATGGTTAAGTTTGCGAGTTAGACTTCGATTAGCTTACGCCAGAATAAATACTAATGCTTATTTGTAAAAGAATAGTAGCAAGACGATTATCAATAAAACTTTCTTCCATTTGGTTTACACCAATGATAAAAGAAACTGAGAAGACCTAATTTCTTAGTAAGAGAGAAAAAAATTTCCATCTCAGTTTACCTTTCGTTTCAACAAGAGTAAGATATGGCAATGTAAGACTATAAATAATTTCGACTGATGAACTAGAACCATAAAAATTTCAGTCGCATTACTTCTGGGTTTTATCATGTAAAAAATCACAGATATAGTTAAACCTAAAAAATCAAACCAAAAGTTGAGATTAGATGTTAAATTATTAATACAAACTCACTACCTCAAAATCTACATGCGATGATTCCCTGCTTCCTATGCCACTTGACCAAAATTGAGCAATTGCCAGTTCCATAGTTTGGCCACCCACAACAGGAAAACAAAAACTTTTGGAAGCAGGAGACGAGAATGTTACCACACTCTCCCACTTCAAAGGCCTTTTCAAGGGCAAAATCTGGAAAATGAAAATGCTCATTCATTTTAACTATATACATACCTTGATATTGTGTATAGTCACTCACACTCCACTTACCTGAACCGTGTCAATAAAAAATTTCCTCGTCGTGTCAAATCCTGTAGTTTGTATGGTTGCTTCAACCCAACTAGAACCACGTGGTACCTCTATGAACCTCCGCTCTATATGGCCTAAGGTGGCATATTGAAGAAAATACAGATAGATTCCATTAGAATAACTTTTGTCTACTCAGAGTAAGTATATAAATATTGTCGGAAAAATGAACCTGGTAAAAATGACATTCTTGGAAAAGAAACTATTGGAGGGCGATCCACCACAACTACTGGCTTTGTTATAGTTACCGGGATTCTGAATAGAGGACCCCGCCATGGAGCCTTGCAATCAACGCCATAGAGTTCATAATAGTGCAGGCCATCACTAAGATTGGAAGGGTCAACCACTACGCTGAAAAGAACAAATAAGACTTAGTCTATCATGAACAAATCACCACTGAGTGGCCCAAAGTAGACTTGCTTAACCGTTTAAGTGCTCTATCGTCCTTTCGAAAAAAACTATGCCATCTTAACAGGTAACTAAAAACTAATCATCATTTCTTGCATTAGAAATAACTATCTTTTTGTTATTATAAATAGATTGATGTGATACATAGGGTGTTCAAACTAACTTCAATCGACCGACTAAAAGAACATCAGTCAATCACTTTAAGGGGAGAGCCAGTCAGTGTCAGTTTTCTGAAATTCAAAACCCACCAGCTGGCTGTGTGAGGTAATATGAAAAGATGAAATGAACGTATATAACTTTTCCAAATCTGAGAAACCCATGGGGCATAAACCAAGAAATAAAAATTTAAAATACATGGTAAGCTGGGTAGAACCGTTAACTGCAAATTACCATTTAATGTAACAGAGAAAAACTCCAACCAAATGAAAAATTTTATAAAAAAATGAATTTATTAAATTACTTATTGACCCAAAAGCTTAAGCAGATGGGTGAAGGTAAATTTAATATTATATAATTCTATCACTACCCTTCACTTATGGATTTAAAATATGTAAAAATCCAACAAGTGAAAATGAATATTCATGGAGAAGGAAATAACATTATAGGAGTTTTGAATACAGGACTTCTTGAATCACCTGCATGTTTAACCCAAAAGCTTAAGCAGATGAGTAAAGGTAAATTTAATATTATATCATCCTACCATAAACACAAATTAAGAAGATTCAAGCTGTAGCAAATGTTGAGAAATACAAAAGCACAAGAAAGGAAAGGCTTGAAAATTGTTAACTCACTTGAAGTTGCGTCCATTATGTGTGAGAAGCAAATAATCAGGAACAGTGACAACTGTTTTTTCACTGGAATGCAACGCGATACACTCCTCAAAAGGGACCAGCTCTTCTAAGTTATTCGCATCTTCATGAAACTGGGGTTCAATTTGTACTGTCCACTGATAAAACATCACATACTTTATATATTAACTACAAGTGATAAGCTCAAAAGTCGGAAGGAAAAGTAGTGGGTATGATTTTACTTCTTAAAAGCAGTACAACAAATCAATGACCACACCTCAGAAAGTTGACGGCAGGCACTAGCCTCTCTCAAGTAAATTCCTCGTGTTGTGGGAGCTAGAATTAAGACATGCAAACTGTAAATATTTAGAAATAGAAATATAGAGGATCAAAAGCCATAGCCAAGAAGATAAAAAATAGTTGTCAATAAGATGATATATGAAAGAAATATAAAAGAAAGCAGTACCCCTAATCCTAGGAAAGAGAAATATATGCTACAACATAAATATATTACGTAATACTGTTAAGGAAGGTGACTAAACAGTGTTTTTCTATAAAATCAACTTCTATTGAGAAAAAATGAAAGAATACAAGGGCATACAAAAAACAAGCCCACAAAAATACCCCTCTAAAAATAGGGTTTCCAACTAAGTAAGATGACTAAATGGTGTTTTTGATGCAACCATCAAGAGGATGAAACATCCTCACAAAATTATTCTTCTCGACCTAAGCTCCTCTCTTGTTTCATCTAGCTCTCAATATAGTCTAACGAATATATTACCAGATCCGTGACACAGAAACATGAGAAATGATAGATGAGCAGCATAAACTTACATAATTTTCCAGATTGATTAATCTTCACTTTATACCAAACATAAGGAACATCCTGGGACTTCCTTATATATTCATATGCCCTGAAAAATTGTAAATAATATATCAACTACAAATAGTGTACTCTTTATTTCTAGCAAATTAGATGGCCGAGCTAGGGCACAAAATCTAACTTGTCAACTTGCATGAGCCCCTGTCCAGTGGATAATTTATCTTCTGGTAAGCAACCCACCGGAATGGTCGTATTCTCAAGAGCCTTCCTCACAAGATATGGGCTCACAGTAATGTTCTCAGCCTGCATGGACGACATTACTCAGTAATCAAGAAATAAATTCTGCCAAACATAACAATTAAAAGATTGTTCACTATAAATTGCAAGGAAAGACCTTCATTGCACTAATGAGTAATGCAATGCCCCCACAGGCAGATGGAGATGCCATAGAGGTCCCATTCATAAGCATTCGTCTTTGTAAGGTCCATGTAGGAACAGGAGCAACAGCAGCACCAGGAGCACTAATACAAACACCAAGATCTCCATCTGCCGTTGGTCCACGACTTGACCTACATCCCACATTTGCCAATTATGAATGAATCAAATACTGTTGAAGAGTAAAAGGTCTCCTGGTCAAAGAGTGCAACTCTTTCGATTTTCAAAACAATGTGTTCAACAATATGGTTCAAATATAACAATTTATCCGGGTTACAGACATTAAAGTTTAGAATTTAAATTAAAATACTATATATACAATTAAAATTAATTTTTAAAAAAATCCATTGATGCAACACCATTGACCAACCTCAACCCAATCAGAATGCATCCCTCTCTATCTAAACAGATATCCAAAAAAAAAACATACCCTATCCCAATCATAAACGCCCTTAAAGGGTCAACGTAAACATCTCTCAAAAAAAATCTAACTAAATAATCCACTTGGCCCTACAGAAATCACAGCCACACACCCAAAAGAAAAGATTGAAGCACACCTCACTTTATTCCTCAAATATTACTTTATTGGCACCCCTTTCCTCCTTTCCTACATGTATCAAACTTGGTGACCAGAAGTCCATAAACCCAGTTTTCCTTAAAAATATTTTTTCAAATATAAATTTTAAAGATTTGTCTTTCAGAGCCCATGTTTTATAGTCCATAAGCTAGATGTCAACTTAAAAGTCAGAGTGAAAACTACCAAGTATATTCAAGCCCTTCACTGGGAGCTTCAACCACACAATGAGCACCAGCAGCCATCGACGGAGAGACATAGGCACCAACTCCTATAATACTTGAACTTGTACCACCAGGAGCACCAACAGTATTCAAAGCTGGCCCACTATTACCAGCACTGCTCACAAATATTAACCGGTACTTGTTTACCGCCTGCCATTAATGATTAAAAAGATCTATAATGATTAAAATAGCAAAAAACTGAAATGGGAGAACTGAAAGTTATATATTCAAAAAATCAGGCATGACTCGTCAGCTTCAATCACTATGTTCAGAATAGTCACCTCATTAACAAGGTCAACAAAGCGACCGTAGTCCGGAAGTAATGTTGGCTCACCATAACTCATATTTATGAGATCACATTTATGCTGAAAAAATATGAATATTGGACATAATTAGAAAGATTAACTCAAACCAGAAGCTTTGTGCGGTCCTTCACAAATAAATAAATATTTCAGCCTGGAGAGAGTTTCTGAAGTTAATTTTATAAGAATGATAATGAAAAGAGAATTGTTATTGTAAGCCGAAGCCACCTCCACAGCCGCTATCAATGCTCGAGTCAGCCCAGTTCCAGTCTCCATTGACCCTAAACGTGTGTCTCCAATCTTACAAGATATCAGTTGTGCACCAGGAGCAACTCCATTCAACAAGGGCTCCTAACAATAATCAGAAGTTCAAATCAGAACATGTTTTTAGAAAACAAAACAAAAAAAACCATGCATGTCTTTGTCAAACTTTTTCTTTCTCAAAAGATGAAAAGATTGAGATTTCATTGAACCTTTGGATGGAAAGCAGTAGCAATACCAGCAACATGAGTACCATGAGGGGAGCAATCTGTAACTATACTTAAGATATTTCCCTCATCGTACACATTAACGACAAATGTACAAGCATCCAACTTGCTAAACACGCCAAACTTCCTTTCAATCCTGTCAAGTGTCACCATAATTTAGACTAAAATATTCCAGCTGCAAAACTGTATCCTCACACAAACTAACCAACAACGGTAAAGGAAAATAAATGCATCCCTTCAAAAGATGAATTGACCACAATCTTGCTGAACTTGATTAAAATTAGTTAATTTATTTATTTATAGATATTTAGATATATATGTCTACAGCCTTAATTTATGATACTTCAGGGGTTGCTTTCTCTTTGAATCTAAAACTTACTTATAATTTGTTAGTGGCACAAAATTGGCAAGTTTTCCAGAGGTAGGCTCGTCCTCAAGGGTTTGTGTATCAAGAGCAACCCTCCATACTTCTCCATCGTGCCAAACAACAGCATCAATGACTGGCCCCTTGTCATCATAGCACTAACACATAACAAAACACGTCTACAAAGATAAGATACTGATTTTGGTTCACAACAATCATAAAGAATCCCTGGTTAAGCTATGTACCAATTAAAAACTATCAGTGGTTAAACAAAATTGCTATATAACAATACAGCAATTTTTCTCTGCAGTGTTTTATCCTTTACATACTATAGTGACTTATCAACATATTCTGATTTAAGTTGTATTTCTTTTACTTACTTTATGTTGTATTCGTAACTATTCATTAGCTACTACTTCTTATCAAAAAAATTCATTAGCTATTATTTTCATATTATCTTTTATCTAAACTAAGCTAAATTTTCTATATGTGTATATGCATGTATGAATACATATACCTATACACACACGTAAACCACAGACTTGGCCTAATTTCCCAAGACACCGCCTTATAATATAATATAATATATAGCTCTCATAAATTTATAAATTTTCTTTACCCCTAAGCCCAAGTTCAGATTACTCCATTCATCATCTCTTAATAATATGGAATTTTAAACTCCATTTTCATTTATTATGGAAGTAATGAGTTGACCAGTTCACCAATTTCATGGTTACAAATTTTCGATCACACATGAGACAGAAGTATGGAACATTAACACAAACTACCTCAAACAAATACTTACATCAGCTTGTTTTTTCAGAATATCAATTCGGTATTGGAGGTCCTCACGAACTCTTTTCAGATTTGGGTCCTCCACCTTGGTATGTTTCTGAACATGGATGTTATTAATGCAATTATCAAGAGTACAAACAAAATAGGCAGGCAGTGAAAATGTGTAATTGTGAAATTCTGTGGAGTCAATAACAACCTAAAGCATCCTCTCACTTGGAAATATTTCAACTAACTATGTATTTAAGAAACTTTTGCAAATAAATAAGCCACCTCTACCAAAATATTTTGGTGAACTTTGGCGTGCAAGGAAAAATGCTTTGAAAAAGGATTAAAAAAACAAAAAAACAAAAAACAAATGAAAACAACAGACGAAAAATAAAGTAATAAAATAATAAGCACATAAAAGTAAAATTTAATAGGTAACAAATTCATCAAATGATTGAATAATGAGCATAAATGTTTGAAATTAAATGACTGTTTGGGGTGTGGAACTATAGAAGCACTACTAATGCTAGTACAAGCACTACCATTTTTATGCTTCGCAGCCTGATACAAATATTTAATGGAAGTTGACATAAAATGGTGAAAATTAGCAAACGGTATAGTCAACAACCTGATCAAAGTCATCAAGAACTTTAACAGCCTTGGCAATCTCCTCCTGGTTCTTTTCATCCCAATCCTTCTTTCTCTCTTTCTGTTCAGCAGAATAGTGTACAAATTTAATGTAAACTAATTAAGTCATGTGTAGAACTCAAAAACAAGCAAACTAATATTCTTACCTTCAAACGAGAAGTCAATGTGTCTGTAAATAACTCATAAACAAATTTACAGCCCACATGCCACTCACCAGAAGGGTTTTTCCACGAAGAATTGACAACCAAAGAAGCCCCTAACAAGAGTGAAATGGAACCATTACTGAACAAGTTTGACCACGAGAGACAGAGAATAAAAAAGGAAGGAGGAAAGAAGGAAATGTGCTGCATCCACCCTCCAGTTCAAAGAAGTTAAACAGTTGAACAGCTAAAGTAACAGTCGACTATTTGGGACAAGAAAGAACGAGAACAATAATAAAAACCATTGGCTGTTAAGAAAAATTATTAGCACGAACCAGAAGCACCAATAATGCAACCATCTTCATCAGCCTTCACCACCTTCGAGATGTCAACATCGCCACTCCCCGTACTGACATTAAAAAATTTTAAAGAACGTTGCACTACAAATTAATATAAACATACTAATAATGATAAGAATTAAGAATATGTAATCCTAATTACTTCATACCAATCAAGAATATCCAATATCTTAGGCTTTCCATCTGATGTCACTTGTAATCCCGCAGCAGCTGGGTCAACACCACTATCTGAAAAGAAACATCAGTAAACAATACTACATAACCTAAACAAATGTTGCTTAAGCAACAACAGAGAAGAAAAGATGCTAGAAAGAAAACAAAAAAGAGATAATCTCAAATCCAACGCATAAAAACAAATCAAGCCAGATCAACTCTTTCTCCTCTTCGTCCTTATCACAAGCCAACAAACAATCACAACATACCGAAAATCGCAATAAGAACACCACGGCCATCGAACTCAGGATTAGCCTCAATGAAGCGATCAGCAGCAATTTCTTTCTTAGGCATTAAAGAGGCCAAGAAGGAGGACTCAGTGAGACTGAAGCCGGAGAAAGCACCACCATTAACGAGGCCGTCGCCACCGCCAGCAGAAGGCATTGCCCTAAAACAAACTCGTTTCCGAAGAACAGAGCTACGGACTAATGAGGTAAGAAATGGAATGGAAGGAGCAGTGGGAGAAGGAAATGAAAGAGAAGAGAATGGGAAGAGGGAGGGCAAAATGGGGAATTGGAGTAAAAGTGGTGCATTTTGCATGAGAATGGAAGGGTGTTTTGGTAATTTGAATGGTCGTGAGGGGCGGCGGCGGAGACGGAGGGACAGGTGGTGGAGGCTGAGAGAGGCGGTGAGGATGATTATGAGTGGAAAGGGGAATGTGGATTAGAGGAGGTTGGAACTCACGTGCGCCCAAAATTATATAATTTTGATTATTCAATTTTTATTGGTTATGTCGTCGGTGATTCATTAAAAAAATATATATCTTTTTTTATTTTTCAATTTTTTTAAACAAAAAGTTGAAATAAATAATTAAAGATCACTTTTAAGTTATTTGACAAAATATCTCTTTCCGCTTTTTATCCTTTTTTTTTATTTTCTTTTTCTTATTCTTTGACTGTTTTAACAATTGTGTTATAATAATCTCTTTTTGCACTACAGAAGTCATGATTGTAATTTTTTTATTTTTTATTTTGAGAAATTATTTAGAATATCTGAGACTTTGAACTCAAAAACTTAAATTATTAAAATTTTATTTCCTAACCCTAAAAATATTTAAAATATATATCAAAATTTCAAGATTGATAGAAGCTTATTAGTATTTATACTAATAAATAAAATTGTATTATATTTGTATAAATTTTCAATTATTTTATCATTTGAAATAATTTCCTTTTGACTTTTTAACCACTTGAATTTTTTATTTTTCATCAATTTTATGAGTTTTTTTCAAAATCTAAATGTAGAAAAATTCAAAATGGTAGTATTTAGGAGACTTGTTTTTTAAATAAAAACTGGCTAAATATTAATATGATTAGCCGATTTAAAATTAAATTATCAACCATTTAAATTACCATATTTGTTTGAACCAATACCTGATTTTTATTTTTCATCTATTTTATTCGTATTTTCAAAGTCTAGATAAAATTCAATAAAAGATTTTTTTTAATAAAAAAGATATAATTAAAACTGAGAAACTAAACTAAAATATAATTAAACACTCGTTATTTTAAATAATAAAATTGCTATGTTTATAAATATTTTGATTCTTATTACTATATTTGAAAATAGGTGAAAAACTAAAAAACAAGTTATAATTAATCTAAACATTAATGTTTTGAACCTCAAAAAGGTTATGTTCATATCATCAAACTTAAGACAAGTTTATGGAAAATGTCAAAATAACTTCTAACTCTAACCAGATCACTCTCAAACATACACACGATAAAGCTCGAGTATCAAAGTTTTAAAGACGAATGTTGACAGCATGTTTCAACCCTATGCACAAACATATCCAGAAAGATTTTGTTATGCAAGAATATAAAAAATTCTTAAAAATACTTGAATTTATCACAAAGTTTGAAACCCAATATAGAATAAATTGATAAATCACAGGAAGATATAAACCACAAACTCAAAAAAAGACATGACTGGCTAATTAATTCATCAAAACCATAATGCATATCGTTGAAACAAACAGGGCCATAACAAAATTGGGTGTTAGTAAAACTGACAAAACTGAAATTGATTACAAGCTCGAGCTCGGTCTCCAACGAATTGAACCCTAAAAACAAACAAAAATGAGTAGCCAGAGTGCAAGACTTTGAATGAATGAGCAAGTGTAGATCTCACTTCTTCTTCTCAGCACCTCCACCAGCCCTGAAAATACAATATATCCAGTCATGAAATGAGAATGACAACTACCTTTCCTCACAAATTTCAATTTCAACCCATCTTAAAAATACAAGAAACAGATGCGACGAACACGTTCATCGTTTTGTAAAAAGTACTAAGAACACGACACAACAAGAACACGTCTACTATAATGTACATTGTTTTTATACGAGAAAATTCAGAGTCAATAGGTTTGTGCATTTACATTCTTTTAAAAATGTGTCATGCATTTTGTTCTCAAATTTTATTCAAAGCCAAGCCAAGTGTAACAAATGCTCAACCAATATTAGCTCCAAAGTTTGAAACTAGCGTCTAATGCATCCACTGTACTAACTAGTGTCGGGCACAAACACATTAGTCAATCTAACGTGCCTGGGATTCTTTTGCACAGAGCAAATCCAAATATAACATTGGGGCTTTTCACACAAACAAACCATGATTCAGGCAGTAAGTTCAAATATAAAAGCAACGAACTATCCCTTCTACAATGCAAGAAGGATTACCTCATCTTTCTTAGAACACTGGACATTTCCTCACGCTTCTTCTTAGCTCTCTTGTGGGTTCCAAGCTTCCTTTTGGCTACCTTCAGAGCACGCTTGTCCTTTCCGACTTTTAGAAGCTCAGTGATTCTTTTCTCATATGGGGCAAAACCAGCAACTTCCCGAATCAAACTCCGGACAAAGAGGACTCTTTTACTTGATTTCTACATTAATTTGCATGAAAACAGAAATTTGAGAACACAATCTTAAATTTGATGCAAAAACATGCTCATATATGAAGAATCTAACAAGACATTTTCAGCAACATGTTAAAGGTAAGTAACCACAAGTTCAGAACTGGTCCAATAAAATAAAATAACATCAACTCATTTCTTAATCTCCTAAACAGCTCACTAACAACCCCTAGAGAAACATGGTTAAAAAAAATTAAGAAACCAAGTTACATTTTGATTGACTTACTCCTTTACGATCAGAGGGCCGTGGGGCCAACTCCTTCTTGGTGACAATGTGGCCCTTGTTCAGACCAACAAAAAGGCCTGTATTCGGCTGTTTTGGAGCCATTACCTGTTTCAACAAAAGCCAATTAGTCACTCCATCAAAAACAAATTCAATTGCAAAACCCTAATGCTGCAAAGACGAAAATAAATCTACTGACGTGTACTCCTTGTAACTAAAACTGGGTGTTGAAATCGAGTATTAACCAAGCAAAATTCCAGCAAACTCCAAACTTATATCACAAGCACATTCAAAGTACAGCTGCAGACATAAAATTCCCGAGTAGAAGAAGAAACCCCATAATGCACAACAGTCCCCAATCATTCAATTCTTTCCTAACAAGCTAACCTAAAAATTCCTTTCTATATCACTGAAACCATTAACAGAGATAAACTTACCAACGGACAAGGATTGGAAAATTGATAACTTACAATGAACAACAACTCTAAAAGCAACGGATTCTCACCTGTTTGAATGAATATCACGACCTAGGGTATGCAAAATTAGGGTTTGGAATTTAGAGGTGAATTTATATGATGCCAATAATTGTTAACGGGCCGAAAGACAATTTGGGCTCAATTGCGTAATTCTCCTTTCCTAAAAGATAATAATAATTATTGTTATTATATGTACAATACTAGTCCTTGTATTTTAAACGTTCAATTTTAGATCTAATTTTATTAAAATTATTAGATAATCTCAATAATTTTTATGAAAAAAGAAAAAGAAAGATAATATATGAACATATTTTTAAAATTTATAATAAAAATAAAAAAATAAAACATTACTACAATAAACTAGTAGTAAGAATTAAACCTAAGATTTTTTTAAAGTTTATGAACTAAAACTGAACATTTAAAAATATATGAATTAAAACTGAATAAACTCTGAAAATATAGAAACAAAATAATAATTAATTAAAGAAAATGAAAAACAAAAACTTAGATGAGAAAATGGCATAAAATGAAAGTTGGAAAAGCAATAAGTTTGGACCCTTTGATTATTTTAAAATTACCACTTTAACCCTAAAATGCTCACGTTTCTTCTTCCTCCGTTCGTTTATTTGTATTTTCTTTTCTTTTATTTTTTCTGCATGCTTTTTATTTTTCCCCTTTTTCCTTTTTTTCTACATTGTTTTTCAT
Organism: Cucumis cinereus; assembly: GCA_037974625.1. Lineage (NCBI taxonomy): Eukaryota > Viridiplantae > Streptophyta > Magnoliopsida > Cucurbitales > Cucurbitaceae > Cucumis > Cucumis cinereus. The sequence continues at coordinate 11,385,583 of JBBPDJ010000026.1, forward strand.
TTTCTTCTTCCTTTGAGCCTTTGTTATGCCCTTTTCTTCTACCTAAATTGTGAGACCGAGAAGCTAGAACGAGAATCAAGAAGCAAGATCGAGAAGTAAGAATGAAAATTGAGAATTGAGAACCGAATAAAAAGTTTGATGACTCAATAAATATAAGGGCGAGAAGTAAGATCCAAAAAGCGAGAAACACTATTGATAAGCAAGATTAAATTCACTCTCAGTCCACTCGTGAGTTGAATTAGAAATTCATATTAGGCTTACGTTTGTAAAATGTCAAATTTTATTCAATTTCAAATTGTGAGCCATATTCATTCACACCCCTAAAAAAGGGTCATCTACTCCATGAATCCCATATAAATCTAAGTAACGGTAAATTAAAAAAAAAAAAAAGTTATTATTTTTAGTAGAGACCAAATATTTATTAATTATAGTATGACAAAAATATCCATTAATTGACTCAAATGATTAACTTACCCAATCATTGTGATAAATTTAGTTATATCCCCACTTTAACATCATCAAATATAAATGGAAACGTCTCGAGCTATAATCAAATTTACATGACTTTCATTGATGGATCTTGTTTAGTCTTTGAACAAAATTGAGCAGTTGTATTTGACAAACATTTGAGTGAGTAAGAAATTTAATTTAATAAATAACACTATCTAGTAAAATAACAAATACGATGTCGTTTTATTTTTCTTTCTTAGTAATTTGGCGAGACCTACCTACATTTTATTCTTTATCCCATCTATTTTTTCTTTGTGTTGTTTTTCATTAACTATTTCCAACAAAGAAGAACACTTGTTCGATTAAAAAAAAAAAGGAAAAATAACTAAAACATTGATCATTGATAAGATAGTCAACATCAACATAGTTCATTCTATAATTGACATGTGTACTTTCTTCTCTTGAAGCTAATAGCTGCTTCACGTCACTAATACCTGTATTTGTTATACTACCGAATGTTCACTAATAAGATAGCTATCACGACATCATTTTGTTTTTTGGAAGAACATTCATTGGTTTTGATGTATCAACCAGTACAACAACAAACAAATTCATCAGAACCAGGTCGTTTAGGAATACAAGCTCCAGTTCCTTTTTTTTGTGCGCCACAATCCACGTAACATGACAAACTCTTATAAGTCGAGGAGCATGGACGAAGGCAATTCCACAAACCTTGTCCTTCACCTGCAAAGTCATCAACCATCAACAACTTTTATTTAGTTTGAAATAGTGATTTTTTAAAAAGAGATTAAACTATCATTCAGTATAATGTTTAATTTTGAACTCTTAAAAGTGAAAAGCACACATTCTTACGTAAATTATTTAACTAACAGTGACAATAAAAAACATTTTTAATTATAAAGACAAATTTGGTATTTCAATAAACGAATGGAACGAGACTGATTTTATGGTGTTATATTCATAGTCAAGACTCGATAAATCGCCTATCAAACTAATTATTGAAATAATAATTTCAAACAATCTTATATTTTTTAAAGATAAATTCCAACAAATTCCAAGTATCAATAGATAAGTGACTTCAAAAATGAAAAAAACAAAAAAACACCGAACAATCACTTCCTAACATAAAAAAAAAAAAAAAAGCAAATGATCGATGGACTGAAACTTACCTGACGTAACGAAACAAGCCAATAAAACTGCAATGGACACTGCAAAAAGCTTATGAATTGCCATATGTTGCTTATGAATTCTCTAAAACTATTAATATTTATAAGGGTAATATATCTTTGTGATTGATCATATCCATATATTTATAGTGTGTAATCGTAACGATCATTATTATTCTAATTTTTATATACAAATAACAACTAATCATTAATATGGGTTCTATAAGAATATTAATGTTAGTTATTATTTTAGTACATATTAACAAATAACAAATGTTGACAGTTTTTCCATATATTAAGCCATTTCCAAAATTGAATTGATATCTTTTTTCAATAAATTTAACTGATACCTAATTAAGCACAGAACCTTCCATTATATTCCATATGTTGTATAATAATAAGGATGGTGATTTTTTAAAAAAATTAAAAATAAGACACACACGCAACTGCATAAGTAATGATCGATGTAATTTGAAATTTGTTCGGTTTGTATTTTCAAATGTTTAATTTTAACTCTTATACTTTTATTAAATCTTAAATTTAGTCACTCGAAGTTAATTTTTATTGAAATTGATTAAATAATCACAATAAATTTCATGCAAAGAAAATAATATGTGATATATTTTTAAAATGATAATAAAAAATAATGAAAATTTCTACAATAAACTAGTGGTAGGAAGTAAATATGAGATTTATCGAAAGTTCATAAACAAAGTCTAAAATATAGGGACAAAATGATAGTTAATTTAAAAAAAAAAAAAAAAAATGAGCTTGGACCCTTTGTTGTATTTTTCTAAAAAAAGAGACAGTTTCGAGATGTCATTGGTTCAATTTTTGATGGTCACTTATATCAGTGGACGTAAACTGACAATTATGTTCCGTATATGTATAATATTTCATATATATCTAATAATAACAATGATGGTTTTAAAAATACACAATTTCATAGGTAATAATGGTTAAAAAATTGTTTATTTTTTATTTTTAAATTGTAATAATTAACATGTGGTTATGAACATTAAAAGAAAATTAATGTGATATACCATTTTTGTTATATATATTCACAAGTTTAAATTAAAAACTTCGCAAGTTTGATTTATATACATAATCAATTCCATAATAAAAATTAAAGAAGTTAGGGCCGTTTGGGTAAGGGAGGTTTTATAGCTTGGGTATGAGAATATGCTATTTCCATGCATGATGTATGCCCATCAAATATATTCATCCAAAATGATGAGTTTTCTTAATGTTTACATTTTTTTCTTATTTAATATTTTATTTTTATATATAATTAAAATTAATAATATAAAAATTAGATTTGTGGTTTATAAAATTAATCCATCAAAATTATATAAATTTATGTTATCAAATTACTCATTTTACAAAAGCACCACCTCTGGATGAGTACTTGCCTCCACAAGTTCTCGGGTCTCTACTTCCGTAACTTCAGTTGTTCTATCAGCATTGTTGGGAGCAAACGTGGCCGGTGCAGGCTCCCAAGGACTTGACTGTGTGCAACAAATTGGAGGGCGTCTAGAATATATGGATAAAACGCAAACGGAGAGTAGATGCATTGAGCACCTTTGAGGACTTTTGAATGTCTTGAAGATATCATTCTGGTAGTGGGGTATGGTGATATATGGACTTGGAGGATATGAGGCTGATACCACATCTTGATTCATAGTTAGTCCAACAAAATGTAGTATGAAGATGAGAGTTTTTGGCTTATTCACGTGTTATAATGCATGTTAGTGCAGGACAAATAAATATGAATGCTCAAACAATGAATCAATAAATGGAGTGAGGTTGCAGTAGACACTTGGCATGGCATCTCCCTCCAAGTGCAACACATAATCAAGCAGGAGAAACATCAAATATCAAATTCAGCTGGTTAAAAGATAAAGTCTTCTCTTACAAAACGGAAAATAAATCTCCTGACGTTTACTCTTTGTAACTAAAAACTGGGTGTTGAAATCGAGTAGTAACCAAGCGACTTTCCAGCAAGATCCAAACTTATATCACCAAGCACATTCAAAGTACAGCTGCAGACGTAAAATTCCCGAATGCACAATAGTCCCCAATCATTCAATTTTTGCAACAAACTAACCTAAAAAACCACTTTCTATATCACTGAAACCAGAAACAGAGATAAACTTACCAATGAACAACGATTGCAAAATTGATAACTTACAATGAACAACGAGTACTCTAAAATCAACGGATTCTCACCTGTTTCAGTGATACCACGGACGTAAAGTAAAATTAGGGTTTGGTGAATTTATATGATGCCAGTAATTGTTAACGTGCCCAACAACCATTTGGACTCAATTACATTTTGAGAATAACAAAATCGACAATAACAGACAACTCACCAAAATCTTATTTTTGCCTCTGTATTAGGTTTCTATTACACCTTATTTTATACGACGTTTGTTTTAGAGGTAAGTGAGACTTTGTTCGATATTCACTAATTAAACTTTGGTTAAAAAAAAAAAAGAAAAAATAACTAAAATATTGATCATTGATAAGATAGCCAACATCAACATAGTTCATTTGGTAACTGACATGTGTACTTTCTTCTCTCGAAGTTAATAGTTGATTCAAGTCTCTAATACTTATATTTATTATACTAAAAAATGATCACTAATAAGATATCTAATGCGAAATCATTTTGTTTTTCGGAAGAAAATTCGTTGGTTTTTACTTATCAACCAGTACAACAACAAACAAATTCACTAGAGCCATGTCGTTTAGGAATACAAGCTCCAGTTCCTTTATTTTGAGCGCCGCAATCCAAATAACATGACAAACTCTTATCGGTATAGGAGCATGGATGAAGGCAATTCCACAAACTTTGTCCTTCACCTGCAATCTCATCAACCATCAACAACTTTTATTTAGTTTGAAATAGTGATTTTTTTAAAAAAGAGACTAAACTAAACTGCATGTTTGGTTCTAACTCTTAAAAGTGATTTTAAATCATTATGTGTTCGATTTTAAAATTATAAAAGCACACATTCTAACGAGAAATTATTTAACTAAAAGTGGCAATAAAAAAATCTTAAATATAAAGACAAATTTGGTATTTCAATAAATGAATGAAACAAGAGTGTTTTATGGTGTTGTATTCATAGTCAAGACTCGATAAATCGCCTATCAAACTAATTTCAAACAATCTTATATTTTTCAAAAATCAATTCCAACATATTCCAAATATCAATAGATAAGTAACTTTGAAAATGAAAAAAACACCGAACAATCACTTCCTAACGCACAAACGAAGCAACAAATGATTGATAGACTGAAACTTACTTGATGTAACGAAACAAGCCAATAAAACCGTGATTGCAATGGACACTGCAAAAAGCTTATGACTAGTCATATTTCACTTACGAAGTCTTTAAAACTAATAATATGTGTAAGGGTAATATTTTTGTGATTAATCATACCCATATATTTATAGTGTGTAATTGTAACGATCATTATTATTCTTATTTTTATATAGAAATAACAACCAATCATCACACGACACATCAATATGGATTCTATAAGAATATGAAAGCTATTATTTTAGTACATATTAGCAAATAAAAAATATTGATAGTTTTTCCATATATTAAGCCATTTCCAAAATTGAATTGATATATTTTTTTAAATAAATTAAACTGATAACTAATTAAGCACATAACCTTCAATTATATTCCATATATTGTGTAATATTTCATATATATATATCTAATAATGATGATGATGATGATTTTTCTTTTATGTAAAAAAATCATAATTGCATACGTAATGGTTAACAAATTGTTCATTTTTTTCCTTTTTTCTTTTTAAATTGTAATAAATAACAAGTGATTATGAAAATTAAAAGAAAATTAATGTGGTATACCATTTTTGTTATATATATATATATATTAAAAGGTTTTTTATTTAATTTGGTCGATAATAAAATGTGATACCTATATTATAATTAGTTACAAATATATAGATAACTAGTTTCAAGACGATTTAGATTGAAGTTTTAAATTAGAAACTTAATCCTTACATTTAGATTTTTGGGTTTGTGTCGTTTGCTAATAAGCTTTTGTACTTTAAAAAATATGTCTTTAAAAATGTACGGAGCTATTAGACACGAATTTCAAATTCTCACTTCACAAGTTCAAACCTTTACCTTTATTAGTTTATATAAAATAACTAAATCAGTACATCATTGTCATAAAAATTAAAGAATCTAAAGAAATTAATTTAGAATTACAAAACAAAACTAATATAATTTCATTTTAAAATTAATAGATTAATTTTTTCTTTGAAAAATTATCATAAAAATAGATGTAAAATACATTAGAGTTTATACAGTTCACAAAACAACCACTAAAAAACAGAAAAAATAAAATAAAATAAAATAAAATAACCCAATCCATGTTTGCACCTATAATTCTTAGCCTTAAGAACCCCTCCTCAAATAAGATTCCAAACCTAAAGGAATATGGTTCCTTTTTGGGGTTATTTTTCAGTTTTCCAGTCTATATTTTGACATATACTCCAATTTTTCCACCAAATTTTGGTTGAACCCTATGTTTATCATGCCCAACATTTCAAATCAATCCTTAGAACTGAGAAAAAAAGTTGGTAGCACTGCAACTCATAAATTTGAATAATCAAATATCATATTCTTTTTATATAATACAATCTTTTATACACATAAACTACCAATTCTGTGAGTAATAAGAACAGGCAACATATACAACAACTATGTCCCCCTAGTTTCACATTTCATCTACTACTATGCCTATTTCTAATAAACTTATTTGAGGCACGTCCTTCAACCTTTAATTCTGTACAAATCTCATATCAAAATAGAAATATATCCTATTTATTTAGGGATGGGTTTGGAATCACATTTGGAGTTTTAAGAACACTAGACTTGGATTTAGTAGTTTTAAGTAAAGCACTTGGTTGTGCTTCTTCTAGAAGTAGTGTGTTTGCTTAAAAACATCTTTGTTTTTTTATCAAAAGTCATCCTAAACTCACCTTTATGTGATGATTGCGGTATCACTAACCATTAGCGACAATTTCCTGCTTATGAGATAGGGAGGCAGCAATACCTGCAAACCAAGCTACTCTCATGAGTTGAATACCAAGTATAAGCACCCACCAGCAAACCAATCCTCTCATTGTGTGCATCATCCAGGCCGGTGCACTGAGCTCAGCCCCAAGTTTCAACCCTCTCATCAGCTGCAAAACTCGATAACCCTCGTACACAATTGGGGTAACCAGCCAAACAGGGGATCGCCAGTGCCATGTCAGCATTTCGGTCAAAATCTGTACCAAAAGGAGCAGAATATAGGGACCCAATAGAACTGCTAAGGGGATGAAAGGCAGATGGGGTTGAACCAACCCACTTTCAGATCCATAAAACATCACTAAAGGGATCACAAATCCAAACACATTTGCAACCATGTTCCAGAATTGGTAACTGAAAGGAGCCTCACTGCTCATGGGTTTTATTGGTTGTTTAGGCCGTGCACAAGCATCAGCCATGAGAAGAAAAAGCATAGCACCGAGGTTATAGATGCAGTCGAGTCCAATCAAAGAGAGGAGGCTGGCTACATTGGGACCGAGAAATACAGATGACATAGGAAGCCACAATGTTGGGGCCATCCCTGTTGTTAAGAGAAGAGAGGGCCCCAAAAGCCACATTGGCCATTTGAAAATCTGCAAATGCACCACCTCTGGTTGATTACTTGCTGCCTCCACAAGTTCTTTAGTCTCTACTTCCGTAACTTCAGTTGTTCTATCAGCATTTAGACTTTCAAAAATATTGTCGGTTTTCTTCAAGAAGGTCTCATCCTCTTCACTGTTGGGAGCAAATGTGACTGGTGCAGGCTCCCAAGGATTTGACTGTGTGCAACAAATTGGAGGACGTCTAGAATGAATAAAACGCAAACGGAGGGTAAATGCATTGAGCACCTTTGAGGACTTGAATGTCTTGAAGTTTTTATTGTGGTAGTGGGGTATGGTAACAAATGGAGGATATGATGCTGATACCACACCTTGATTCATAGTTAGTCCAACAAACTATCGATATGAACTATGCTTCCATTATCTGAAAAGGTCAAATAAAAAAGGAGAGAAGAGAAAGGAATGGCTATTAGATAGAGCATGCATGACCAACAACAGGTTGTGCTGAACTGTAGTATCAAGATGAGAGTTTTTGGCTTATTCACATGTTATAATGTATGTTACTGCAGGACAAATAAATGTCAAGGCTCAAACAATCAATCAATAAATCGAGTAGGGTTGCAGTAGCACACTTGGCATGACATCTCCCTCCAAGTACAACTCATATTCAAGCAGGAGAAATATCAAATATCAAATCCCGCTGTTAAAAGATAAGTCTTTTTTTAGAAAACGGAAAAAGGAGACATAAGACCAGACGTTCATTGAGAAAGAACATGGAAAACAAATAAAGAGGAAAGAACGTAATAAAGAAAATATTGTTTAGGAAAGGAGCATCTACCCAAAATATATATATATATATATATATATATATATATATATATATAGACCAACTACAGAAGATAGACCCTTCATTGAGAATAAAAGAAAAAGAAAAATCACAAACTGCTTGGTCATAATCATGAACATTTAAAGAAAGCCAATTGAACCTAGCCATAAAGCACACCTCCCTCGAGGACTCTCAACCTCTCTTTTATTTCTCTCAGATAAAATATTATATTAAATTGAAAAGAAAAAAGGTCCATGCTAGAGGGCCTTATCGTCCCAAAACAATAGCTAGAGTACAACTCCACCAATAAGCAACACGATTTTTAATGAGCCAGAGCGACCCTGAAAGTCCTAAGAAACTGTCTCAAATAAGAATATGCTTACTAAAAATCCCACAAAACACAATCTAAATTCTCAAAAACACGCTAACAACAAATAAGCCAATAAAAACTCTATTAGCCAAGACATTTGACCTGTTTGTGATTTATCATCCTTGAGGAGAACAAGAGAGTGAGTAGTAGTTTAGTTCAGCAGTCAAATGATATAAAACAATGCACTCTCGATCGAGAGGTTAGAGGTTTGAATCCCCAATCTTGCAAATTGTTGAAGTACAAGAAGATGTCTGCATTCACTTTCAAACCAGCAGCTATTTATTGATTTTTTTTTTTTTAAAAAAAAAAATCAATTGAGAAAACTACAAGTACCACTCAAGGATGCAAGGATCGGTGCCAGGCTCGAGGGACAAACTTTCTGTTTTCCTTGATAGCCTTATGCTTAAGAGAGCTGATTGGTTTGAGAAATGATTCTAATTGACATCAACTTGCGATAATTTTTTTTTTAGATAAGAATCAACTTGCGATAAATTAACAAAAATAAAAATGCCTAAACCATTATTTTCCTCATATTGACCCCACAGTTGATAACAATTCCAAATATCAGTAAACTCAATATGAAGATCATGAACTACCATTAGCCTAGAGGTAAGAAGGGACCATGGACCAATAAAGGACCCAGAGGGAACAAGTCAACTCGTTGACTACCTACCTATCATTTTATTTTCTTTTAGTTTCATTGACATCCAAATATTTTAGGGTCAAGTGAATTGTATGTGAGATTAATCGGTGCCGAAAACTCACAATTATAGAAAAGTAAAAAAAAAAAAAAAAAAAACTACGAAGATTATGACTAACTTGCTCGAATTCACTTCATAACAACGATTATTAGGAAAAAAATGCATCAAATGAATTCAACGGCAATACGATGTTACTAATAAAGATGGAAAAAGAAAAGAAAAGAAGAAGAAATAGATACAACATGACAAAAAAGGAACAGGGTCGCAACAATCGAAAGTAAAATCTGTGATTACAGATGATAATCAACAAGCAAGGTAAGAATTCAAAGGAGAGTAATTATATCAGAACACAAGATCCTAATGAACAAATTTGGTTTTCAACATGCAAGAATACATAGTAATTCAAGCATATTCAATCAAACTTTACAATTAGCTTACCTTAACAGCGAACCCAGGTGAGAAATGGAATCGGAATTATTAGAATTATAATCAGCTGATTGCTTTTGCGGAGGTGGAGCCATTGAAATATTATGTAATCCACCGACTAATTGGGGAAGAAATAAGAATTGTTACCCGATTGAACGAGTGGCAGGTGTTGGGGCAACTGCCTCAAAAATCGGCATCAGTAATCGAGCGAATATCAAACCCTTTTTACTAATACGTTTTAGATGAAATAATTGTGTAAGTGACCTTTTTAAAGTGTGGAAATGAAAAATGAAAAATGGCCCTGGTTTAGAGATTTGGCCTTTTGTCAATATTATCATTCTACGAAATTACATTTTTAACCCTTCCTTCCTTCTTCATTCGGTAGCCTTTCTCCTTTTCTTTTTCTCTGATTTTCGTTTTTTCTCTGTTTTTTTTTCTTCCTGTTTTTCGGTGTGGTCTTCTTCTTCCATTTTTATGCTTTCTTTCTTCTTCTCGTTTATCTTCTTCTCAATTACATGCTCTATTATTTTTATTGTTTTAAATTTTCTTTTCACTTAGTGCCGCGCCGCCCCACCCCCTTGCTTTTGTATTGCTTTGTCGCAGCCGATCGCCACCGTCCGCCGGTTTACACCTCACAAGGCTAAGTTTCAAGTTTTTGTAGGGTGTTAGGTTCCGTGAGGCGAAAAGGAAAAAAGAACAAAGGTTCTGCTCTGTACCCAATTTTGCATTTTCCTTTTTGTTTTGATTTTTTGATGAGGTGGGTAATGATGGGAATGTTATTAGAATAGAATTACGGTATTAGGGTATGTTGTTAATTAGGTGAGTGAATTGGTGATTTAGTGAATGAATTATAGGGCTTGAGGAGTATCTCAAAAGGGGTTCAGCTACCTCTAATAATTTCTTTTTATCTTCTAATTTTCAATACATTTTGGTTCTGTTTTGGATTCTATCAAAGGTATCAAATGTATCTGGTACCTGTACAAGTCTCGCATTATGAAATGTTATATATTTCGTAGGAAAAGAAGGTGCAGATAGAGTTTTTGCTTGTCTGTTGTGGAATTTCCTGTTTTGTTTCTGAAGATTGGTCCTTAATTGGATTGGAACCTCTCAAAAAAGTTAGGTAACTCCATAGTCAATCAGTGAGGATTGAACTGAGTGAAAGTTATTGCATTTGAGATCATTCTCAAACTTCAGGCCTGGCTTGATTGCTATTCTGAGTTCTGACGAAACTCAGATGCTGGGTATTTCTTATGGAGAACTCCTCCTCCTTATTGGGGCCACTGCTGCCTTCATTGGTAATTACTGCACCACCTTTTCTCATTTGCTATACCATCTAATAGATTTAAGCCGTGGATAGAGTTTTGACTCCCAAATTATTATGAAAAGGGCCAAAGGATCTCCCATTGATAGCAAGAATGGCAGGAAGGATGGCTGGCAGAGCAATTGGATATGTTCAGTTAGCTCGAGGTCAGTTTGACTCTGTGATGCAACAAACCCATGCTCGCCAGGTATTTCTTATTTAGTTTAACTAACTATTAGGAAAAATTTTGGTGATTTTTGTGAAGGTTTCGGCAGCATTAGTATTGTCTTCTGGAAAGACATTGGATAGTACATTGTAAAGATATGTTTTTAGGAAATGGACCACAAATTTAGGCCATGATTGGAAGTGAGTAAGATCATTTTTGTTGCGTTCAAAATCACCTCTAAACATGTCTTTAATCATCAAACATATTTCAATTGTATGAACATTATGTGTAAAAGTGTAAAACTAAACATAAAATACAATCAATTATAAACAAATTGAAACATAATAAGATATTGAACTGCCAGATTTCCAGAATAGGTTTACAGTTATGTGGCGTTTAGGGTTTGTGGACATTATTGTCACATCAAGACTGCAACAAATTAGATTGAACCATATGTAACAACATAATTGGATGATTATAAAAGTTATGGAATTTAATTTACATTGAAGTTCTTTGATATAATTCTCTGTTTGCAGGTTCACAAGGAATTGCAAGACACTTTGGCTCAACTTGATGCTATTCGCCATGAAATTCGAAGCATTTCGATCTTGAATCCTGGGACATTGACTCAAAGGCTTGTTGACAACCCTGAGCTCAAAGCAGCTGATAGTGGTGTAACTAGTAGGTGACATGTATCCCTACTCCCAATCCTCACTAGGGCTTCTAGTTTTTGTAATTGGCTTTTCCTCTTCCATTTCAAATGGTAGGTGATTCAGAAAGAGAAAAACCTATTGTGGAGATTACACCAGTTGCTGAGAAGACTGCACCAGCAGCTGGCATCCTCAAGGTTCTTATTAATTGCTGAATATCATCATGGACCTTTTTGCCACTACAAGTTTAAGCAACTTCAATGGATCTGCACTTTTCTTCAGGTTGCAACTTCACAAATGTCAAATGAGCACAGCCGAGCAACTACGTTTGCCAGGTTGGCTGAATCACCGACCATAAAGAATGGATCCTCAGCCTCATTGCCAATTACTACAGATGTAGAAAAGCTGAACGACGAGAATGGACTTCCCATTTTACCTGTGTCGGCTGAAAATACTGGGTTGTTACCTAAGCGCCCGGGTATGCTATCTGTTATTCAATTAAAAGATTTGATAATGATTGGCTTATTTTATAAATTTCTTTATTGGTAAAGTTAAAATCTTGACTTGGGAGGTTAATGCACTTGGATGTAAAACATCAATTGATGTGATGTTAGATAAGCTTGGACGACTGGGAGACCAATTATACTTGATAACCACAATTAATGTTAGATAAGCTACTTTCATTGTTCGGTTGGGGATGTTTTCTATAATGTAGAATTGCTCTCATTTCTTACACTCACCTATGTTGAGGGGAGGCCCGGGTGTAAACATTTCATTCAGTTATTTTCCTAAACTTAATTGACATTTGTTATCTTGGGGAAACTTTTGTTTTAAGGAATCAAATATTAAGAATGACAACCACTTTGCAGTTAGATTTGTGTTCCATGTATTGAAGATATTCAGTTTTTTCACAGAGGAGTTTAAAGGGTCTGACATAATGTTAGAAGCAGTATTGGAAGCAGAGGTTGCTCACAATGCAAAAGAATTTTTCTCATCTCATCAAATTCAAATGAAACGGGAACAAGAATGAAATTTTCATGAACATCATTTTGGTGCATCATAGCATTGATGATTGGCCTATAAATGAAGTTCAGAAGGTTCAAAAAGCGTACCCCACCTCAGGTATTCCCCTAACTTCATATTTTTCATTTATGCAAGAGAATGAGTTACATGGAAAGTTACACTTTACCCCTTCATATGTATATTTAACTTACTTTTGCCAGTTAGAAAGAAATAGGGGATAAGCAACACATATTCTGCTCATAACTATTTCTTGCCTACATTTTTTTTTTTTTTTGATAAGAGACAAGTATATATATAGATTAAAAGCACCCCGAAGGGAGATAAGAGACAACCTAAGGGCAAGGGTCAAGACGACCCTCCCCAAAACAACCAACTATCACAAGAACGCCTTCCAGTTGTTAAATATCGTGGAGAGGCTGTAATTACAAAAATCTGTAGTATAGTTTGTACACCACCACGAAGCCGTGTGTTTAACCACGGTCCAAAAACAATCAAAAGAATTGTATCTTGCCTACATTAAGTGGGTGATTGGGGCACTGAATTGATTATTATAGTCAGTAGATTATTGTAGTCTGTATTTGGGGTGCAAACTAATTTTAGTTTGAATAGGAAATAGTAAACACTATAACAAAGAGGGAAAGAGATGATGGGTAGGAAATTATAAACATCGGAGAGATTTGAAATAGTAATATTGCAGTTAATTGTAGGTTTTTATCGTTGAAAACATCAATTATTATGATTGGAACCATAACCCACCTCACTCACTTGAAGTTGGTTGGGGTCCAAACGCCACCTAATTGTTTTCACGGGTTTTTATCACTTATGTACGAAGTTGTGTTGTGTCACTGCTTACACTGTTTGATACTTAATCACCTTGGAAAACCACACCCCAAAAGTCAACTTTTGCGGTGGGAGAGCCAAGCCACTTACCCACCATATTGGTCATCTCATTCTAACCAATGAGGGACAAAGGCAAGCTATACTACCTTGGTTCCTAACACAATGCTACTTGAGGCTTATGTTTTCAACGGTGCTTTTCCTTATATCATGGGAGGATAAGAATCCTCGTTTTTTTCTCAATGGCCATGATTTTAGTATAATAGATTTGAAGTATTAATTGCCTTTATTACTTATATTCTTTTGCAGTTTATGAATTTTTCTCTTGTGCATTTTTCTACTAAAAAGGAAATACGATTCGTCTGATTGTACATTTTTCATTGTGCAGCTCTTGGTTTGATCATTCTTAAAGGGACTTAACGCATTGACATTAAACTAAGGAGGCTTTGGAAACTCGTGAAATAAGTTCGAGTCGATATTTTTCAGCTTTTAATGTTATATGTTATAGACAGTTGTTTGAATATACTTTTTAAGTAATTATCTGTAAAATCTCTGAATGAGTAATTCCACCAATTATATTAGAGATTTACTTGTTTTTTTCTTTTTTAAATTGAGAGACCAAATTATTGCTAAAGAACTAAAGAGTAAAATTATCTAGTTTTTCTCTTCTAAATTTGCAATTGGCCCTCAAATGAGGCTGTTTGTTTTGTGGGTATAACTGAAGAACCAAATTAATTCATGATTACATTATTGAGCATTCTTCAATTAACTAATATAATGTGGCTGATGGAGAAGTTAATTCACCAATCAAATGTCATTTTTTTGGTCTATTAGTGTGACATTTTTATTCGTATTTATCATCGATAGAATCAAAAAAAAAATTTTGTATATTGTAAATATTTTTATCAGTTTCGTCGTTTATGGTAATTTTCAATTTCACATCATTTTTGTAGAATTAGATTTGAGCATCTCCGACTTAGCTTTTTTATGCAAAAGAATACAGTACATGACATCTCTAAATGAGTAATAAATTAAATTTTATATATATATTTACAATTGAATGAGCTGCTTAAGGATAAATGTAGAGTTTAAAATACACAAAATAATTTTCTAATAAATTTGAACTAAAACAAATACCCAATTTTTTTATAAAAAAAATACAAAATTATAAACAACCCAACCCTCTGGCATCTGATCCTTTCATCATTCTCATTCTCAAGCAGCAAGAAATAAACATACTGTATCAAGAGAGAATTATAAAAATAAAATAAAATATTAGCCTTTTTAGAGAGAGAGAGAGAAAAATCAGAGAGAGACTCACTTCCATGGGACATCTCCGACCATCATCCAATCACCATCTTTATCTTCATAAGTTAGAACATAATCATACCCATTGTAACCTTCTCTTTCTGAATTTCTCCCTACAAAATCCCACAAAATTTTATGTTAACAATCTAATAATACTAATGATGATGATGAAGAAGAAACAACAATGCGACATTGCTTTTCCTTATTAATATTTAGTAGATTTTTATACGAATCATATATTCTCAATCCCCTACATGATTAATGAGATCGTGCTAAAAATATATGAAATCTAACCTTCTATTTTTGTGTCAAAGCGTAACTACTTTTCGTACACTATTTCATTAGATGACCATGTTTACCGTAGCTCTAACATGACGGTAACATGATGGTCATGTTTATTTGATCCTAATTACTCTCCACTCAAGCGCAACATTTGCGATAAAAGCAAAAACAAAGTGTGAGAAAAGTAGTAAGGGTTACCTATTATAAATTGCTAACACTTATCGCAATTATACCCTTCATTTGTACACAATTGTATTGGTAAACTCGAAATTCTACTCTCTCGATCAAATGTGTATGCATGCCTTATGCAAATTTGACTATACTCGTATTATCCTTATGGTGATTGCAGTGGGTAACACTTTTAGGGATAATAATTAAATGCATAATATTTTAAAAGAAATGCAAATATCTCAAAATCTATTAGTGATAGACTTTTACTAGTGATATGATTTATAATCTATAAACTCCTACCAGTGATGTGATCATTCACTAATAGACATCTAGAGTTGAATCTAAAGGTTGTTATTTCTACAAATGTTTTTGCATTGTGTTATATCTACAAATATTCTAGACATGATTGTTATATATGCAATTGTTCTTTATTTTTAAGGTTTGACCCTTTTATCCAAAGCAGTGTTTAATTTGTTTTCCAACTTTATTATATTTTTCATTAGTTGAACATGAACTATTCCCACGTTACACTTATCATTTTCAAACCATACGGTACTTAATTAAGTGATGAATAGAATCAAACAATCGGTGATCAAAAGTTCTATAGTTTGAATCCTCTACTCGGTTATTATACCGAAAGAAAAAATGAATAATTGAAATATAATATATTTAGTGTATAATAATTAAAAAGAATTAATTACCAATTTTGAAGTCGAACATGGCTTCCAAAGCATCCAACAACTGTTGATAGCTCTGATAAAGCTTGAGATCAATCTTCCTTAGGTATGGAGCTCCATCCAAGCTCACTTTCACATACATTCCACTGGTTAATCCTAACTCCATGTTCACAATCTCCTTCTTCTTCTTCTTCTTCTTCTTCTTCTTCTCTGTTTCAATAATCACATTCTTCCTGTACGATCTCACCGGTGGCCATCCGACCACTTGCGTCCTACAATAATTCAAACAACACACACGAATAAGCCCTAATTTCCTAAACACAGCGATGATTACGACGATTGAAATTGAAATTGATGGACTTACTTCGTGTGTTCATGGCAATGATCGGCATCTGAAGACGGGTTAGTGGAAGTCGAAATGGAGGAATCGGTTGTTCCTCCGGTTCTGGATTCGCTCTTGCTCTGCTTGGCAGATATTTGTAAATGTGAATTATCTTCTGGTTGTTGCTTTGTTCTACTTGTTTGCGGTAATCCTAACCGGAGCTCGGTTGCTTCGAAATTGAGATCGTGGAGGTTTTGGAAACTGGAGAATTGGCGTTTCATAGCTTGATTGATGTGGAATTGGAGTGAAATGCGTTGGAAAATGAAGAGATGAAAGTGATTTGGATTGGAATGTTGGCTTATTTGTAAGAGTTTGTTTGTGTGTGTGTGTGCGCATGAAGCTTTTCCGCTCACCAGTATTTATTAGGACGCGTATTTTTTTTCCCACGCGCGCCATTTTGTACTTCCTTTTATTCTCAATGTGCATCTTTCGCAAATTAAGAATATGATATTTAAAATAGTAAAATCGTCTTTTAGTCTTTTGTCAACAAAAATTTTTGAATTCGAGAAAATATGTCACACATTAATATATCAGTAATGTATCAAGTATATATTATGTGTACTCATACTTTTTTGGCATTTTATGTTTGTTTTTTTTGTGATTTTTACAAAAGAAATAAATATGACTTATGAACTTAATTTTTAAAATTTATTTTTTCAAATCTGCAAGACCCATTTTTTATTTTTAAAAGTGGGATAAACTTTGGTGCACCAACACCCATATTTTATAAAATTGGACTGTCATTTTGCAAAATTAAAGAAAAATTTGGTTCATGTTAGATTGTATCCATCATTTTGTAGCTCACTCGTTTGTCTAAACACAATTTAATACGTGATAATTTTTTTTTAAAAAAAGTTTTATTTCTTTTTTAATTTTTCTTAAAAAAATGCATCTAAATATGTATTAAATATTGGTGCTATTGATTACAATGTTGAAGTAACGAGCTGAAGGATGGAAGAAATTTACAAAACTACCATAATATATATTATTTTTATTCATTATTTGACACGTTATTAAACACTTTTTCATACCGTCGTCGTAGAAATTTAAGCGTGGAGGATGCGCGTAGGAGGAGAAGGGAATGAGAATGAATGCTTAGAGGGGAAGTTGTAGGCCACAGTTGCAACAACCATGAAATGAGCCAATGAGGCCTGAGGGTGCCACATAGGGGTACAAGGGAGGGACAAATCCAGCCCATCATCAACGGCTGAGATTTGATTAAAAGTTTGGTTTTAGATGGATGAATTTCCCACCGTTGGATCTATCTAGCAAAGACATCCCACGTGGTTGGAGTGGCTCCCACGTGTACGTTCCTGACCGGGGACAAGCATGCCAGAAGGAAAGTCATTGGCCTTTTTCTAATGCTCTTTCCACCTTCCTAACTTTGCCAAATCAAATGAAAATTCTTTGGTTATCTTTTTGGCCACGTCTACCTCATTTTTTGTAATTATCTTAACGCCAATAATTAGATCCACATATCTGACGTATTTCTCACTTCTCGACTACACAAAAAAAAAAAGTTTGAAAAAAAATTATCTTTTAAAAAACAAAAAATGTCACGCTACAACATTTTATTGAACTACTCTCGGTGTATCCAAGGAAACACTCAAGTTTTTTTTTTCCTTAGTTTAGTTGATTTTATAACGATTTTTTTTTAGACTTTATCTTTTAATATATATATATATATAGACATACTTGATTGTTTTTAGACAAAAATATTTGTAGATATAATATAATGTAAAAGATTTACAAATACGACAACATTTAGATTAACTTTTTAAGTTTATCTGTGATAGAACTATATCATCGGTAGAAGTTTATCACAAATAAATCTTGTTATATTTGCAATCTTTATAAATATTACTATATTATTAATTATTATCTCTAAAAGTGCTATTCAATACAATTATTTATTTTCTAATTTGAATTTTCTTCTTGTCCAAGAAGTGAACGAATTTAATAAATTTTTTAAAATTGGAAACTTTTTAGTTTGATAACTAACTAACTATCTATTTATTATTTATTTATTATCTTTTGAAAATTAAAATTATAGATATTACTAAGTTTCAATTTTTGTTATCGACTCATTACTCACGTTTTCAAAAATCAAACAAGTTTTAAAAACCAAGGCCCAATTTGATAACCATATAATTTTGGATTTTTAGTTTTTGAAAAGTATGTAACATCATTTTCATCTATTGACTTATTTGTTTTTTTTTTTTGTCTTTTTTTTTTTGTATTTTCAAATATGAAAAAAATTGAAACTATTTACAAAATATAGCAAAAACTAGCAAATTCACTATAGCCCATTTATGTTTCTTTTACTATATTTTGTAAATAGTTTTAATTTTTTTCTATCGATAATTTTTTTTAATCGTTCTTGTTGAAAATTTGATTAAGAATTCAAATGTTTATGTAGAAAATCTAAGTTAGCGAGTATTTGCAAGGACCCTAAAAGAACCTCTAGCTTTGCATCCAACAAACATCTTGAGTGCTTATCAAAACTATAGAAAGAAATTTGAAGAAACGAACATAAATTAAAATGTAAAACCAAAAAAAAAAACCGTTATCAAACACTATCTTAATTTTCACAATTTTAAGCCTCGTTTGGAACAATTTGTTTTTTAGTTTACGAATTTTAAGCATGGCTTGTATTCGAAGAATGACTTTTATTAAAACTAGTTAAAGATAAAGATCCTAATTTCATGTCTAATAATTTTTTTAATTTTGTATTAAATAAGTCTATGATATATTTAATTTTTCAAAAAAAATATACATATATAAATTTATATACTAGAAATAACTGAAAATCTTAAATTTATAAAAAAAAATAGTCAAATACAGAGATTAAAATTGAACCAATTACATTGGTGGAAATAATATTTTAATCTAATAATAATAATAAAAGAAAGCTTTAAAATATCTAATTGAACAAAATATATACATTTTATTGTAAAATCAAGTGTAATGATTTTTTTTGTTTTTTTTGTCATAAAGTATAAATAATAATGAATTTTTAATTAAAAAAACCCTAATAATAATTCCGCTAATAATAATCAAATAAATGAGGTAGGTGGGATTATGGGAGGGAACATAAAAAAAGGGTTAACGGTCATAAACGATTTTAGAGAAACACGTGGAGTTGTGGATAGGTCACGCCCAAATTTCATGTACCCAAAATTCACTCTCTTCAAGTTCATACACAAGCGCGCGCGCACACACACACTAATCCAATAATAATTCCCAATTTTCTCCTAGATTTTTCCCTCCATCTCAACAATCCAATCCACCATGTTCTTCCCCAGATCCAATTTTCCTCTAAATTTTCACACAATCTCCCAAATTCGCAACCCCAATTTCAAATACAGTCGTTGACTTCCAGGTATAGTCTATCCCTTTTCTATCTTTAGCCTTTATATGCATTTCGGATTTGGGTTTTCAATTCTACGTATGGCTCTCAACAAACCTTACAGCTAACTTCACAGCATTGACTCGTTTTCTCCGTCTCCATTGTTAATTTTAAGAAATTCCCCCCTGTTGTCAATCATTGAAACCCCGTTTTTTAGCTTAAGAATATTCTTTATATGATTCTGATTCTCGTATTCTTGACCGGAAGTGCGCGTTTTGGCTCTGTTCTTTGCTCTTGATGATCCAAATTTGAAACCCAGATTTTCTTTTTTCTTTTTGTTGTCTTGTTTGTGCCTATATTAGTTTACCTTTATGCTCTTCAGTGATTGGAAGCTACTGGAAGCTTTATTTGGTATTGGTTGTTGAATGAATTCCCTCATTCAAATTTTGGTGTCTTACTCTTAAAAGTTCAATGATCGGTCAAAATCCTTTGTTGTTCTTCTGAGCATCGTCATTGTCTATTATACCCATTATCAACTCCAGGACTTGTATCAATAGAGCTTGTATTTTCCTAATGTCAATTTTTTGATAATATATTTCTTCATAACTCGTGCATTTACTAGGAAAATCTGTATGATATAGTGTTCCTTCAATGTCTATCTTATGTGGCGTGCCTATCCTTGAGTGTGTATGCTGTCTGGGTTGTGCTCGTTGGGTCTGGAAACGATGTCTCCACTCAGCTGGTCATGACAGTGAAAATTGGGGATTTGCTACTCCTGATGAGTTCGAGCCTATTCCCCGAATTTGTCGATATATCCTATCTGTGTATGAAGATGATATTCGAAAACCTCTTTGGGAACCGGTTGGTGGGTATGGAATCAATCCTGATTGGTTACTCATGAAGAAGACATACAAAGATACGCGAGGACGAGCCCCTCCATATATTTTATATCTTGATCACGATCATGCTGATATTGTTCTTGCCATCAGGGGACTTAATATGGCAAAGGAGAGTGATTATGCAGTTTTATTGGACAACAGGCTGGGAAAAAAGAAATTTGATGGTGGATATGTTCACAATGGGCTTCTGAAGGCAGCTGGTTGGGTTTTGGACACTGAGAATGAAACTTTAAAGGATTTGGTGAAGAAGTATCCAGATTATACCTTGACGTTTGCAGGGCATTCTCTTGGCTCTGGAGTAGCAGCCATGCTAACTTTAGTAGTAGTACAAAATCGCGAAAAATTGGAAAATATTGATCGGAAACGGATAAGGTGTTATGCTATTGCTCCTGCCAGATGCATGTCCCTAAATTTGGCTGTTAGATATGCAGATGTTATCAACTCTGTTGTTCTTCAGGTAACCCATATATTCTTCCTTTATTTTATTTGTTAAGTGATCAAAACCATTTTGGGAGTGATTAAAATAACGTGGATTATTTATTTATTTTTAAAAAATAAAATAAAATAAAATCACGTGGATTATGCATTATGAGACCTTGATAACTCCTGGGATTTGTTTGTGAATCTCTATATAACAATTCCTCAGTCTTTACATCAACCTTCTGGTATTTCCAACGTTTTTTTTTTCTCCTTCTCTTTAGCAATCATTTTCTTAATAAATTTATATTGTGTATTCAGTACAACAGAAAAATTTTGCTTTTTGTTTGATGTGCACAAACTCTCGACTGTTTGAAAATATTATTGATTCTCGTTGTTTAAAGTGTGCTGAATATGGTGGAATTTATACTTACATTTCGAAATATAACGGTGATTGTTATACTGAACCAGGACGACTTTTTACCCAGGACAGCCACACCATTGGAAGACATTTTTAAGTCACTCTTCTGGTATTGTTCAGGATTCATGACCCTTTATATTGTTAACTCTTGTTTCGTTGTCAACAATCATTTTCAAAGTAGATAATTCTGCCAAAACGGCAAATTGGATCTCTATTATTGGAATGAGAACTGCTTCTTAAAGTTCATTGTATAAAAGCAATAACAGAAACTTTGCATTTGTGTGAAGGGAATAAATTGGAAAATGGTCTTGGAATTATTCAGTGCGATTTTAAGTTTCTCAATTATCATTGGTGCTTTTCTCCTTGTAGTTTGCCGTGCCTTCTATGCCTGAGATGTGTTCGGGATACATGTGTATCAGAAGCAAAGATGCTCAAAGATCCAAGGAGACTTTATGCACCTGGTCGACTCTATCACATTGTAGAGCGAAAACCCTTCAGGTAAAAGCCCTATATTTTCTATGTTAAGTTGCTCAATGTGGTGGAGAAATCTCGTGTCCCGTCAAGTTAGCGAAATTTTTTTCATTTTTCGTTCAAACAAGAAAACATACCAGTAAGACTGTGCTTGTTGTGTGGAAAGAAACTATCCTTTTATCACGAGCATATGTTAAAAGGGTTGAGAAACTCTGAGTTTAAGTCCCTCCTGTACTTGTTGTGTGGAAAGAAAGCCTCTCTTAACCTTACTAGTTATTGAAATGTTGGCTTTCTAGACCATTGAAAAAGAAACATGTCATGCTTTAACATTTGAATGAATTCACCTGTTTTTCGCTGAAAGGTGCGGAAGGTTTCCACCAGTGGTGAAGACGGCTGTTCCAGTTGATGGGAGGTTTGAACACATAGTTCTTTCTTGTAACGCAACTTCAGATCATGCTATCATTTGGATAGAGAAAGAAGCCAAATGGGCCCTGGAAGTAAGTTTCATCTTTCTACCAAGCCTTTTATGCTGAGTGTTTGATGTTCAGTGGAATTTTGGAAGACATTCTTTTGCATTTCTTATCCTACATTTTCGTTTGTGGTTCTTCTTTCCCTTTCTCTAGTTGTCTATGAAGTGGAGGATCAAAGTCTAATTCGTGACATACATGAGAATTGCCAAAATAGAATTCTAATTCTTTTAGGTTTAATTGACTCAATTTATCCTAATTCTCTTTACCTACTTTTAGATGTGAATAAGAGTTCATAGATTGGTTTTGAGCTGAATTCTTCTCGAAACACCAAGATAATTGTTAAACATGTTCGTCCCTTGGTTTCCTGAAAATCAAGAGAAACTAACTAATCCATACTGTTTATTTTAGATTCAGAGTAGAGAGTACAAAAACGAATGTTTTCTTTCCGTACTGTGAAAGTTTAAGATGCATTATTATTCAAAACAAGGAATGAGACCATCTATGACTAACATGAAGAGTATCATCTAACTTTAGTTGAGATCTTGTTAATTGAATGTATTCTTGTGCATGATATTGTTGTAATTTACGAGTGAGTTCTATGAAATCATTGCTGAAAAACGAAAAACGACATCCATTTGCTTCTGTCAATTTCAGTTAATGCGCAAGGAGGATAAGGTCACGGAGATACCACCCCAACAGAAGATGGAGAGGCAACAGACTTTAGCCAGAGAGCACAGTGAAGAGTACAAGGCTGCATTGCAGCGTGCCGTGACATTAGCTGTGCCACATGCATACGCAATTTCCCCATACGGAACCTTCAGCCAAACAGATGAAGGGGGAGAAGAAAAGTCACCGGCATCGAGTGGAGGGTCGTCGAGGAGGAGGAAAGAAACTTGGGATGAATTGATTGAGCGTCTCTATGACAAGGATGATTCAAGACACACAGTGCTGAAGAAATCACTTAGTTGTATTTGACGTTATTCATTCATATCAATACTTGTTAAATGATGGAGTTTCCTCGGATGAATCTACAGTACGATATCGGATTATCTTCAAGGATGCTGATTTTCTTGGCTTCAATTGTTTGAAGATGATCGAAAATACGCAGTGTTCATCCAATTTTTTTAGAAGTGTGATGAAGTTCAGCTATGTTTTTGATGTGCTACTTGTAAGTGTCTTCATTGTAGGAAGTGAATATTGATATTGATAGCATGTAAAGGTAGCTTGTTTTTATTGGATAGCACATTCTATGCCATTGTTTAAATTTTGAAAAATTATATAGCAACAATAGCTCTAGCTTGACCACTCTCATCCAGCAATTGAAGATCGATTCTTCCCTTTGATATCCGGTCTCTACAATTATATACGGATTCTAAATTGTCTTTAAAAGTCAATTTGACTGTCAATTGCCTAACAAAACGTTAGTTGTTATTGACACTTCAATGTATATAATGTAACTATAGGAATAACATATACTTTTGAATTTGAAGAGACAACTGGTCCTATAGAACCTAGAGTGCAACTCTAGTTCTATATAGATGTTTAAAGTTTTGTAGGTTCGAAGTTAAAATAAACTTAGCTCAATAGTAATTATAATTAACATGATTTTTGCTAGAGATGAGAGTTTCGATCCTTATTTCCACAATTGTTGTATTAACAGATACTTTTGTGTGTCCAATTTCTACCGTTGCATAAATTTAAAAGTTAAATTCAATATTTAAAAGTTGATGTAGCTTTAAAGATTTAAAAATGATTTTTTCGTTGTTTAATTTTACTTTAAAAATTCACAAAAATGTATTATTGTGGCATATTCATATATTTCTTAAATCACAATAAATAAATAAATAAATAAATAAATAAATAAGCGTCTAACAAAACACAAAGAATAAACGATAGAGGAATATCTTTAATTTGTCGCAACCGCGAGAAAACGGAAGTTCAAGCTTCTAGGAAGTGGCGGTGGGATCCAGATTCATAGAACTACAGAAGACGCCATGGATTTCTGTACCTGCACCACCAGCTTTCTCAAAATCTAATTTTGTCTTCACCTTCGTCTTGTTTCGATCTTCGTTCCACCCATCCATGGATTCTCGTCTTAACCTTTTGCTCCTGTTAGCGACTGCATTGTCATTCTCAACCAGCCTTGCACAAAGGTGATAAACCGAACCCACGCCATTTTACATCTCATTTCGAAATCTTAGGTTTTACGTATTCCCTTTTTCGCATCATATGTTTGCTGCCTGAATTGGGTTCTCAATTCTCATCAATTTCGTGTATGGATGTTCAATCGGAATCGTAGTAAAAGTGATTTTCATTTCACTTTGGAATGATTTGTTGATACATGATTGAGTTTCATAACATGGGATTTTATTCTTTCCCTTGAATCTGGTTCGTTTATTCTGCCAGCAATTTGATTAGTGGCCGGAAGGGTTTAAAGGACCCATTGGTTGACAGACCTTTGAGCTACTCAAATCATTCTGATAGAATCGACCCATTAAGAGTTGTCCAAGTCTCTTGGCGACCAAGGTCAGGTACTTGCAGAATCTCTCTTATGATTTGGAATTATCATATTAACTTCAAAGTATATTGATTAACTTAGTATAAAGTCTGATTTTAACTTCTTTTGCTGTAGGGTTTTCTTGTATAAAGGCTTTCTCTCAGACGAGGAGTGTGATCATCTTATTTCTTTGGTATTTTTCTGCCCTGTTCTTGTTTGTATCATAAACATGCTTCAGCTGTTTCTGACGTGCATACAACTTTTAGGCTTCAAAATCGGAAGACAATCCTGCTGGGAATAGTGCTGGTTCCGGGAACACTGTCTCAACCGAATTGCTAAACAGTTCAGGAATCATTTTAAACACAACAGTATGTTCCTGTGCATTTTGAAGTTTATTCAATGGTTTGAACAGAACACTTGGTGGTCAAATTTGTTTTCATAGCACGAGATTTGCTCATCTTGTTTTCTTGAAGTTTATGTTAAAGTAGTATATATTTTTTCAATCATATATTGTTTTCTGTTAGTTTCTAGACGTGAGCAATTAGGCAGTCCATCAAGTATAGAACTTTTTCTGACATTATTGTTCTCTTTGTTTTCGGTATTGTTATTCAAATACAACTACAAATGTTCGTGGATTATGCTCGGCAATTGTTTGAGTTAAATTAGTCGTTCAATGTATTTTCGATTGAAATATGTTCAGTGTAATGTTTTCTGTTGATAGTTTTCACAGTGGTACTACCAAATATCCGTGTTGCATTTTAGAATTTGGTACTTGGTATACCTACTGTTGTTGCTTTTAATCTATAATGATTGAAGGCCTGGGGTTTTATTTCCAAAGGTTCCTTCTCTGTTCTCTCCTTCCTTAAATTTTTTTGATGGGTCACTTTTAGGATTGATGACATTTCATATGCTGTCAACCCGTCCCAAAACTCATAGAAGCATGCTTTGTTGCTGTATTTTCTGGGGACGGGGTAGTAGCTTTAAAGGAATCTGAAACAGGTCCATCTCCAAATGTCCTGTGAAGTCAAAAATCTCATTTCTGCATTTGTAGGTAAAAACATTAAAAATGTGGAAGGTGGTCGTTTATCCATAATATAATCTATGATGATTTATGCAAGATCCCATAATTATTTTTGATGATTCAATTTGAGTTGTTGGCATCCACTGTCTTTTAGATTTATAGCAAACCATGTCTCAAGGGAGTTCATGACCCAAGAATTTAGTTTTGTGCTTCCTTTTGTAATGGCATCTATTTCTGTTCATTGTATTTATGAGATAAAACTCCAAGTCACTGCAGTTGATTGATTTCAAGTTTCTACGAGATTTGTTCTTTGATTTCTTGTTTGGGCTTGTTTCTTAGGATGATACCACTACAAGAATTGAAAATCGAATTGCAGTATGGACTTTGCTCCCAAAAGGTATTTCTCATCAGTGCTGTACTGCAACTGACTTTGTCTTTTTTCATTTTCCTGATAATGATTCTTTTATTTTATTTTCCTTTCTTCTAAACATATTAGTTTTATTGTCTTCAGATCATAGCATGCCTTTTCAGATCATGCAATACAGGGGTGAAGAAGCAAAGCATAAGTACTTTTATGGCAACAAATCTGCAATGTCATCGTCCAGTGAGCCTTTGATGGCCACAGTAGTTTTGTATCTCTCAGATTCCGTTCATGGTGGTGAAATGCTCTTTCCAGAATCAAAGGTGAGGGGAAGTACTCAAAGATCTGTGGCCATAACCGTAACAATGTACTCATGACCTACCCTTTTCTCAATGCCTCAGGTAAAGAGCAAATTTTGGTCAGGCCGAAGAAAGAAAAACAACTTTCTGAGACCCGTGAAAGGCAATGCAATTCTTTTTTTCTCTGTGCATCCTAATGCCTCTCCAGACAAGAATAGCTACCACGTTCGATCCCCAATACTCAATGGGGAATTGTGGGTTGCTACAAAATTCTTCTACTTAAGACCACCCTCAGGGAAGAAACACACTATAGAATCCGATGTAGATGGGTGCATTGATGAAGATAAAAGCTGCACTCAATGGGCTGCCATTGGCGAATGCGAACGGAACGCTGTGTTCATGATCGGTTCTCCAGATTACTATGGTACGTGTCGAAAAAGCTGCAATGCATGTTGATTGATGCATAACCAAATTCAAGTAAAATATAGTATCGTCCTGATTTGAGCAAGTATTTGTTTATTTTTTTTTTTTTCCAATTTCATACATGTATTACACCAAATGAGTCTTAGGTATTTAGTTGTATTATTGCTCATCTTCTGGGTGTATGAGATAATCACATTCTAGTCCTTAGATTTGAGATGTGTTTCTATTTGGACGGAGAGTTCCAAAATCTATACTCTTGCCTTAAAGTTTTCATAAGACCTTAATTTGCTATTTAAAATAATACAATTTTCAGATAAAATGGCTATTTTTTAAATATAGTAAAATTAACAAAAATATTTATAAAATATAGCCAAAATATCATAGTCTATCCATGATATTCTATTATATTTTGTATATGTATTTAAAAGTTTTGTCATTTTAAATAATCTTTTTTTAAAAAAAATTATTTAAAATAATCTTTAGTTTCGTTTCTTTTTAAATTGTACTATGTCAATTGAGATACACAAGTACTATGTCAATTGAGATACACAAGTACTATGTCAATTAAGATACACTCATATTGGCCCTAATCCGTACTTTGTTATTTATTGTGGAGTATTATTATAATTTAACCGATCAATAAAAATTAACTTCAAATAGCTCATTTATTAAAAGCATGAGGAAAAACTTCAGGCATTTGAAAACCAAGATAAAAAATGGAATAAAACTCATCAACATCACTCCACAGATATGGAAATGGTACTTTTAACTTGAGCTTCAAACAAAAATAAGGACAAACAGCTCCTTTATAATATACATAAAACTATACATACACCAATATCTCAGGCTGAAGTTCAAAAGAATTTAAATATGGCATTACTCAACAATATGTGTTGACAGTAGACATTTTCTTATCTCATATGACAACAATTATGCTCTATAGAATACAGTAGAGAGTAACAAGAAAGAAGATCACTTCACTTCCTTTCGTCTCCTCTAATTGAATAACAGCTCACCAACTTCCTTTTTCATCAATCCTTTAATCTGTTTTGCTGATAGTCCGATCTCCATTAGATCATCAAGCTGCTCAAATTAGGTACAAAAGGGAAATCTCATGTGAGTTTGTGGATGAATCAACACCATTGACTCGTTGAAGTAAACGTTATAAATCTGTTTCATAAAGATAAATCTTGATATCCATTTGTGGTTTGTGTGGGGTGGGGGTACTCACACTCTTAAAAGGCTCGGGTGATTCTTCGCGAAGTTCAATAATTGCTGTTGCTCTCTTCTCTCCAATACCCTGAGGAGTGAAAAGATTTATCTTAATCTTTTGAAAGACTTAACAATTTTCAGAAGTTGAAAAGACAACTGTTAGACATACTTACATTCAATTGTTTCAATTCTTCCCTGTGAAGAGCAAATAACAGAAAAAGAAAAAGAAGCTTGTCAAATAGAAAATTAAACAAAACTAGTAAAATATTCTTCCTAAAATTGCAAGTTAGATGAATAGTTCTTAGGAGTCCATTGGAAGTCCACGAGAGCCAAAAACAACTTACTTGCTAGCTGTGTTAATAAACCTTAGAAGATCCTCCACAATTAATTTCTGAAAAACAAAACGAAAAGAAGAGATATTAAAAGGCAATAGAGATCAACAAATTTACCATAACATTGTCAAATCTAACCTGCAGACCCGTACTGCGCTTGCTTAATCTTTCCCAAGGAGTAGTTAGATTTGCAACATCCTCTTCATCATAAACTTGCAAACTTCGTTCCATTTTTGGAGTTTGTTGTTCCGTAACAGCATCAGTAGAGACTAAGCCACATTGATCATCACTAACAGGGATCTTACACGTTGGTGTCGAAGAACAGAGTAACCTCAAACTGTTTGATAATGCTTGTAATCGTGCACTGATTGGAGGAGATGATTCTTCATTGATCATATAGCTACTGTTTTCCTTATCCAAACATGAACCTGTAAAACATAAACAAGAAATTTATGTAAAACATTAAAGTATTTTCTTTAAAAAAAAAAAAAAACTAACAAAGCTGATGACATTATGACCTACTTTGAACAACAAACAAACTGGTGCCACTGGTCACCTCAGGTGTGCTTTCTGCAGGAATGTCGTCAATATTGATCATTGAGTAATTGTTTTCCTCGTTGATATTTTGACCTATAATCAGTTAGAAAATACATAATTTACATACAACAAAGGTGCACACCTAACCTACTCATATCTTTACGTTGGTACAAAATTATCATACCACCTCCATTGGCAGATAATACATTCATGTCGTTATCGATTCTTTCAGGTTCTTGATTGCTATTAGAAACACCCTATATAGAAAAAAAAAAAAAAAAAGAGATGTGTAAGATATGTATGCCAGAGTTCCATGCAATTTTCTAAAACAATAGGTGATCACCTCTTGCATAATGGTAGTTTCTACCGAATTGGAAATTCCTGTAACAGATAATTCCTGAGAAATGCAAATTTGTCTTAAATGAGGAACAATAAGATCTAACTTGTTCTTTGCATTATTGAGCCTTCAAAAATATATACTTGCCTTCTCCAATGCAGAAGTAGATTCTTCTTCTGGCTTTATAGAACATGACAATGGTTTCACCTAACAGGGCGACAGTTTTAAATTCTTTGTGCATTAAATTGAAGGGAGGATGTTAATGCATGAACAAAAAATCTGGTTAGACATATAACTCTGTCACGGTTTCCTACCTGGTCTACAACAGAAACAGGTCCCCCATTCTTCAAACGTTCACGTCTAGAAGATGCATTTGCCAATTTAGTTTCCTGAAAAAA
This sequence comes from Cucumis cinereus, assembly GCA_037974625.1. Taxonomy (NCBI): domain Eukaryota; kingdom Viridiplantae; phylum Streptophyta; class Magnoliopsida; order Cucurbitales; family Cucurbitaceae; genus Cucumis; species Cucumis cinereus. The sequence continues at coordinate 11,415,468 of JBBPDJ010000026.1, forward strand.
AAAATGTTCAAAATGAGGTGATATACAAATTATATAAAGGAACAGCTTTGAATTCTGGAAGTTATAAAAAGAAACAAGAAGATCTTTTGACTTTCTTGTTTATAATGATATTGTTTCCAACAGTTCTAGTTTGATAATATATTGTAGTATCATTACTTTTAAATTCAGCAACATGCTTTCAGACAGTGACCAAAACGCAAGTGCAAGGGCTTTAGTTGGCATAAAAATGCCTGTAGCCTGAGAGTCTGCGAAGCTAAAAACGGGTGCAACCTTCTATTTATATGATCTTAACTTCTTTAAACAGTTCAATAGTTGTAAAGTAATTATTAGAGAAACTTTTGCTCAATGGATTGATTTATCTTTGAGAAGTTTGATTCTCGATCCACCATATTGATTAAGGTTTCAAAATTTATCCTATGGAATCTACTTCAAGTTTCCTCAGTCCATATCATATCCAATAACAGAATAACAATCGTAGAATCATTCTTTAAAAGAAATGATATGCTACAATATGATTGTTTAATATCTTAGCAACCAAAGCAGATAGATTAGATACCTTGTCCAGTTTTCCGAAATAACTTTTTGCATCATCAAACAACTTCCTTCAAATTCGGGATAAAAAGAAGATATACAAATTAGTTAACATTCATATATCCATATGAAATATCAATTCAGATGTAAATGTATGATTAAGTTTAAATTTGTATATACTTCATTTCATACCTTCCTTTCATTGTAGATGCGGTTGTACTAACACTAGCCTTCTTTTCAGAGAAAGAAAATCGGGAGATAGTCTGCTTCTTTGCAGTTGCAGAAACACTCTTAGGTATTTGGTTTTTAAGTGATGAATGCACCACGGAATTTGTCGAACTCTTCATTTTCCTAATGACACTTGAAGCAACCCGCTTAGTTACTTGACAAGATCTAGCTGCTAAGTTCGCCATGTAGATGGAGTCTTGGCAAAATGATGAATTCTGTAACCAACAAGTAATTGTGGAAACAAGGACGGTCATGAAAAGTGCATTAGAAACAGTGACAGTCATGAAAAACTAAAACCAAATTGAACTCCATACCAAGCAACTAATCATCAAAATCCTGCTTTGCACTCCTCCCAAGGAATCTTGCAGAATGCGTGTAAGCTTACTTTCTCGATATGGCACATGGTTATCGTTTGAATTCAAAGCAGAAGCAACATTCAGCAAGGCATATATCGACTTGTTAATTTTACTACTTTCGACGAGGCTCGTACCATCAGTACTTCTCCTTCTTGCATCTTCATAACCTTATGTAGAAGCAACAAGATGAGGAATTAAACAAGAATGTTATTGAAGTACTTTGTCCTATAATTATTTGACAAGTCATATAAATTTAACTACCAGCCATGTCAACAAAATTCATCTTGGAAACAAAACGAGTATCTGAAGCAGTCTCATTAGTAGATGAAATATGCACTATCAAGCCCCTGTGGCTTCTAGGAGGAGGTTCATTTGTATTCTTTTGCCCTTGTTTATGTGTACTAGAACCAACAAAATATAGTCCATGGAAATCTGACAGAGATTTCACTGGAATCTGAACAACAATTAAAACAAAGTCAGAATTAGAAAATTTCAACAAACATGATAAAGAATACTGATGGCAAATGAATAAGCTTCAAAACTTTGGACATAACGTCAAAAGGAGAGTAGCTTACCCGCGAAAGTCCCTTAAGTTGTATTTTCCCTTGACCATTATCCAATACCAGAACTGTTGCTCGTTTCGGATCCAGTAAATCATAGACATAGTCCATGTAAACTTCATAGTATGATATGGAAACTGATTTCCCTTTTTCTTTGGCCATTAGAAGCAATTCATTAATGGATAATGATGCCAAACCTGGTTTCTCAATAGTACCCTGCAAAATGGATGGGCTAATTAATCTAAAAGATGGAGATAACAACAACTAAATGAGGAAAGAAACAAAATAAATAAATAAAGAGGTGTAAACCAAAGAGTCCTATAGGAGGAGCTGGAATTTCTAAACCTTCTATGCCAATAAAACTAACGGCTAGTTTCAGGAAGTCGGGTAACTACTAACCAACTAAGGAACAAACTTTAACTACTAAATAACAAGTAACTAAAGGCCCTTAAAATGAGCTAATTTATACAATTTACAGAATATTATGAAGTAGCCTACATCATAATGGAAACTAATGAATTAGAGAAAATAGAGAAACATGATCAAAGTTGCACCTGAACTGTAGAAGTTTTCCCAGTGCCTCTTGCACCATATGCAATAACTGTTGCATGATGACCATCAAAGACTCCAGGAATCAGAGATTTCACCTCTCTTGTAAATATGTTTTCAGTGTCTTCGTTTTGCTCATAGCAGTAGTCTACTTCATAAGTCTCCTTACGACTGCAAAATGAAAGAATCGTTTCCATCAACCAAGAAACATACTTTTAGTTCAGCAAATTAGATGGAGGAAAAATTAATTAAGCTTTGCATTCAACAATTGGAATTGAATCGTTTAGTTTCTTTCATGAGGTTTTGAGATTGAAACCGCAGTGTAATATATTATCACCAATTTACCACTTCTACTCAACTATACTTTTTAGTAGTATAAATCACATTGAGGAAAAAGCCTCCCGGGTTCAAATTAAACAAACTTTCCATGTAGTTCCCAGAAACGTAATAGTCCATACTCACAATTTATTTCCCCTTCATAAACTATAACAATTCGGTTCCCATAAACAACAATTCCAATACTTCCCAGTTCTCATTTCTCCACATTTAACAAAAGAATATTCACTGAATTCCATTTCTTCTTCTTCTCAATACTTCCATGATCGCTTCCCGACTTTCACAAATGAAAAAATCCATAATTCATAATTCACAAACCGTAAAGTGAAGATAGTGTTAGGTATTATATTAAATTTACCCTTACCTACTAGTTTAAGATTTTTGGTGATTTCAAATGGTATCAGATTGGCTCTGCAATATTACTTCCTCCCCAATTAATATACATTTCCACTTGCCTGACTCTTCTTGCTATTTCTAGCCCCAAGTGAGGGGAGTGTTGGATATTATATTAAATTACCTATATCTACTAGCTTAATTTTTTGATGAATTGGTGATTAAGACATAAATTTCGGCTAATTTGCAAACATCTGAACATTGAAAATACAAAAAAAATTACCTCACTGGCTGGTCCCCAAAGGAAATGGTTACAGATTCGGAAGCATCCCCATCAGGCTTGTGCACAGAGATCCAAGATGCCGTAGATCCTCCATCTATTTCCTGACCAGCCAAGCTTTTAATCTTTGCGATCACTCTCACTTTTCGCCCCTCTTTGAAACCCTTGAGAGCTCTTGAAGATGAATCCATGGAAATTAGGGTTCCGGAAGCTTGAAATTGAAGAAGACAGTGAATAGAGATGGGAATTGAAGAGAAAAAAAGCGAGAGAGAGAGAGAGAGAGAGAGATAACGATTGAATTTGGGAGTGTTTGGGTGTATTTGAGAAATTATAATTCGGTGAAGAAATAGAGTAGCCGTTAGGTATTTCAAAATTTGATTTATCGGCGCTCGCATAGTTCTGTCACGCTCCTTCGGGCGGGCAATTGAAATGGGCCTTGCTCGGCCCAATGAAATGTCTTTTCATTTAGGAGATCCTTAATAATAATAATAATAATAATAATAATAATAATAATAATAATAATAATAATAATAATAATAATAATAATAATAATAACAACTTAAAAGGGAAGTAATTAAATTTTATATCAATTTTTTACCTAAATTTAAATACGTGTTTTCAAATAATTTTTTTTTCAAAAAAAAAAAATAAATAAATAAAACTACAACGTTAATGTAAGAATTTGCCAAAAATAAATAAATAAATACAATTTTTACCCCGAATAAGTTTTTGTTATTGTTGAAGTATTTTGATGTGTACCATGAATAATGCAATATATATATGACATAATTGATACATGGTTGGGAAGAAACGATGATTTTCAAATATAGTAAAATTAGTCAAAATATTTATAAAATATAAAAAAATTTCAGATTTTATTAATGATAGACAATTGTAAACTTCTATCAGTGTCTATTAGTGACATTGATAGATAACAATATAACCCTACCAACTTCTATCAATGTCACTAGTGACATCGATAGATACTAATATAACTCTACCGCTGTCTATCACTGATATAATATTTTAAGCAATTTTATCATTTATGTGAAAGACAAATGATATTAATGCTACATTTCATAAATGTGTGAACTTTGGCCAAATTTTTTAATGATTGATTTATGCAACAATCGAATTGTCCAGGCTTAATTTATTGAATGCATTGTGGGAAGTTTTCTTTTTTTTAAAAAAAAAATATATGACGAGGTTGTGAATTTGAACCGTAAATCCGTTGATCACTAATATATATGCTATGTTAATTGAGATATGACCGTTTTGGTGGTACGCAGAGACCTTTACGATGTAAACACATGGTTTGTTTGGTAGTCAAATTGAAAACATGAAATTGATAACAAGAATTAACTCATGTTTTCAAATATTTGAATATTTATAAATCAAATTCGAACTATTTCTATAATTGTTTAAAATATATGCTGATAATAATTTTATACCCATCAAACTAATTATATTAGGTGGATTAGAAAATTTTGTATAGTTGTTATTTTGCAATACCATATAATTTTATAAGAGTAAATTAAATTTATAATATAAAACCCTACGTTTGTTAACATTTTCTCTTTTAAAATACAATCTCTCAATTTAAAATTTGAAAATTAGAATATAGACGACAATGAAAATATAAAAATATTTTTTTTAAATAACACAATTGAAATTATTTCTAAAAAACCATATCCGTTGAACTTAACAGATACGAAACGTAAAACATAATCTAAAACGTCTATTAAACCGACCCTAGTTTTTCTTTTTCATTATCCAAACAAAATCTTCACTTACACAACAAGTTCCAAAATTTTCTTGCCCCATTAATTTTCTTTCCTTCCAAGCAAACAATAACAAGAAAAATAAATAAATAAAAACATTTTTATCTTGAACTTAATTGTTATAAAAGAAAATTATTTCCCTTTTATTTCTCTTTATTTCTCACAATGAATATTTGAGAATTGAATTTTATTTTGGTTTCTGCTGATTTTACATGTTCGTATAATTTCTTGACCAAATGAAGAAATCAAAGATTGTTTCATCTCTCAGAAAATTCCTTTCATGCTCTGGTAATTTCTCATTATCAATATTATCTCATTTTCAATTTAAATATTTTTTTTTTGTTTTAAATTGAATTTAAATTTTGTTTCCCAAATATAATAATTTTCGTATAAGAAATTGGAACTCCCAAATGATAGAATTGAACTATCAACATATACACTTATATTGTTATAATTTTTGTAGTTATCGATAATTTTTGTTGAAATGCTTCGAAATCTGTATTTAGTACTTCGATCGATCAAGTATAAGGTCTCACCGAATTTGTATTTGACATATTTGGAGTTTATAGAAGTGGCCTGTATAAAATATCTAACCCAAAAGTAGACGCCACTATTATGTAATTTAAAGGAAATTCTCTCTCTAATAATAAATTTTTTAGTAAATCACACAAATCTTTGTGTCGATTCTTTGTTACTTTTCGTTTTTGTTTTCTTTATTTGTTAATTTCTTTAACATGTTTATTTATTTCATGTTGAATAGACGACGTGCCACACGTTACAAGTTATCCAGTGGACACAGATGTACGAGAGGAGTATGCGAATGCGTTTCGCACCGAATCATACATCGAGTTTTGGACACGTGTCGTTGCGTTAAATAATGGAGACAACCTCACAACCCAAGTTTCATTAGAGTCCACAACCACAACCGCAACTCGCCTCTCATCATATAGACTATTTGTTGAACATTTACTCGACCCACCTCAACCCACCATTAAAAGAATTCTAACTTCACATCTTCAACCCAATTCTTGCTCCCTTCTCTTAGATCATTACTTCTCTCACACAGCCAATGCCTCTCTCTTATGTAGTCATATACTAAAACACATTGGCCACTTACGTCTCAAACTCCATTCTTTAGAAAGCAAACAAGAATTTCATTACAACGACGATTCTCGTTTCAAACAACTCTTGGTTCGTTTGGTTGAATTTTCCGACAATACTCCTAACTCATTTGTACCATGTATAGAACAAGTTGAAATCATTCAAAATGGATGCTTCAAATTGCTAAAGCGACTCGAGTTTAGTCGCGACAAGGCTCAAGACAAACTCAGGAGAGTTAAATACTTTCAACATAGTTCAGCTGGATTTTTGGTGGCTATAACTGCATCACTTACGGTAATAGTCGTGACTCATGGAATTGCTTTGTTTGTTGCTGCACCTGGCTTCCTTGTGGGTGCTATAAAGTTGGCTAATAAGTCAAGGAAGCTAGTCAAGGAAGTTGCCCAACTTAACGTTGCTGCCAAAGGGACATACACTTTGAATAGGGATTTTGATACGATTGGTAGGCTTGTGACTCGGTTGAGTCATGAGCTTGAGCATATGAGGGCGATGGCAAAGTTTTGGATTGATAGAGGAGAAGATAAACGTTGGGCCATTGGTGAACTGATGCGCCAGTTAAATCAAAGTCACGAGAACTTCAACCAACAATTGGACGAGCTTGAGGAGCATTTGTATTTGTGTTTTATGACCATAAATCGAGCTAGAAATCTTGTAGTGAAAGAGATTTTGGATTTGGGTCAGCCTATAAAGATTTCGTATTTATGATCATGGAAGAAAAAAAAGAACGACTCAACAAGAATTTGAAGTTATTTTTGTTTCCTTTCTTTTGTTTTTTATTTAAAATCTATTTTTGTATAAAAAAATCAAGGTGAAATATAAGATATTTATTCTAAAATATATTTAATTTTACTTTTATGGCATAAACTACGTGCATTATTTAGTTAAAATAAATTTTCAATAGATTAATAATTTTTTAAAAGAAAAATAATATTTATTGGTAATTAATAATAAATAATATAAAGTACCATTAGCCAAAATTCCTGAAAGAGAATCGAAGTTTAAGTTGAGAATCTGATAAAGCAAGTACAATACACTTGGCAACATCTGATTGGACAGAAGAGAACCAATGAAAAGTTGAGAATAAAAAAATAAAAAAAATAAAAAAAGGCAACGTGGGACCGGCGCACGTGTGGTAGCATTTGGGGGTTATTTTGCAATGACCCCACAAGTTTTTCTTTTTTGCAAAATGTGCCCAAACAAGCCCTAAGGTCCTCACCTTAAGCATATAATAAAAATTCTTGTACCCTAATTTAAATCATATCATATTTCTCTTCTACTCTACTCTAGTCTCTATCACATCAAATGAAGACTTTCATGTCATTACAAAGTCAATTATACTAAATAAATAAATAACTCACTCTAGTTTTATTATATATTAAATTATTTTTTAAAAAAATTATGGCTCAATTGGAAACTTGACTCGTAGATTAAATAAGTGAAAAATAGAGGTTCTCCTGTAAAAATTGTATATTACAATGGATAACACCGTACCTTATTTAAAATATTAAAATATATAAAAATTGTTTGGAAATGATCTTTGCACAATAGTTTACTTTTAGGTTATTTTCAAATATAATAAAATGAACCAACATCCATATTATTTAAAACAAGCTACGGAGATAAACATTTGTTAAGTAGCTAATTTAAATATCTCGAATTTTCTGTCAAGTAACTTTTCTCATTTTTATTCTTTTTTTATGCTCTTCGTTTTTTTTTTTTTTTTTTTGTTGAAAGTGTGTATCATAATGTTACTTTTTTTAATTTAATTAATAACAAACATCGTTCTCAGAAGAATTTTTAAAATTTTATTTGACGCATTAGATCTAGAAGGAGACATCATATTTATTTATTTATGTTTAACATATGTTTTATTTGATTATTCTTGCTTTTAAGATTAAGGAAATTCGTCAAATTTCTTCGATCAATTGAGAGGTGGGCAAACTTGATTGTGTATATTTATGCTTTTGTAGTTATTTTTTTAAAAATTTTAAATTTAGTCGATTTGTAATTATTTTGTTTATGCAATATACAACGTTTTATTTTTAAAACTTTAATACATAACAATTTAGTCATTATACTTCTTGCATTTGTTACTAGTATCAAATGCTTATATAACATATAAACATTAAGTTGTTACGTAACAAAAATCGATATTTACTTTTGATGATTTTTTATACGATAAACATTAAATTGTTACGTAAAAAGGTACTAACTTTAAAAATATAAGGACTATATATGGTTACGTATTAAAGGTCAGAAACTTAATAGGTACAAAATTGAAAATACATTGCCTAAACTTTTGCAAAACACCGATTTCAAAATGATTTCATAGTCAAATTCAACAAAACATAAACATGACTATCTAATATATTTAAGAACGTCCTTACAGATTTTCCTACAAATGAACATATAGTTATTGAAAATATGTCTAAAAAAATTTCAACCATATCTTGATTCCCGAAAAACGAACGAGACCTAATAGTACTATTTCAAGACCCTTGACCCCTAATTAGAGTAGTTTGAGGTAATTGATATAGATCACCCCAACTCTATCCCTTGCTTTCCAAGGTTGATTCTTACTTGATCATCAATACTTTAGGTGGTGTTTATGTTGTTTAACACGTGGGAATAGACTTCTATATTGTGGATAACTATGTCCTTCTCTTAGTAGCAAAATTTGGAGACATGATAGGGACATAATCCATTCTCTTAATACATTACTATTATTTCTCTTTTTACTTTATTTTTTATGGTCTGACTCGAACAGGGTTTTCAAAGTTCAAACATGATATGTTCGATGTGAAAGTTCATAGTTGATTGATATATATTGTCGTGGATGTCATTGAGTAAGAGAATAGTATAATATTACATTTACGAAAATATAAAACTTCAAAGTATATATCGGGATCAAAATGATATTTTAATATATCACACAATTTTTTTAAACATAAAACAAGTTCATAGATAAAGTAGTAAGAGATTATTACCGACCAATATTCGGTTGATAACTATAACTAGTTTAAGGATTTGTAAATATTGTATCAAAAACAATTTAAACAATCATTCTAATTAGAATCCAACGTCTAAATTTGCTACCAAATAGGCAAATACATATGAAAACACTTTAAATGAAATGTTTGTTTTAAGATTCCCTACTAAATTGACTTGTAACTTATAAAGACATGAGTGTTTAGGTCCTGTAACCCACACTTTATAATTCAATAGAGGTGTTCAGGCCCCAATTTCAAGTGAAAGTGGCTTATTCTAAGCCACTATATGTTTGTGGCTCCAATTATTATTTTATGTTTTCCATTATTATAACATATAGTTAACTATAATATTACCATTTCAAATTTGTATTTGTTACGATGTTTACTATTTTCTACATATCCTCTCTTTCCCTCTTTATTATAATATTTATTATTTTCTACACATACTAAAATAATTTGCACCCTCAGTGCATATCATTATAGTCCATAATAAAAATAGTTTGTATCTTAAGCATAGACTATTATAAGCTGCATATTATAATAACCAACTCAGTAGATACTGTTAAACACTTTCTTCTCATGCTCACTTTTAACAGTCATAAGGAAAATTAAATATTATTATTAAGATGTTTAACTAAACTAACTAAAAGTAAGCATTATTCAGTAATAATTGACATGACCTTTCATTCTAGAGGTAAGAGGTTCGATCCTCATCTCCATAATCTTTCCACTAAATAAATAAATAAACTCTTGCACTTATTTATTTTAGAGGGGAAAATGGCTCAAGCCCAAATATGGGCTCAAAGCATGTAAGCCTTATATGCAAGAGTCCATGCCCTTCTCTTAGTTTAACCAAATAGAGAAAAGGATTGGTGTCCTCATTCTACACTCACTTTCCAATGTTAGAATTAGGGTGTATTCTTTTCCTAATTTTAGAAAATAAAGATGCTCACACGGGTACGATCGAGTGAAAAGTCGTAATGAGTAAATCTCTTTCGAACTTTATAAAAGATTATTCATGGAAAGTCTTTCGAGTCAAAACTATATATCTTATTCTCATGGCTGATACATGCTTCGTTCTAAAAAAAAATTGTTTTGTACGATTATATTCTCACACTTCCAACTTGCTCAAGTTGTTAGTTTATTCACTTAAAAAGAGAATAAGACCTTCTTAAGTACACCCTCATCCACTTTCACTACCTCTTAGTTGCTTTCTTATGAAGTTTATCTCTTAATATAATGTTAAAAAAACGGGTTGGATTGACTACAAAAAAACTGTTTTTAAAAGGACATCTATTTAAATTCTTTTGTTTCAAACGCTATTTTGAGTTGTTGTTAAACACCTCAATCTTTTTTCAAAACGACTTATTTTCAAAATTAAATATTGAAGATTAAGCGAAACACGCCATAAATATCGTTAGCAAGAATTATTGATAAATGACACTGAAAAATGTCAAAAATGACATCCATATACTATTAAATTTGAAGAGAAATCTTAGTTGGCATCAACATCTTTGTTCTAATGATGAGTGAATGTATAATACAATTTATATGAATACATAATATAGAAATTAATTAGGTATGAATAGGTTATATAGATCTATAAGATTACCACTCTAAGAAAATCATGTGAAGATTTTATTTGAATCATTTGTGTCTCTTTGGCAAGTTATTCTTCCTCGAGTTTCATCGTGATAATTCCGACATATCAATGTTAATTTGTAGACTACGTATTTTCTTAAGAAAAAAATCAAATTGAAAAATATTTTTAGATGTCTAACTATTGTATTACTTTTATCAACTTGAGTATGGTTATAAAAAAACGTAATATATATATTCAATCAAAAGATGAGAGGTTCGAAACTCCACTTTACCCTGATTTTTAATAGGATTTTAAAAAAATATATTTCTTGTAGATAATTTTATGGTTTTTTTTAAAAAAATAATAAGAGGAGATTAGTATATAACTTCAATTAGTTGAGTTTGAGGTCGAATCTGATGTCTTAAAAGTTCTTCGAACTAAGAGCGGATGAAGTCTTTTTTTTCCTTTGTTTTAACTGAGATTCTCATCGAAGATATTCTTTTTGTTGTTAATATTTTACATTTTCGTCACATTTCTAGGGAGGAGAACAAAACTATCTATACTTTTTCTGCTTTGATGTTCTTTCGAGGTTGTTATTTTTCAGAGAGTACCATCCCTTTCGTTCTTAAAGAGGAGCCTTTACTAAACTTGTTGAAGAGATGGAATATAACCAAAGTATATCTTTTTGATCAAAGGTTGAATCAATCATCATAAGGAGAATTAGGTAAAAAATTAGGATACATTTTGAAAAGATAAAACTTCCATCGACGAAAAGTAAATGACAGACTTTCATAAAAATTCTCGCAGAATCGAGGATGGAAGACTAAATTGGTTAAATTATTTTCTTTTTTGTTTATTTGTCTAAAAAGATTATACATAAATAAAATGTATAAATTAGTGTAAAAAAACTTGTGAGCAAGTAGTTTGTCTCAAGTATTGTGTATATATATATATATACAATATTGATAAATATAAGGTCAAACTTAGTTTTTTTTAGACTAAATTAAATAATAAAAAATTATTATAAATAATAAAATTATTAAAAATATTTATAAAATATAGCCTACTAAAAATTTTAAATTTATATACCAAATTAGTAATTAAAAGGAGTAATGTTAACAAAGATGATGAAACATCACTCAAATTCATTAGATTTCAATGCTAAGTAGAAAAAAAATGGTTCTTCACTATACTAAAAATATATATATTTTAGAAAATGTTTTGAAAATGTTATGTCATCTTTTTCAAATAGTAATCATTTTGCTAAATACATTAAAAAGAAAATAAAAAAAATGATAATAATTTAAAAAAAAATCAACTTTCAGACATTTTCATGTCTCTTTGCTTAGACATACTCTCTGTCTGTCCCCTCTTCTCTCCTAATTTCTTTAATCTGTTCTCTCTCTCTCTCTCTCTCTCTCTCTCTGTACCGATCTCTGCCAATCCCAGAATTCAAAAAAGAAAATTGGTTCAAGTTCATGTTAATCCCCTTTTTTTTCTGCTTCTTATTCGATAATTTGGACTCCAATTTCGAGGGTTTTTGATTTTTCATACTCACTCTTCAATTTGATTGATTCCCTTTGTTTCTTCATCTGATTTGGGAGAAATTACGAAGTGGGTTCAGCGGGATCTGTAGTTCTGAACTTCTTTTCGTTGAGTAAGTTTCTTGTGATATATATATATATATATATATATTTTATCCTCTAATACATGTATGCACATCTGTATCAGTTGATTACTCAGTTGTTTAAGCTTAGTTAGTGATTATTTATTTCGAGTTGGGTGTTTTTCTTCCTTGAAAATTTAGTAGATCTGCATTTTTAAGTAGTTTTTGTGTGTTTTGAGGTCGAAACTTGTTGATGGGTTCCGAGAATATTGGGGAATGGAACGGAAAATGGATAAGAATGTGCTCGGTTTTTGATTCTGTAACTGTTGGAAGCTGGGTGAATGCTTGCGTTTAGGTTCAAGGGAGTGGGAGTGGTGAATTGAATTACCAAAATTGGTTGCGTCGTTGAAATCTATCTCGATTTCAACTGGGTACAGTGTAGTTATTTTGGGAGTGGATATGCTAATTAAATAAGGGATTTAGATTTATGTGTTTTGGAATTTGGGAATTATAGAAGGCAGACTCTTAACGATTCTGATTCTTTTATAGCTTGTATGTAAACCCGGAACAAAGTTTTCAAGTTTAATGATTTGAGGCTTTGAAAGGTCAGCTGGGAAATTAAAATCATGACTATGTGAATGACCTGGTCATCCACTGGGTTCAAGTGTTGGTCTTAAGCCATTCCACCAAGCTTAAACAGAACTAACTAGTTTTTTTTTTTTTAAATAAAAAACAGTTGACTGTGGCTGTGCTGTACGTTGAGCTTAGAACAAATGTTGCCCCAGCTACCTGGTAGACTTTTTTTTGTCTTTTGATGATAGGGCTTAGAAAAGAGCTCCAAACCTCCCGTTGTGCTTTGGTCTGGTCATTTCCGTCTTTTCTGCAATTGTATATACGGACAACAGTGCTTGCTTGTTATTAAGGATTTTTTTATCAATCATGGGAGAAGGATGTTCATTTTATTCTATGACTTTATCTAAATTATATTTTAATCATCTTAATGTGAATTTTGTGATCAATTTAAAGTCAACCATTCTCCTGCAGCCCTGCTTGTTCTTCTTTGTTAGCATGCGGCTTATACTTTCTGCATAACGTGCTACTTGGATACTTATCTTTTAACTTTCCTTTTACTCCTCGTTAAGATCATTATATGGTTTTTAATAATAGCTGTTTAGAAGTTAGTAACCAAATAACATGATGGTATTAACATTGTGGAGATGGGTTTCCTTTAGGAAATATTATGTGCTGATTCTGTATTCTTTAAAGTAAAAGAAATATGCCTTCATGGTGGGGGAAGTCATCATCAAAAGAAGTAAAGAAGAGCAAGGAAAGTTTAATCGACACATTGCAGAGAAAACTTAGAACTACTGATGGTAAAACAAACAGCAAATCAGGAGAGTCTCCAAGAAATTGTAATGACACAATTTCTGAGCAGGGATCTCGATCTCCTATTCATTCAAGATCTGTTTCCCCTTCCAAACAAGTTTTAAGATGTCAAAGCTTTTCTGAAAGGCCACAAGCACAACCTCTTCCACTTCCTGGTCTGCAGCCACCAATTGTTGGTCGGACAGACTCTGGAATTAGTATTTCACCAAAACCAAGATCTGAAAGGGGCTCCAAGCCATCATCATTTCTACCACTTCCAAGACCAGCGTGCATTCGTGGGCGGCCAAACCATGCAGATTTAGATGCAGATGTTGGCGTTGGCTCAGTGTCTAGTGAGAGCTCAACTGATAGCACGGATCTATCGGATTCACGCCATCGTAGTCCTCAGGCAACTGACTATGATCTTGGGACTAAAACTGCTGCAAGTAGTCCTTCCAGGTGAGCTGAATATGACCTATAATAGTCTCTTGCACTCTGAAGGTTATGTATAGGCTATTTGTTATGACTTATAAAAGTTCTCAGAATTTATAATGCCCATGCCTGACCTGTTTGTTTCAAATATTTTTCCTGTTGTAGTGTCATTCTCAAGGATCAGTCTTCTACTGTCACCCAACCAAGTTCGCAAAAGGCCAGAAAACCGGCTAATATCTCGTTGAGCAACCACATTTTCTCAACATCACCCAAGCGGAGACCTAAAAGCAGTCATGTTCCAAATCTGCAAGTTCCATATCATGGGAATTTATGCATTGCTCCTGATAGTTCAATGTCAAGTCCTTCTAGGAGTCCCATAAGGGCATTTAGCTCCGAGCAAGTTATTAATAATGCTGTCAGTACTGGAAAGCTGTATATGGATGTCACATTTCCTGGGTCAGGCCATTGTTCCAGTCCTGGTTCTGGTTACAATTCTGGCCATAATTCTATGGGTGGGGATTTGTCAGGGCAGTTATTTTTGCAACAAAGCCGGGGTAGCCCTGAATATTCTCCAGTACCGAGTCCCAGAATGACCAGCCCTGGCCCAAGCTCCAGAGTACATAGTGGTGCAGTGACCCCAATTCATCCTAGGGCGGGAGGTATACCAACTGAGTCACAGACAAGCTGGGCTGATGAGAAGCAAACTCACCGCCTGCCTCTACCTCCGGTTGCAATTTCCAACGCTCCTTTTTCTCATTCCAATTCAGCTGCAACTTCTCCCTCTGTTCCAAGAAGTCCTGGAAGGGCGGATAATCCAGCAAGCCCTGGCTCCCGTTGGAAAAAGGGGAAGCTTTTGGGTAGGGGTACTTTTGGGCATGTGTATGTTGGTTTTAACAGGTACACTTACCTACATAGACTTTTGACTTTTGGCCTTTGTACGTCACTTATTACAGCCATTTTTCCTTATTGAAAGAGTAAAATTGGTTATTGCTGCTTAGAACTTTGGAGGCTGTGTTTATTGTTTTTCTAGTCATATTTCATTTACAAGTACCGTTGATTTACTTTTTGTATTGCAGAAATTAGTACTTCTGCTTGAATTATAACTGTTGCCGGTGCATATCTCCTGATTTTTGTAATTTTTTTTACTGACTGGTTTAGTGAAAGTGGTGAAATGTGTGCAATGAAGGAAGTTACATTATTTTCAGATGATGCAAAGTCCAAGGAGAGTGCCAAGCAATTAATGCAAGTATGTTCCTGAATCCTGATTAATGGGAATTAATCCTTATGATTTCTGTGCTCTGACTCCTTTCTTTTCTGCCTTAGATAACTACTTAGTATTAAAACAATTCTGTATTGTCCAGGAAATTACCTTGTTGAGTCGTTTACGACATCCAAATATTGTGCAGTATTATGGATCTGAAACGGTTAGTAGCATGCAGTTTTATTCTATTGGTTTGCGTGCAGCCTTTTGAAATTTGCATACAATTTTTTGATTGATCTCTGCATCTTTGATATTGCCCATCATCAAAACACCATGTAATTAACATAGTTTTAGAATATTTTCTGAAAATTCAGTTTTTTCTCTATGTTTTGCTATTTTCCGATTGAGAAAAAATTCAACTGACTTCAAATTGTATAATTATTGTGCTTCCTACTTAGCGTTTAGATATTCCATACAGGTTGGGGACAGGTTTTACATTTACCTTGAATATGTATCTGGTGGCTCTATTTACAAGCTTCTCCAGGAATATGGACAGCTTGGAGATTCAGCACTTCGTAGTTATACTCAGCAAATATTGTCCGGGCTTGCATATTTACATGCTAAAAGTACAGTTCACAGGTGAATTGAATCGGCTAAGCTTGCTGTGGTGGTAGTTTGGATTGTAAACCTGGAACTATTTCAAATTTCATTTTCTTGTATAACTTAGTTTAATTTTCTTTAAAGGGATATCAAAGGAGCAAATATACTTGTTGATCCCACTGGGCGTGTTAAGTTGGCTGACTTTGGGATGGCAAAACATGTAAGCCTTATGATTAATCCTCTTTACGTATCTCTGTGCCAAACACATTTTCTTCAGATCCTATATGTTTAAGAAGAGTATTGTATTTATTTATTCACCTTTTAAGTTTCTCAAGGGTTTATTTTTGTAGTTCTGATATACCCTTCGGCTACATACACTTGTTGCATGAATCATTGCTCTACTTTATTTATCCTCTGCCTTACTAAACTTATCCCAAATTTCCTTTCAGATCACTGGCCAATCGTGCCCTTTGTCATTTAAAGGAAGCCCGTATTGGATGGCACCTGAGGTCGACCACCCTTCTTTTTTTACTAAAGAAAATTCTTGTTACGACTTTCATAGGCAAAAAGTTCAACTTGATAGTTTTTTCAATCTCCAACTTCATTCCTTGCACAGGTTATCAAAAACTCAAATGGTTGCAACCTTGCGGTAGATATTTGGAGTCTTGGATGCACTGTTTTGGAGATGGCAACAACAAAACCTCCTTGGAGTCAATATGAGGGAGTGAGTGGTTTAAGCCAAAGTTCTGATCTTCTCTATGTTGAACTTTTATAACTTACTAATTGTTTTTTGTTCCCAGTTGGATTCAGGTTAACTTAGTAATTATTTTTTCCTTTTTTTTTTTACTATTGACTTATGTTTGATGCTGAGGTCTACAGGTCGCTGCGATGTTCAAGATTGGCAACAGCAAAGAACTTCCTGAAATCCCAGATCACCTTTCACATGATGGAAAAGATTTTGTTAGACAATGTCTGCAACGGAATCCTGCTCATCGTCCTACAGCTGCTCAGCTTTTGGAACATCCTTTTGTGAAACATGCTGCACCTCTTGAAAGACCAATTTTAGGTTCTGAACATTCAGATCTAACTCCAGGAATCACAAATGGAATAAGAACATTGGTATGAGCCCATTCAACAGCCTTTCAGTTAGTGTTACCACTTTTTTCAGTAACATGTGCTAGTTCTCATTATATGCTTGTGACATTGTCTAGTTGTGTTGCTACCTGGGATGAATTCAAGATATTTTGATTCTCTCTCTGATTATTTGAAACGACATAATGTTATGTCGTGGAATTTGTTACTTTTAGCTCCTTTTGGTTGAAATATTTTATGCACACACTACAGCCAGATTTTTCTTCCATGTTCTGAGTGGTCTATGGATGCAAAGACTACCTAAAAGTTGGCAAGGGATTGTCTCTCTCAAACCCAAATAGGTCTTTAGGGAAATCACAATTATCTCTTAAACCAGAATGTAGATCTAGACATTCAGCGATATATTGAGGCAATATTAGAAATTTCACTTTTCTTTTACATAAATTGCATAGAATCAATCTCTACACATGCTGTAATGCATTTGCCCGTTGCCATGATGCTGTTTCCTTTTTAGTCTTTACATGCCATTTCTTGATGAAAGCAATGCTCCAAACTATCCATTTCTGTCTCAAGATCTTTTTGGCCAATTACTCGTGTTTGCTGAGTAATTTACTGATTGATGTTAGGGTATTGAGCAAGGAAGGAATCCCAGCTTCTTGGATTCTGATAGATCTGCAGCTCATTCATCTAGACTCCCAACAGCTGCTTTCCATTCCAGGTTCTTTTTGCATCTCTCACGGTGTGTACATGTCGTTGATAGGCAAATTTTCATGATTTTTTTTTCTGTTGTGCCAGTGAAATCCATATTCCAAGGAACTTATCATGCCCTGTTTCGCCCATTGGAAGCCCTCTGGTGCACTCACGGTCTCCACAACATCCCAGTGGAAGAATGTCTCCGTCACCCATCTCTAGCCCTCGTAACATGTCAGGTGCATCTACTCCTCTCTCAGGAGGAAGCGGTGCAATTCCACATCAGCATCTCAAGCAATCACTGTACCTACAGGAGGGTTTTGGGAACTTGCCAAAACCTTCAATGGTTCCCTATAGTAATGGTCCTTCCTTTCACGATACGAACCCTGACATCTTTCAGGGGATTCAGCCAGGCTCACACATCTTTTCTGAGCTTGTACACCATGAAACCGATTTTCTGGGTAAACAGTTTGGAAAGCCTGCCTGGGAATTGTATGACGGGCAGGCGGTCTTGGCTGATCGTGTTTCCAGGCAGCTGCTGAGTGATCACATAACAACTCCCTCGCTGGATTTAAGTCCAAGCTCTCTTTTGACCAACCGCAAATAGTCAGAATTAACTAACTGCTTGGAATTTCATGGACCCATCTATGAGAGGAAGCTCACAAGAGGGTCCGTCATCTTTGACATACACTGAAACATATGGTTTAACAATGAAGAAACTAAGCTGTGTCGTGTTGTAAACGACTGTAACAAACAGATCTGTGCAGTAAGGTCTGATATCTTGAAACTGTAGAACTGGAGACAGCCCCATTTCACTGTCACATGATGTACAAGGTTCCTGACAATGATTAACAGATAAAGAAAGACAAACTTCATGATGGAAATATACGTTCACTGGCTGAAACTGGCTTCCGGGTAAGCAGAAAGTGTTTTGTTGGTCGCTTATGATACGGCAGGCATCAAATTGTACAAAATTTAAGTAACATTTTGCTTTAGGATTGAACCTGAAGAGATCTATATTATGGCAAATACTCCCAAGCCAAAGAAACATCCAGGACGATGAAAGCTGTACACTTTAACATCGTTAAATAAGATGTTAGGAAGATTGAGATGGTAAAATCTCTACCCTTCTGACCCTCATTATATCTGAAGCTAATGTACAGGAAGTGAAGACTGAATTGGGGTTCTAAATTTGTTAATGACAACACCCAATATTGGCCAAGTCTTTGGATTTCATACCCTTGATGTTGAGAGCATTACTGTATACTGTATGATCATATTAACTGTATGTACCCACTCAGTTTATCAGGGAAGGAAAAAAAAAAAAAAGAGCAAGAGAAAAGAGAGAGTTTGATATTGCAATCTTTCTTTGGTTGTCATCATCTGTTCTTTGTTATCAATGTTGGGAACAATTTGAGCAGGGCCTAAAATAATTCACATCCCATGGTTGGAAGCACATCACAAATCACAGGTAACCAATAATAACAGGAAAGTCCAAGATAGGGATAAGAAAAGCCACCATTAGAGTTTACTCTACCCTAAATTAATTTGGGATTACAACTAGTCTTCTGTAAGTAAGCTCTACGAAGAAGTCTCTCAACTATTTATTTAGGTTGTATGTGCAGAAAATCACAAAATGACCTAAAAAGAAGTCTCTCAACTATTTATTTAGCATACTAATAATGATTCATTCAAATATCAGGTACACAATGCCACAATTATCTAATTTTTTTCAACGACAGTGTTTTCAGTCCTGTATAGAAGAAGATCCTCTATTGTCCCTAAGTTGACATTGTTGAGTCACATAGTGTCCACGACCACCATCGACTCTTACATTTGATGATTTTCCATTATCCATAATTTGTATACCCTTGCTACGGTTTAGGATTGTCACATATTGATCATGGTCATCAAGATGGACCTGTGAAGTCTGACCTTCTTCCATATTGAACATGTTGAGGGTTGTCGAAAAATGCTCGAAGGTTGATGGTGTTGACATCATGAGAGTAGGGGTAATCAAATCAAATTATACCAAATGTTTATCAAATAAAATTAAATTTTTACATAAAAAAATATTTTATACCATTTTTTTTAAAGAAGTGTGCCAAGCAAAAAAAAAAAAAATTGTTTCGAGTTTTGAATAGGAGAAGAGCGAAAAAGAGAAGATGATAGCTTTGGAGATGATCGAAGTAGAGTGTAAAGGAAGAAAAAATAAAATAAATTGAGAATGAATTTGAGGATGAATCAACCCGTTTTAATGAGAAAAAGAAGATAAGTTCAACTTTTTCGACCGTCACGTTAATCGTCAACTGAAGTTCACTTTTCAGCCATTTTTTTTTTGATCGAACTAAAATAAGAATAAGTCTCTTCAAGATATGCATCTTAATAACCACAAAAAAAATAAAATAATAATAATAATAAAAAAAGAGAAAAAAAAAACTACCCATTTGCCTAATTTTTTTTCTTAAAAAATACTATTTTTACCTAATTTTTTAAAAAAACTACCATACTTAACCAATTAACCCCAACAAAGAAAACATTGAATGCTCATCCAAAAGACTTTTAGGACAATTCACCTCCAATTTGTCTAAAAACTCCACTTTTTGAAAAATCATCCCAAAATCAAAATCTTTGATCTTTACCCTTAGAAAGTGCTAAGTTTTACAATTCCCCAAGTTTGATTACAATCTAGAATCTACAACAATCAAATGAATTTCTACGGTCTGTAAGGTGTAATGCCGTCGAAATCTGCTTCCATCAGTTCATGCAATTGCATTAAAAATTTAGGTGTACGAATCAACCATAGATGTTCTTGCTAAGAACCACCTTCCAGTTCCACTGCAACCCCATCGTTTTCAAGCAGCTCTTTTACCGAATTCCCTCGTCACCCATTTGCTCCTTTGCCACTCATCGCTACCATTTGAAGCTCAAGACTGATAATTTCATTACGAGGGCGATTTCTTCGCGACCAGAATCGTCCGCCTTAGAAATGGTCAAAGCCATAAGGGTTCATGAACTTGGTGGCCCTGAGGTTTGTTTCCTCTCTCGATTATCTTACTTGGGTTTGGCATGGATTTTTGTGAATTCTGTTTGTATTAGGAAAAACCCTTGTAGGATTTGAATTAGTTTAGCACATTTTTGCTTTCTTGATTGGATTTACCATTTGAAAATGGTGGTAACAGGTTCTCAAATGGGAGGATGTGGAAATTGGAGAGCCAAAGGAGGGGGAGGTTCGAGTTAGAAATAAGGCGATTGGTCTAAATTTTATTGATGTATACTTCAGAAAAGGAGTATACAAGGCTGCTACCATGCCCTTTACTCCAGGTATAAGGTTTCTTTAATGGTATTTTATCCTTCTTCGATACTCCTGTCTGTGGATTCATGATGGTATTTACATAAAATTCTGTAGGTTAGAGGTTTTCCATGTGGCTTACAGTAGGTTTGATCTTTGCAATATCATACAACTCTCAACTTTTTTAATTCCTTCATGCTTGAAAAATGAGGAAGAAGTTAGGTCCTTGCCCTTGGGGTCTCAAAATATAATTTTAAGGCTGTTAATCTAAAAATTTTAACTATCTATTGTTTTTGAGCTACCATATCTTTTTTTCTTTTTAAATTCATGTATAATGTAGTGACAAAAGTTACTTGGGTAATACTTGATTAGACGCCGGAGAGGTGACCGTTATTTTTTACATGCCACATTATTTGAAAAAACATAATTTACAATGCAGGCATGGAAGCTGCTGGGGTGGTGACCGCTGTGGGCCCTGGAGTAAACGACACGAAGGTTGGGGATCTTGTTGCTTATGCTGGAAACCCAATGGGCTCATATACTGAAGAACAAATACTTC
The DNA here is from genome assembly GCA_037974625.1 of Cucumis cinereus. Classification (NCBI taxonomy): domain Eukaryota; kingdom Viridiplantae; phylum Streptophyta; class Magnoliopsida; order Cucurbitales; family Cucurbitaceae; genus Cucumis; species Cucumis cinereus. The sequence goes on from JBBPDJ010000026.1 coordinate 11,436,950, forward strand.
CAGCTGACAAAGTTGTTCCAGTTCCTCCCTCAGTTGATCCTACAATTGCAGCATCTGTCATACTGAAGGGCATGACTGCTCAGTTTCTAGTCCGTCGTTGCTACAAGGTTGGTTTAGTTTCACAGAATTTATTTGGAGATGTTAGATTTAAGGTACATATGTTTCATTTACATGTGTTTGAGGACAGTTATGAGCTTCTTCATCCATCTTGCATGGATGTGCATTGTGCCGTATACCTCAGGAAAGGAATTGGCACAATATAAGCCTGATCTATATGAAAGGTGATATGAAAGGTGAAATTGGGATTTGTACTTCATTTTGGACCAATTAACTACATTTGGGTTGGATTTGGTTATGTGAATGGTATCTTCTTATATAATTTACAAGTTGAGGTATCGAATATGAGCGAGAAATCATAACAATGTGAGAAGAAACTTTGTTAGAATAATGTTACATGATGTAATTTCTTCATTTCGTTGCATCAATCTCTTAAACTTCAAATTTGGAAAATGTCAGAGTTTCTAACTTGGATTTGCCCATATATGTTGTCCCAGCATTGAAAACATTTTTATGACCAACAAGCTTTGATCTGATACGGTCCCCAGGTTGAACCAGGTCATATCGTTCTCGTTCATGCAGCAGCTGGTGGAGTTGGATCCCTGTTGTGTCAATGGGCTAACAGTCTTGGTGCCACTGTAATTGGTACTGTCTCATCTGAAGAGAAGGCAGCTCAAGCCAAGGGGGATGGATGCCACCATGTTATTATCTATTCGAAAGAGGACTTTGTTGCTCGTGTTAATGAGATAACTTCTGGAAATGGAGTTAATGTTGTTTATGACTCTGTAGGAAAGGATACCTTTCAGGTAATATTTGTACTTTTCATCTTGTTTTTATGTACTCTTGCAGAAACCATCGTTGTGACTTGCAAGGAAATGTGTCTTTCTATTTCTATACCATTGGCTTTGACTGTGTTCTTATTATTACACACTTTTGTATTTATGTCTCATCCATGGATGGTATGGTGTTCTTAATTAAATTCTATTCAATCGTAAGTTGGGGCATCTTTTTTCCAATTACTCTAAAAGCTTTGAACTGATCTGTCTGCAATCTATTTGAGTTGGCTGTCATTCATGGAAATTCTTCTTTTTTCCCCATAAACAGGGATCATTGGCATGTCTAAAAACTCGTGGCTACATGGTGAGTTTTGGACAATCATCAGGTACACCCGACCCAGTTCCACTCTCGGCACTTGCGGCGAAATCTCTGTTTTTAACAAGGCCTTCTCTCATGCAATATACCACAATCCGGGACGAGCTACTGGAGGCTGCTAAAGAGGTATTTTCAAACGTAGAATCTGGCAAGTTACGGGTTCGTGTTAATCATACATACCCTTTATCTGAAGCTGCACAAGCACACTCTGACCTTGAGAGCCGAAAAACAACTGGATCTGTTGTGCTTCTTCCTTAAAAATACTGTCTTTGGAAATATGTTTCATGCTGGTTTATGGTGATGATATGGAAAGCCATCTCTCTTTGTACGGTTTTTGGAATGACTTTGTGAAATAAAAAGGCTACGGGACTATACTACTGAATTTTGTGGTAGCCAATGTACCTTCTTCTTTAATTTCCCTTCCAAGTTCATATATTTTTTTTTTTTTATAAAATTTGGGTAGATTCTGGATGCACCAATCTAGGTACTTCATCATCTCTCCACCGCATAAAAATAAAAATCAAATTTACTTTTTAAGAAAATAACTTTTAATCTTGTTTTTATGTGGTAGAGAAATGGAGAACATATAGATAGGTGTTTTCTAGATGCACTTAATCTTTATCTTTTTTTTTTAGTAAGTTTCTCAAAATGGGAGAGAAATAAAAATGGGTCATAAAAGCCAAAAAGGCATGATATTCTTAAAAATTTATAACAATTTTTTCAACTATTTATGATTATGATGAAAAGGCATGAAAAGAAACAATTAATTCGAGTAATACAATTGTTAAATGTAATTTACGATTACTAAATAATAGTTCATTTTTTTTTTGTAAAAAACTAATAAAAGATTTATTTTTGTGAAGTGTAAATATTTTGTCAATTTTATTATTTTCAACAATTTTTTAAATTTTTTTATATTTATAAATATTTTCAACGGATATTTACAATAATTTTCATAATTTTTTCAAATATTAATAGTTTACTTTTTGAGTATAAATAGTCTATGAACATTAACCTTTTTTATTGTTATATTATAATATTGTATAATTTATTAAATTATAGTATATCATATAATACTATCTTTAATTGTTTAAAAACAGATTAATCTTTAATATTTTTTAAAAACAGATTAAATTTTTTTATAATATTTTATATAGAAAAATTGCGAAAAATAATAAAATTGACAGAATATTTAGAATTTTGTTTTTTTTCTTTTAAAAAAACACATGATTTGCATGTGAATAAATCATAAAATAAAATCTAATTTGTCTGTTTTATCGTCTAAAACAAATTATTGTTTCCTTTTTTATTTGGAATACTATGGAGAGATCCGTGACCACCATGACCACCCACTTCTCATCCGTTTCTCTCTCCCGCCACCACACCGACACCTTCAAGCTCACGACAGTGACGGCAGAAACCGGCGGCTTTCACCCCTCAACTGCAGTGACAAGGCTTTTCTTGGCCGATTATCAGACGAACACCGCTTTTGCCCTCAAATCAGTTTGTACATAGTTTGATGCTGTTTGGCGTCTTTTAGTAGACTCGTAGTAGTTTCGTACCGAACACCTTCCAGCAGCAATCCAAGTCAATTTTGGTAAGATTTGGATAGTGAAGTTATGTTTAAACCCTTTTAATCTCGATTAAAGTACGTTGGATCATTCTTTAACCTTTGGAAAGTCTCTGTATGCATTTTTTGAAAATTTGTTATTTTAAGCCAAGAGATTCCATAGACTTCACATTTTTTGTTCGTCTTGTGATGGCTGTAGAAAATTCAAAGTTTTGAGCAAATTATTGATTTCGGTTTAGGTTTTGCGAATAACATTGGATGAATGGTCTGATGATGAGATTGATGCAATGATAGAGAATGGAGGAAATGATTTTGCTAATGCAATTATATGAGGCTTTTATCTCAGTTGGATATTCAAAACTTGGACTAAGGAGTGTTCGAAGTTCATTTGGTAAGATTCTTACTTGCAAGCTTTTGTAAGTAATAAGTGTAAAATGGAGGTTCCTCTATTGGATGAGACGGTGGAGGGTGCAGTTGATCACAATGGCAACCCAGTCTGTAGATCCAATTCCGGCGGCTGGAGATCTGCCTCCCTCATTATAGGTAAATGTAAATCATCATTAGCTTCTTTTCTTTATGCTCTTTCCTTATCCAATTTATGTATCCTGTCCGATTGTGATCAGGAGTGGAGGTTGCTGAGAGATTTGCCTACTATGGAGTTTCCTCCAACTTGATTAACTTCTTGACGGACCAGCTTCAGCAGTCAACGGCCACGGCAGCTAAGAATGTCAATGCCTGGTCCGGTACCGCCTCCTTGCTACCTTTACTCGGTGCCTTTCTGGCTGATTCATTCCTTGGACGATACCGCACTATTGTTCTTTCCTCTGCCCTCTACATTCTGGTTCCTCCACTACTTTATTCTCTTGTTTTGATTGCTTTTCTTTTTCAATTCCCAAATCCTAACTGTAAAGTTTTACAAGACTATGCAAGGTTTTGGGCAGGGATATGGTGATTCAGGATTGTTTTTTCTTTTGTTGTTTCTGGAATTTAGGGCCTTGGGTTGTTGACCATGTCTGCAATGATACCTTCTCCCAGCATTTCTGCCTGCCAACAGACTGAAAAATCCTTACCATGTTCTCCCAATCTTTTCCAAGTTATTTTGTTTTTCTTCTCCTTATATTTGGTCGCATTGGCTCAAGGGGGACACAAGCCTTGCGTCCAAGCTTTCGGAGCCGACCAATTCGATGGACAACATCCAGAAGAGAGCAGATCTAAAAGCTCTTTCTTCAATTGGTGGTATTTTGGTATCTCTTTGGGCACTTTTGCAACTGTTAATATCTTGAACTATGTGCAAGATAACCTCAGCTGGAGTCTTGGTTTTGGAATTCCTTGTATTGCTATGGTTTTAGCACTTGTAGTCTTCTTGCTTGGAACTAGGACGTACAGGTTCAGTAACAGGGGAGATGAGGAAAACCCATTTGTAAGAATCGGACGAGTGTTTATCACTGCAGTAAAAAATTGGCGAGTTAATTCTTCAGAAATAGCTCATGAAGAGGAAATCTGTGGCCTTTTACCTCACCATAGCTCTCAACAGTTGAGGTAAATCAGATGTCTAAAAGAAGGGTAACATTGGCTTAGAAACCATTTTAATTTGTATGTATTATTGTACCACTTTTCTTTACTGGATTCTATTATTTGGTAGATTTCTCGATAAAGCTTTGATCGCACGTAATACTTCGAAGGAAGACGGTCGTGCATGTAGCATCACTGAAGTTGAGGAAGCAAAAGCAGTACTGAGGCTTGTTCCGATATGGGTGGCATGCTTAGCATTTGCTATTGTATTCTCTCAGTCATCAACTTTCTTTACAAAACAAGGAGTCACAATGGACAGATCGATAGCTCTTGGGTTTGAAGTACCGGCTGCTTCACTTCAATCTTTTATCAGTCTATCCATTGTCATTTCCCTCCTGATATACGATCGCATACTCATTCCAATTGCAAGAAATTTCACTGGTAAACCTTCTGGAATAACAATGCTACAAAGAATTGGATTTGGGATGCTATTATCTGCTATTTCCATGGTAATTGCTGCATTAGTTGAGATTAAAAGGCGCAAAACAGCTCAAGAATATGGTTTGGTTGATCTGCCTAAGGCGACTGTTCCTTTGAGTATATGGTGGCTGGTTCCTCAGTATGTACTGTTTGGAGTTGCCGATGCTTTCACCATGGTTGGGTTGCAGGAGTTTTTTTATGACCAAGTCCCGAGTGGATTAAGAAGCATTGGTCTCTCCCTGTACTTGAGTATTTTCGGAATTGGAAACTTTTTAAGTAGCTTTCTCATCTCTGCTATTGAAAAATTAACTGGTGGAGATGGCAAACAAGGTTGGTTTGACAATAATCTCAACAAAGCTCATCTTGATTACTTCTACTGGTTGCTTGTTGGACTTAGTGCTATTGGGTTGGCTGCTTTCCTGTGTTCTGCAAGAACTTATATCTATAACAAGGGGAACACTACGTAAGTATAATTTCGGAGGGTGTATTAGGTTTGAGGAGTTGAGAAATAGGAGTTGGGAAGTGCTCCAGTCTTAGGGCAGGGCAATGGCCTAAGGGAATTTGTGGTCCCACCGTTAAAAGATATCAATTTTATATATTATCAACTATTTTTGTTGTGGGTTCTCGAGTTTAAGGACTCTTCAGAGCTTACTATTCAATTTCTTACCTAAAACACCTCTTACGGAGCATTGTCATTTAAATCTATGGGATTGAAAATGCATTTTTATGTAATGAAATTCAACTGTTTTTTAACTTAGACTTATTTTTGTGAATCCTATTTTAGAGTTGTTTTTATAGTTACTTGCATTGAAGCCTCTCTTCCGTGCATCTGTTGATTGGATGGTAATCTTAATTTATGAGGTAAGTTTGTCAATGAAGATGTAAATCTGTTGATTTTGATTGCTTGGAAATTTGAGAAGTAAGCGTGATCGATCAATCATGAAAAATGGAGTCCATTTATTATATACGTTATTATGTGAATTATGAATCACGAAGAAATCGATAAAAGTCTATCATAGATACCATCAGTGTTAGAAACTGTTACAAGAGGTTAATAGGAGTCTATCAATGTATTTTTTACTATTTCGATAAATAATTTAACATTTTTTCTATGTGAAAATTTCTCTTATTTACTCCAACTTTTAGTAATTCAATGAATTTTGTTTGCATCATGAAAACCAAAAAGGAAGTAGTGGTGTGGGGAGATGAGGATTAGGAATGAAATAAATGAAGTTGTCAAATAATCTCAACCTAAACAAGCTACATATTGCTTATTACTTCCTTTGATTTCATAGATTATGTGATCAAATGATTTGATTTACTCAATTTCATCTTTACTTTTCTACTTTTTAAATTTAATTATAATTTTTAAATAATTATAATTTATTTTAGGTACGAAGATTCATCCCAATAAAACTTAAAGAAATTATTATAATTAGAAAAAAATAACGATAATTTAAACTATTTTCAACAAAAATAAACTTAAATGTGTTACAGAAATTTAATAGATTTTGCTATAGTTGTAAATAATTTTAATTGTTTTGGTTATATTTTTAATGTAAATTATTTAAAGAACTACATTTTAAATTAGTTATCATAAGTCAACGTGAAATATAATATAATTGTCTAATTATGTCTAAAAGCAAACTTAAATACTTAAAATAATTGGGATGAAAATTATATGAGTAATTAAAAAATATATATCATAAAAAAACAAAACAAAATTTTGAAACTTGCACGTCCTTGATTTCATATTTTTATATTTTATATTAAGTTAATTTTTAAATATAATATTATCACATGCTTCTATTTTAAACATTAATGTCCATATGACATGACGTGTTAGGGGAACTATATATATATATTTTGAACATTAACGTGAATTGCGTGTTAGGAAAACTATATATATGTGTATATATGTATTTTTTTCAATTTTTTTAAAAACTGCATTATTTCTCAACTTAACCGCCACAGCTCCCATCCCACTGTTCTTTCTTCCGGCCACCGCTCCTGACGATTTTTTCTCCGGCAACGCACGCCGGCAGCTTCAAGCTTCAGTCACGCTGCGTTGGTTTTGTTTTTTTTTTTTTTTTTTTTTTTTGGTAGACTCGGAGTTGTTACCTACCAATGCGAACACCTCCTAGCAGCAACTGAAGTCAATTTTGGTAAGATTTGGATGGTAAAGTTGTGTTTAAATCCTTTCAATCTCTATTAAAGTATGTTCGATCATTCTTAAACTTTTGGAAAGTCCTTGTTTGCATTTTTTTTTGAACTTTTTATTAGAGATACAGTAGAGCAGTATATTTGTTTGTTTCTATCTTGAAAGTTCAAAGTTCTGAACAAATTATTGATTTCGGTTTAGGTTTGACGTTTGGATAAATGGTCTGATGATGAGATTGATGCAATGATAAAGATTAGAGGAAATGGTTTTGATAATACAATATATGAGGCTTTGAACTCTGTTGGATATACTGGGCTAAGTGCTGAGGAGTGTTCAAACATCATTTGGTAGGAATCTGATTTGCAAGTCTTTATAAGAATAAGTTTGCCTCAAAATGGAGGTTCCTCTTTTGGATGAGACGGTGGAGGGCCTAGTTGATTACAATGGCCACCCAGTCTGCAGATCCAATTCCGGCGGTTGGAGATCTGCCTCCCTAATCATAGGTAAATCGTTATTACTCTCTTTTCTTTCTTCGCTTTCCCTATCCAACTTCTGTTTCCTCTTCAATCGTGATCAGGGGTGGAGATTGCCGAGAGATTTGCCTACTTTGGAGTTTCCTCCAATTTGATTAACTTCTTAACGGACCAGCTCCAGCAGTCAACGGCCACGGCAGCCAAGAATGTCAATGCCTGGTCCGGTACCGCGGCCTTGCTACCTTTACTCGGGGCCTTTCTGGCTGATTGCTTCCTTGGACGATACCATACTATTGTTATTTCCTCTGCTCTTTACATTCTGGTTCCCCCACCGCTTTATGCTCTTACTCTTTTATTTGCTTTCCTTTATCCATTCGCAACTATAAAATTTTACAAGACTATGCAAGTTGTTGGGCTAGGGATATGGTAATTCATGGTTATTTTGATTCCTGTTCTTTCCCGTAATATTAATAGTGGAAACAATTGGACATTTCAAAATAGTTTTCCCCTTCCCTCCATATTCTTCATAAATTCAAAATTTCAAAATAGTTATCAGTGTGTAACTTTTTTCTTTTGTTGTTTCTGGATTTAGGGCCTTGGGTTGTTGACCATGTCTGCAATGTTACCTTCTCCCAGCATTTCTGCCTGCCAACAGACTGAAAACTCCCTACCATGTTCCCCCAATCTAGTCCAAGTAATTTTGTTTTTCTTCTCCTTATATCTGGTGGCATTTGCTCAAGGAGGACACAAACCTTGCGTCCAAGCTTTTGGAGCCGACCAATTCGATGGACAGCATCCCGAAGAGAGCAAAGCGAAAAGCTCTTTCTTCAATTGGTGGTACTTCGGTATCTCTTTAGCTGGCTTTTCAACGATTAATATCATGAGCTATGTACAAGATTATCTCAGTTGGAGTCTTGGTTTTGGGATTCCTTGTATTGCCATGGTTTTTGCGCTTGCAATCTTCTTGCTTGGAACTAGGACGTACAGGTTCAGTAACAGAGGAGATGAGGAAAACCCATTTGTAAGAATTGGACGGGTGTTTATCACTGCAATAAGAAATTGGCATGTAAACTCTTCAGAAATAGCTCATGAAGAGGAAACCCATGGCCTTTTACCGCACCATAACTCTAAACAGTTGAGGTAAATTGTCTAAAAGAAGGGTAAAATGTATGCTTTGTCACCTTTAGAGTATTTCTGTTCTCGCCATAAATGCTGTTCTTAAGCGGATGTATTATGTAATTGCCTTAGAAAGCATGCAACCATTTTCTTTAATGGATTCTATAATTTTGTAGGTTTCTCGACAAAGCTTTGATTGTACCTAATAGTTTGAAGGAAGAAAGTCGAGCATGTAGCATCAATGAAGTTGAGGAAGCAAAAGCAATACTGAGGCTCGTTCCAATTTGGGTGACATGCTTAGCATATGCTATTGTATTCTCCCAGTCATCAACTTTCTTTATAAAACAAGGAGTTACAATGGACAGATCAATAGTTGTTGGATTTGAAGTACCAGCAGCTTCACTTCAATCTTTTATTGGTCTAGGTATTATCATTTCCCTCCTTATATACGATCGCATACTCATTCCAACTGCAAGAAAGTTCACTGGAAAACCTTCTGGAATTACAATGCTACAAAGAATTGGATTTGGGATGCTATTATCAACCATTTCCATGGTTGTTGCTGCATTAGTTGAGACGAAACGGCTCAAAACAGCTCAAGAATATGGTTTGGTTGATCTGCCTAAGGCGACTATTCCTTTGAGTATATGGTGGCTGGTTCCTCAATATGTACTGTTTGGAGTCGCGGATACATTCACCATGGTTGGCTTGCAGGAGTTTTTCTATGACCAAGTTCCGAGTGGATTAAGAAGCATTGGTCTCTCCTTGTACTTGAGTATTTTTGGGATTGGCAACTTTTTAAGCAGCTTTCTCATCTCTGCCATTGAAAAATTAACTGGTGGGGATGACAAACAAGGCTGGTTTGACAATAATCTCAACAAAGCTCGTCTTGATTACTTCTACTGGTTGCTTGTTGGGCTTAGTGCTGTTGGGTTGGCTGCTTTCATGATTTCTACAAGAACTTACATCTATAACAAGGGGAACACCACGTGAGTATAAAGTTATGGTAGTTACTTTGTTTAGAAGCCTTTCCTATGGTTTGCTGGAACAAGAAATTAGGAAGACCACATGAACTCCACCATCATGGAGGTTTGTAATTTAAAACTGTGGGATTATTGGATATGCATTATCCATTGTCTTATAGCTTCGAACTCTGTTGATCGAGACGTTAGTTTGTCGATGAAGATGAAAATTTGTTGATTTCGATGGTTAGGTAATCTGTCAAACTTTCCATAAAGCTTGAGGTTGAATTCTATGGCAAATATATCTTTCTATTCTCTAGCAGCAAAGATGGTGATCGTGGGAGAATGATCAAACAGGACCCTTGTGTTGAATTCTAGAGAGATGTAGATAAAAATAGAGAATGTAGAGAGAAATGGAGAATATCTGCAATTGATGGAAAGAGGGCATACATAAGCAAATAAACATAATCCTGAATACTCTCTAACACCTTGGTTTGTTTTGGTAAATTTCTTTCTCATTGAGGAGGTGTTTTGACGATTCGTAACGGGATGAGTTTATAAGGTAACGTAATATAAACATAATAAGTAATGTTTTGATTGTTATAAATAGAAAAGAAAAGAAAAAAATCAGTTTTTTTTTTGTTATATTTAAAAGTGCCTCCAAAATTTATTTGATGGCATAGATTACTCATTACATTTTTTTATATATCATATTTGTTTTAAAGAGCTTTTATTCTCGGACTAATTTCAAGAATATATAAATTTTTGAAAATAATGACAAAAATAGGGTAGGGTTGAAAAAAAAAAAACAAAAGAGAGGTAGTTGGCAAACTATTGTAAAAAATAGGGTGGTTTTACTGTTGATGGAGTACATGACTTCCTTTTGTCCAGTCACGTGGAGCGTGGACTGGTTGACTGGAGTCGTGTCATAATTAAATAAAAAAAATCTCTAACCTTAAATTAATTCATATTTCTTTCTTATTTAATCCACACATTCTCTTTCTTCCCTAATTAATTTATATATTATCTTTCTTCCTTATTTAATTTATAGATCTTTTTATTCCATATTTAAAAATTCTTTTCATATTTAATTTACATATTTTTCCATATTTAATTTACATATTCTTCCATATTCAAGTTCATTGATAATTAACATGAAACATATAATTTTTAATTTTGTACAACATTCCTTTGTACACATTTCCACAACTTGAAACATATAATTAATTTTGAAATAAATAAATAACTTGAAAATAAATTAATTGTAAATAAAATTACATGAAAAAGTAATTGAAATTTGAGTTAGTAAATAGTAACTAAGTTAATAAAATAAATAATATTTAATTCTAGATTACTCATATTTAAAAAATAGGTACATTCAATTTAAATTTACTTCATTTTTTTCCCTTTTTATTTTAAATATAAATAATTATTTAAATTTTAATTAATTTTTTGTCTTAAAATTTCATATCTATATCATATTTTATTAAAAAAACATTATTTTAACAAATCACTAAAATTTTGTCTACTTGATTTTTTCTTTTTTTTATTTTAAATGTAAATAATTATTTAAATCTCAATTATTTTTTTCCATAAAATTTTATATCTACCTCTTAATTTCACACACCCTAATTAGATTTTATTTTTGAAAATTTAATAAACATTAGCTACAAATTAGGCTAACTATATATATATATATAACAAAAATATTTTTCTATTTATTACTTTTGGAAGTCGTGGACCCCGAACGTCATTGACTTCGCCGACGTCACCAAAGGAGTCGTGTATCCCGTCCACGACTTTGGGTAATCGTGGACCGGATACACGAATTAACTACCTTATTTTTTACATTTTTTTCACACCCACACTATTCTTGACATATTTTATTAAAAAAATATTATTTAAAAAAAAATCTCTATTCTCCAAAATTTGTTTTATTGTATTTTATAATTACACAACCCAATAAAATTCATTTGAAAATTGTTTTATTTTATTGCATTGTATTTAAATATAACAATCCACCCTAATAAAAATTTAAATATCATAGGATATATAATTTTCACCCATTTGTTTATCTCCTTTAAATGTATTTTATAGCATTATTGCATTGTATCTTAATATAAAACCAACTTCCATAAAAATTTTAACTACTATTAAGAGTTTAAAGCCTATGGAATAGATTGAATGATAACTATATTTGGAGCAAGGATTAACCATGACTATAATAATCGTTGGTTTGTACAATAATACTTTTAAAATTCTCAATTGATTATCGTATTTATTATTTGTTATTGTTTTTACTATTTTACTTTTATCGTTTTTTTATTGTTTGTTACAATCATGGAAGTTCGAAATCCGCTAAGGAGTGTGTAACAACTCACCAGCCCAATCAACTAGTCCCGAAAATGGATGGCACTATCCACAACCGTCGAAGCAAGAGCCAGACCCGATGAGTAGGAGGGCTTTACTGTTTCTTCTCAATAATTTGTACTTCAACCACACACTATTATAACTCTAATTAAAATATTCACACTCTAAATACAAACTATCATAATTCAATTACAATAATTTAGACTATAATAATCAATTCGTTTCTCCAAACGCTTCTGGATTTCAATTAAATTTTTCTATTAAAATATCTTGAAAAAGAGAGTAAAATTGAGAAGATTTTTTAGATTTAGTTTTTATTTATTTAGCATCTCAATAAAAGCCCCACTAAAGTCAACCACTCATTTTTTTATGGATGAACCCATTAATTTAATTTGGTCAAATGTCTACTCAAAATTGACTGGAAAAAAACAATTAAATGAAGAAGATAATTGAAGAAACTTAGTGGACCATAAAAAATGTGTAATTTTAGTTGTTCATTTTTCTTTTTTTTTTCTTTTTTAAAATATTAAATTAATTTAACTACTAATAATAAATTATCAAATTTAAACAATTTATTATATAAAAATATCATTTTATTTCATTGACTTCTACAAGGTGAAAATTAAAAACCAAAATATATAATCATTTGACCAATCAAATTACGTATTAGTGTTTTATCATTTTTAATATGAATTACTTTTAAATCTATAATTTAAATTAGTTATAAAGAGTCAACCCAAAATATAATATAATTATATAATTATGTATAAAAGCAAAACTTAAATCTTTAAAATAATAAGCATCAAAATTATAAAAACAAAAACAATATTTTCTTAAGATCAAAAATAATTTTGGCTTTCATATTTTTACATTGTCGAGTAAATAGATTTAATATTTTGCTATTTTTTAAAATGTTTTTATTATATTATTATATTAAGTTAATTTTTAAATATAATACTATCGCATGCAATGTATATATGATTTGGGTGCATATCATCATCTCTCTAACACACAAATTAACCGCCAAACCCTCCATCCGACCGTGCTTTCTTCCACCCGCCACCCCTAACGATTTTTTCTCCGGCGACGTAAGCCGGCAGCTTTAAGCTTCCATCCACGCTGCGTTGTTTGCATTTTTTATGTTTTGTTAGGCCAAGAGATACAGTAGAACAGTACATTTTTTGTTTCTATCTTGTGATGGGTATAGAAAATTCAAAGTTCTGAGCACATTATTGATTTCGGTTTAGGTTTTGTAAATATCATTGGAGATGAATGGTCTGATGACGAGATTGATGCTATGATAAAGATATGAGGCTTTTATCTCTGTTGGATATACAAATCCTGGACTAAGTGCTGATGAGTGTTCAAAGTTCATTTGATAAGATTCTGATTTGCAAGCCTTTCTAATTAATAAGTGTTCAACAAAATGGAGGCTCCTCTATTGGATGACACGGTGGAGGGGGCAGTTGATTACAATGGCCACCCAGTCTGCAGATTCCATTCCGGCGGCTGGAGATCCGCCTCCCTTATCATAGGTAAATCATCATTAGTCTCTTCTTCTTCTTCTCTTTCCCTATCCCATTTGTGTATCCTCTCGAATCGTAATCAGGGGTGGAGGTTGCGGAGAGATTCGCCTTCTATGGAGCTTCCTCCAATTTGATTAACTTCTTAACGGACCAGCTCCAGCAGTCGACTGCCATGGCAGCCAAGAATGTCAATCTCTGGTCCGGTACAGCGGCCATGCTACCTTTACTCGGCGCCTTTCTAGCTGATTGCTTCCTTGGACGATACCGTACTATTGTTCTTTCCTCTGCTCTTTATATTCTGGTTCCTCCACCACTTTATGCTCTTACTCTTTTATTGCTTTTCTTTTCTAAATCCAAACTATAAAATCTTACAAGACTATGCAAGTTATTGGCTAAGGATATGGTAATTCAGTATTATTTTTATTCTTGTTGTTTCACGTAATACTTAATAGTGGAAACAACTGGAAATTTCAAAATAGTTTTCTCATCATAAATTGAAACTTCCAAAATATTCAGTGTGTAACTTCTTCCTTTTGTTGTTTCTGGAAATTAGGGCCTTCGGTTGTTGACTGTGTCTGCAACATTACCTTCTCTCAGCATTTCTGCCTGCCAACAGGATGAAAACTCCCTGCCATGTTCCCCCAATCTAGTCCAAGTAATTTTGTTTTTCTTCTCCTTATATCTGGTGGCATTTGCTAAAGGGGGACACGAGCCTTGCGTCCAAGCTTTCGGAGCCGACCAATTTGATGGACAGCATCCAGAAGAGACAAAAGCTAAAAGCTCTTTCTTCAATTGGTGGTACTTCGGTATCGCTTTGGCTGCCTTTTCAACTGTTAATATCATGAGCTATGTGCAAGATTACCTCAGCTTGAGTCTTGGGTTTGGGATTCCTTGTATTGCAATGGTTTTTGCACTTGCAGTCTTCTTGCTTGGAACTAGGACGTACAGGTTCAGTAACAGAGGAGATGAGGAAAACCCATTTGTAAGAATTGGACGGGTGTTTATCACTGCAATAAGAAATTGGCATGTAAACTCTTCAGAGATAGCTCATGAAGAGGAAACCCAGGGCCTTTTACCGCACCATAACTCTAAACAGTTGAGGTAAATTAAATGTCTAAAAGAAGGGCAACATGTATGCTTTGTCACCTTTAAAGTATTTATGTTCTCACCAGAAATGTTGTTCTTAAGCAAATGTATTATGTAATTGCCTTAGAAACCATGCAACCATTTTCTTTAATGGATTCTATAATTTTGTAGGTTTCTCGACAAAGCTTTGATTGTACCTAATAGTTTGAAGGAAGAAAGTCGAGCATGTAGCATCAATGAAGTTGAGGAAGCAAAAGCAATACTGAGGCTCGTTCCAATTTGGGTGACATGCTTAGCATATGCTATTGTATTCTCCCAGTCATCAACTTTCTTTATAAAACAAGGAGTCACAATGGACAGATCAATAGTTGTTGGATTTGAAGTACCAGCTGCTTCACTTCAATCTTTTATCAGTCTAGGTATTGTCATTTCTCTCATGATTTATGATCGCATACTCATTCCAACTGCAAGAAAGTTCACTGGAAAACCTTCTGGAATTACATTGTTACAAAGAATTGGATTTGGGATGCTATTATCCTCCATTTGCATGGTTGTTGCTGCATTAGTCGAGGTAAAAAGGCTCAAAACCGCTCAAGAATTTGGTTTGGTTGATCTGCCGAAGGCGACTATTCCTTTAAGTATATTGTGGCTGGTTCCTCAATATGTATTGCTTGGAGTATCCAGTACTTTCACCATGGTTGGTTTGCAGGAGTTTTTCTATGACCAAGTTCCGAGTGGATTAAGAAGCATTGGTCTCTCCTTGTACTTGAGTATTTTTGGCATTGGCAGCTTTTTAAGCAGCTTTCTCATCTCTGCCATTGAAAAATTAACTAGTGGGGATGGAAAACAAAGTTGGTTTGACAATAATCTCAACAAAGCTCATATTGATTACTTCTACTGGTTGCTTGTTGGGCTTAGTGTTGTTGGGTTGGCTGCTTTCCTGTGTTCGACAAGAACTTACATCTATAATAAGGGGAACACCACGTAAGTATAATTTCTTAGGAAGCATTGTTATTTAAAGCTATGGGATTTGAAATGCATCTTTATGTATTGAAATTCAACTGTTTGAAACTTGACTTCATTTTTGGGGATTTCTATATTGTCGTCTTGATAGTTACCCCATGCTTTGTTGGAACAAGAAATTACATCCACGATAGGAATGCCACATAAACTCCACCATCTAAGAGCTTTGTAATTTACAACTATGGGATTATTGGATATGTATTGTCATATATTGAAATCTATCTGAGCGAAAACTTGATCTCTTCTCATCACTTATCCACACTCTCAATTAGAATAAAGAATTTGGAAATTGTGTCATTTCCTTGGTTCTCTCTCTTGTTTTTGGGAAACGGGTGCCGGAATTAGCTTTTTGTAGTTCTAGCTACCTCTGTATTTGTGCTTTTCTTCATCTTTAATGGCTTCGGCAAAAGATCATGAAGAGTTGCTTGAGGACTGAAAAAAAAAAGCTAAATTAACGACGGAGCATGTTATTTTTTAGCCTGGCTAAAGAGTTATGGAAGGTTTGATTCCCTTATTCTTGGAAGTTGTACACTGAGAAACAAGTGTGTGAGGATAAATGGTTAGATCTTTGCACATTCTTGTCTTCAAATGAGTTCGTTGATGATTGGTCTATTTGGGAGATAGAAATAAAGTTCAAGAAAAGTATTAATATTCCCTCTGTTTCAATAAGGTGATTGGGTTCATGTCTTCTCTTAGAGGATAATCCTTCCGGAACTCTGTTTTGTTTATGTTAGTTGAATGATTGGTGAGTTGTAATGCTCCTTGTTGGCTCACTGTGGAGGTTACAAGCTTTGGAGTTGGTTAAATTTGGTAATTTAGCAAAGCAGGTAGCTCATGAGGTATGTGTTTAAGCTCTCGCAATTTCATTTTCTGTTAAACTAACATTGATTTCCAAAGTGTTAAATGATATAAGATTAGATTGACCTTCATTTATCGGCTTAAGTTTTTGAGTAAGTCGATTACTTTACATACTTGTCATTGGTTTATCATCTACGGATCTTTTTGCAATCATGCATCGTAACATGCTTTTTGTATTTGATGTGTGCCGAAGTTGTGGTCGAAGTTTTATGGTTGGTTGAAAGGTGTGGTTTTGAAGAGGATTAAGGTTTTTCTAACTCTTCTTCTATAAATTGTTTGTTTGAAGGAGGAGGTAATTTTATATGCAAAATTAAAGAGGAATTAATGGAGATCCGATTGTGGGTTTTCTTAACAAAATACAATCAAGTTTCTCTCCTTTTCTCCCTTTTTGTATGGTTAAGGAGGTTTTACATTTTTGTAATGAATTTTGGGTTACTAGTTGTATACACGTAACGTTTAAAATCAATGACTAATTCTATTTCAACATTCTTATCAGGTTCGAATTTTTAAACCCTAGACTGTTAAATTTAACATAAGTTAACTCGTTAAAACGTATAATCTGAACCAAACATCTACGAGACAAAAAACGAAATTTAAAAGACTTAATAAATATTTTTAGAGTTGATCAACTAAGTAAACACAAATATAAAAAAGTCAATTTAATCTAGAATAGTTTTTATTGTCATCCATGTTTTCTATTTTTCAAATAGTATTAATTGAATATTGATTAATGATAATTACTAAATTTAATCGGACCATGATAATATAAATTACAATCCAGCTCAAACATGGTTTCATTAATTATGATAGCTAGCATAGACCAAAGGTTCAAATCCTCCAAATTCAACTAATATTTAAACTTTCAAATGAAAAGGTATGTCAAAACAATTCATAATCACACCACCCAAGATTAAAAAAGTAGTAAATTGCATTTTCGAAGTTTGGGGTTCTTTCTTTAAAAGAAAAATCAAAATTCTATTAAAAAAAGATTTCGGGTTACATAGATGAGCATCAACATTAATAACACAGTCACAGAGGCAAGGCACATGTTCTATTCACATCCTTCCTTCGAGCTAAGAGATGCTCGACCAGTTAACTTGTGAGATATTACATGTTTGTGTTCGTCAGGTCATTTCTTGAATGAATTCAATTAGATGTTAATGTAAATGAACCATATATATGTAGCCCTATCCCTAATAGATTGACCCCAAAATAGCATATCCAAATTATAAGAAAACCCATAAGGAAGAAAATGAAGTTTGTGTCGAACTAATCCAAAATTTCAAAATCATATAAATAAGTCCCTAACATTATAGAAAATACTTAATTAAGTTCATTAATTAACAAAATCGTTAATCACCAACACTTGAGAAAAAATAAATTTAATACTCGGATTACAATTAACAATTTTCATTATTTGTTTCGTTTTGAAATTTAGTGACTAAATCAACACGAAGATTAAAAATATAATTTATCCACAAGAAAAGAAAAAAGAAAAGAAAAGAAAAATCTTAATCCATTTTCAAAGGGACCACCAAGCCATCCAATGTTCTTACTCGTTTAGTCATTTCCAAAAATATGATTTTTATTTTCTCCAAATTTATGAACATTTTCCAACACGTGTTGAGTCGTTTCTTCTTCATTTCAAGATCCATTGACATCCTCTGATTCTAAGCTGAAACACAACGTTTCCCTTATGACTTTTGCTTACTAAAATGGATATTCAACCAACAACCAGCCAATTTGTAGGTTTCAGAATCAGCGCCATTTGAAGTTCATCCCATTTCTTCAATGGAGCGGGAACAAAGCTGCTCCGCCATGGGAGGTGAATTTCACCCAAATCATCCCCAAACGTTGATTCTGAAATCGATTTTCTTCTTGGATGGCTTCGGCGAGGTCTTACTCACTTCCAATTCAGATGGCTTGTTTTGGGAATCGGTTGACTCCCCTGAAACTGTAATTTCTTCTACTCTATGTGGGTTTCCTCAAATTTGAATTTGACCCACATTCTTGGATTCTTTCTATGGTTCTTGTTTCTTTGATCCCTGTTCATCTTTTCGCCTTTCCTTCATGTGGGTCATTGGTTTCTCTTATTGGGTGAAACATATGTTAGCGTTTTTATGTTGAGGAGTGTTTATGGACACATTTTTTTATTTTCATTTCATGTATTGGGAACAAACAATGTATCTTCATATTTGCATAATGGTATGAATATGATATTGTTCTTTTCACCCAAAATTGCTATACTATTGAAGATATTGCACGTCACTTATCCTTGTTTAGCTAATTTGGGACCTTCCGTTGGCTTTTATAGGTTCTATGCGTATCTTATTCTTCTATCTTTTTTATTGATGTATGAAAGGTGGTGTCTATATGCGCATAATTAGTGGATAAGACAACAATTATCATTTGAGATGATATGGTTTCCGTCTTGCAATTGTTGAACTCAAAATATGGAAAGTGGATTGTTCAATATGGTTTGAAAATGGAATGATAGTGATTTTCTTATTATGATGCTAATGACAAATATGATATCTACTTAAGATCAGTTTTGTACAATTCAATTGGATAGGATGGTTCAGATTGCTTGGGCATTAAGCTTGCTCCTGAAGCTCCAGCAGAGGTCAAGTTTTCTGATGTATATGCTGTTGAGTTTGACAACTTTGGAGTGATTCGAAAATCAAAACTTGCAGTCGCTCCAAGCTGTATATTATGTGATGAATATGAGGTTTTGCATTGCTCATTTGTTGATTGTTTCTTCATGTCCTTAGATTTTTTATTGTGTTAATACCTTATGCTCACTGTTATTTGCCACTGAAACAGATGTATAGATTTACGGTGCATAGTTTTCGAAGATCAAAATCTCAGCCTGCTCAGTGGGTCCTGACTACATTTACGTTTGGTCATGAAGACCAGCAAACATGTCAAATGTGGGTAAATCAGATTGATGCATCTTTGGTCCTTCAAGATGGGAGACCAAAGAATCTTCTTGTAAGTTATGGTAACCATAGACCAATTTCCATTTTGTTTGTGATGGGGTATTGACTACACTTAAAATTTTGAGCTTCTTGTTACTTCTATCAAAAGAACAGCAATTTAGATCTAGGAAATCCTTATTCAATTGAACGAGATGACAGATTCTCATCTTTGATCTGTTAAATCACTATTTTGATCCAATTACTCATCTTTTCCTGTTGATTAGTTAATATATATAAGTGACCTAGTATTGTTTTTTCATACTTGTTAAGCTTTTGTTGGTGGACTAGGTTTTTGTTAATCCAAGGAGTGGGAAAGGGATAGGAAGCAGAACCTGGGAAGCCGTGGCTCCCATATTTTTACGGGCTAAAATAAACACAAAGGTAAAACTTTGCTTTAGTATTTGTGATGGTATGCACGGTTACCAAATGCACGCATTAATCACATTTTGATCTTATTTTTTCATTTCATGATGGTTAAAAAAATTGCCCGATTTCAGGTGATTGTGACCGAAAGGGCAAATCATGCATTTGATGTAATGGCATCTACTGCAAACAAGGACCTTAAAATGTACGATGGTATTGTTGCTGTTGTAAGTAAGAGATCTCTGCATTTTTACTTTTTAACTCCAAGATGGATAAATCAGGTCAAGCTATATTATTGTCGAGCAATTGCCAATTAGTCAATCATATGTATTGTTTGTTTTCAACCCTCCATTTCTCCTATAAAGACGGCATTGCCCAAGAAGTTTTTCTTCTTATTTAATTAGTGATTCCCCAGTAAAAAGAATTTGCATCTTTTCAATTCCAACGTGAGCAATTAGTTTTTTTGTTGGGAACATGATACTGCTCGTTTTTCTATTTTTAGAGGCATATAGTATTAGATAATGTAAAACCTAGAAGCTTGCCTGTTGGTGCTTCAACTTGGTTGTCATAACATTGTGGCTAAATACACGATGTTTAATTATTCTTATTTTGTTTTAATTTTTTAGATTTCAGTCACCTAAATAACTGATATTTCCTCTGAAAGATTTTGCACGTTCCTGTTCTTTCTCTTTCTCTCTGTTTGTGCCTCTATCTTATTTTATGCTGTATTTGTGCCTAGGGTGGAGATGGTTTCTTCAATGAGATCCTCAATGGTTTTCTTTTGTCGAGGCATTTGGCACATTACCCACCGTCACCTTCTGATATCATAGACTGCCCGCAGGCTGAAGGTAACTATCTTAATGAAGCGAAAAATGAAATTATCAATGGAAGTGAAGATCAGGCACCACTCCTTTCAAGTGCTAAATATGGTGGATTAGGACTCTCAACTTCTCGTATGTACTTTGGAAAACATTTCTTTTCAAATGAAAATCATAGGGCCCATTTGATAATGTTTTTGTTTTTAGTTTTGTTTTTAAAATTTATGCATATTTACTAACTGTCATAGTTTTTTTTTTTTTTTTTTTTTGAAATCATAGCTAAATCTTAAAAAGAGGAAGAACAACTAAAAGAAAAGAATAATAGCTTTCACTTTTCATTAACCTGTTATTTGTTTATTTAAATTTGGCTTAAATTCCAAAAGTTTTATGAGACGTGAAAAACTAAGCAAGGAAAATATAGGTATAGAAAGTTTTTATAAGCTTAATTTTTAAAAACAAGAAACTAGAAACAAAATCGTTGCCAAATGAGGCCTTAATTATCTGGTTTGCTGGTTATAGGTAGTTCACTGATGTGTCATTGGATATATCTAAAATTCAGGGAGTAAAGATGGTTCTTGGGATACAGGTTAGAATATTTCACACTGTTAGAGGTGAAGCCAATAAATTGTAATGGCAATATTCAATCCTCATCTGTCCCCTGGTTCTTTGCTCCTCAACTGATGCCACACAGTTGTAACACTTTTCAATCTTCTTAGCAGGGAACTCAACAGATCATGATTCTGAACTTTCAACATTTCATACATGGTTTAGATTCGGAATCATTCCTGCGGGTTCAACAGATGCTATTGTGATGTGGTACCTTTTCTCTTCTTGCAACTCATGTTTACATCAACTTGCATTTAATCGTCCAATATCAAGTTCCAGCATGAAAATTCTTTAATCTTTGGAGTTAGATTAAAAATTCCAGTGAATATTTTTGCTTCTATATCATGTAATCTTTCTAGTGACTCTTCTAACTACGATCTATTAGGTATCTACCCTACCTGCACTTGGTAAAACCACCCAACAAAGGATAGAGAAAAATAGGGAGGACGATCCCTGTTTCGATGATATATTCAATTATGAATTCCACCACAAGTTCATAATGATATAGAAGTTGTTAAGCCAAGATAACACAAAGAAACAACAATAGCAAATAGAAAAGATAAGTGTCACGAAACTCTCCAGCACTTTCGAGAGAGCTGGAAAATCCTCTCCTATATTTCAACCTTGAGCCAAATTCTTCTCCGCCACACCTTGAAACCCAAAATCCAGCTGGATAATAATACGTTATAGCTGCCAGTCGGTGTTTATAACAAAATATTTATGAAAGATCTATCTTTGAAACAAGTGCTTTCCTTGTTTTTCGTTTTGAATCAGCTCGTGTCAGAACTTCTCTTTGGTGTTATCTTTTTAATCTTTTTATTAGTTTACATGATTCTCTTATAAAAAAAAAAATTATTAGTTTACATGATATATTTTTTATTTTGGTGCTGTTATCATTCCTTTATAATTTTGATTTATTATTCTATTTTCTCTCTCACTTCAAAAGTTCGTATTTTTTAACATCAGTCTACATTTTTTCAACAAAAAATTATGTTTCTTGTTAAAAAACAAAACTAAAAATAGAAAAAGAAGAAAAAGAAAAATGAAGACCTAGGCTTTAGGGTTCCGGTTCGCCAATAAACAGTATTGTTTCTTGTTGAATAATATTTTGGTCATTAAAGATCTATCTCTATCAAGCTGATGCCCCTATTCCTTTGCTTGGTTTTGAAGCACCACCTTTTGGTTTGTGTTCATGAATGTTACCAGACGGTTTTTTTTTTTTTTTTTTTTTTTTTTTTTTTTTTTGAGTTGACTCAAAGCAGAACAAAAATGTCATGGATTTCGAACAAATAAATGGGAAGATTTAATTTATTCACAGTAAAAGTATTACAACTTGTGGTAGAAAATTGTACCTACTGTTTCTACTGGAGCTAATTTTATTCATCATTAATCTTTTGGATTAGTTTTGAGGCTGTTCTATCTTTGCAGTTCTACTGGATGCCGAGATCCTATTACATCAACCCTGCAAATTGTCTTGGGTAAAAGAGTCCACCTTGATATTGCTCAAGTAGTAAGGTGGAAAAAGACTCCAACATCAAAGTTTGATCCTTGTGTACGCTATGCGGCTTCTTTTGCTGGGTACATTCTCGTTTTCGTTGTGTTATACTTCAAATGGGATGATAATTAAGCTTTCATTGAATTAGTTTTTCTTTTTGGCAACTCTATCCACTGTTTACTTCTGGTTTGTTATCTTCCAGGAAGTTGATTTGTTGTGTGCATAGACTTGCATTGTGTATGAAGTTAGCTGCAATCTTAATGGCTTTAAAGAACATATTTTCTTCTGCAAGAACAATAAACTAGCTAAGTTTATTGTTTATTGATTCAAAAGAAACATATGTACATATATGGCTAATTTTAGTTGCAATAGTAAATCTCCAAATTGAAACTCGAGCTGGCATGCAATACGAACCTTTATTTCTCATTTACAAATCCATTTTGTTTTTGCTGCTAACTCTCAGTTTGGTCTTACTTCTGGTTCATTTTGTTGCTAAAGGCGAAGAAAAGTCGGTATCAAATGCTTGACAAATACTGGTAGAGCTTATTTATGATTTGGTGTCGAACCTGGAAATGAACAAATAGATCTTTCCAGAAATACATTCTGAACGAAAATCATGGTCTTTCTAAAGCTTTGTGCATAATTCGTGCACAATTTGTTCTATGAAAAGTTTGTCTCTACTTTTTCTCGGTTAAGAATCAACGTGCAATTCTGAACTATTAAAGCATTAATTTGGTTGTTTGGTGGGATAATAAGCACAATCTTTCAGCTACTGCTTGTTGACATATTTTGTTGAACTTTTGGAAGCTTCCCCCCTAAATTTATGCATTTTTATTTTCAGATATGGATTTTATGGAGATGTCATTACAGAGAGTGAAAAGTTACGATGGATGGGGCCTAGACGTTATGATTATGCTGGCACAAGAGTGTTCTTGAGGCATAGGTATCTCCAGTCAGATTTACTTGAAAAACATCTAAATTTCTTTCGAACTCGGTTATCAAACTTACGCCTTTTTCATTTCATACTGAATAAACTCGTTGCTTTACTTTTTCACAGTTCATATGAAGCAGAGATAGCCTATGTTGATACAAAGTCAGAAGACACTAATGCAAATGAGAAAAAAGTACTATGTCGTAGCAATTGTAGTATTTGTAACACAAGGCCAGACTTGCAGCATTCTCATACTGGTTCGAGTTCACGTCAGGATAAAATGAGATGGTTGAAATCCAAGGGACGGTTCCTAAGTATTGGTGCTGCTGTAATCTCTTGTCGTAATGAAAAAGCACCGGACGGCTTGGTAGCTGATGCTCACCTTTCAGATGGCTTCCTGCATCTTATCTTGATCAGAGACTGCCACCACGCGCTCTATCTTTGGTAAAACAATCTCTGTCAATTGAGCTTTTTCTGCTGCATTCATAAGTCTCCACTGGATTTGTCAAGTTCTTTACTTCTATTTTTTGTTTGGAGATCCTTTCATTCTTTTGACAGCCTTTATTTTGTTTTTAATGGATATGAATAGGCACCTTACCCAGCTGGCCAGAAAAGGTGGAAATCCAATGGATTTCAAGTTTGTGGAACATCACAAGGTATGTATGTTTAGTCCAACATCCTTTATTTCAACACTAGTTAAATAACAAACGTAGTTTGAACTACTTTGATGGTGGTGTCTGCTTAGTACTTATATTTGAAGTTTAAACTATAATTTATGTAGTTTTTGCTACTAGGCCAAAAGAGACAATATCATTTGCCCACTTCATAACAAAGATAACATAACATTATGAATATTACATCATCTCATGAATGTTTATTTTAAACTGTACTTGCATTTAGAACACCTAACAGGTTTTAAGCATATGCCTACTCAGAAAGCAAAACGAAACTCTACAAGCGAATACTCAATTACCATTAGGATTTGTGGTTTGAACCAAACAGCAAGTAACTCAAAACAACTAATGAATAATGCAAGTTTGAGAATTCCCTGACCACTAATGAATAATGTGGTTTGAACCAGAGGACAATTCTTGTTAATTGTTATGCACATTATTAGACAATCCACCAGCATTAGGCTGCACCCCTCCATAGTTGTTCTGTGCCCACGGGCCACCGGAGTTTGAAGGTCCACCATAGTTGTTTGCCTGTGGTGCTCCCCAGTAGTTGTTTGGCTGTGGCCCCCCATAGTTGTGTGGTGGTGGTGGTCCGTTAAAGTTGTTTGGTGGTGGTGGTGGTGGTCCGTTAAAGTTGTTTGGTGGGGGTTGTGGTGGTCTGTTAAAGTTGTGCGGCGACGGCGGCGGCTGATTGGGCGAAGCATTTGGGAATTCTCTATTTTGAATGTTTGCCCTCCTCTCAAAGTTTCTTGACCTATCAAAATTGCGAGGTCTGTCATTGCGCCTATTCCTCTCACTAGCTTTAATATTGTTTCTAATCCATTCTTCATGGTACTTGGGATCATAAGGAGCAGCTTGTCCGTCTATAAAAGGCTCCCCTCCATAACTTTTATTCTTAACATCCAAGTATGAATCGGGAAGAACCCAACGAACCTTAGGCAGTTCTTTGATTTTGTAAGAAAGTTCTTCAGAAACAAGGCACCCAAATGCAAAGTAGCATCTTGTTGAAACAGAGTATATCTTCATCCTAGCTTCTTCCTCACTTCCAACAACCATGGCAAGCGTTTTGATATAGCTGTCGATGATCTCATCCCTCGTGAGTTGTTCATCTGGCTTTTCCATGACAATGAGCCAGTGTTCAAAATCACATCCGTCAAGTACTATGGTCTCCTTAGGTGGGCGATTAGACCAGTTGGGATTGGGATCATTGAGAGACGAAGAAGTGACACGGGTAGCGAAATCCCTCACGGTCGGGACCGGAGAGAGACGGCAGAAATCAGCGTCGGGTATCGCAGTGAGGGGACGGAAGCGGCGTAGAATGGAGAAAGAGGAATGAGAGGAGGCGGAGATGGTGGCTCTGGGGGTAGTGAGAAAGGAACGAGAAAACATAGATGACAAAATTAGGGTTTTAGGAGAGAGAGAGCGAGAGAAGAAGGGCTGAGTCGCCATGGGAGAAAGGATGAAACAAAGACAAGGGAAGGGTTTTTACGTCTTTGTAGTTTTTGCTTTAAAAAACCAAAATCGGAAAACCAAACCAAACCAACCCAAACCAATCTATTGAAAAATAGAATTGATTCGAATTGAATTTTTATTGAAAAAATCAATCAAAACCAAACCGACCGAACCAATGATACTCTTTATTATGTAATTTTTAGTATTTTAATTATTATGGTGCATCGTGCATGTATATTTGTTGTATATGTCTTTTATATAGAAAAATGTCTTGAGGAAAAAAAAAAAACAAAAAATGTCAGATTTCAATTTATAAAGAAATAGACTAAAATTTAATTTAAAAGCAAAAATGGCCGATTCAAAACAAACTGGAAATAAAAAAAAAAAAATTGAAGGAAAAAAAAGGAAGATAACTAAAATCAAGAACCAAACCAATAATAAACCGATCCAAATAAAATCAAACAATTGGTTTGGGCCCTTTCTTTGTAAAACCGATTGGTTTGATTTGATTCTTGGTTAGCTCCATACAAAACCAAAGTGACTATCGCTACTAATAACTAAATAACGAGAAAACGTGTTTATTAGATAAATATTCACTATTTTATCTCAAACAAAATCAACGATCAGACTGATTAGTGACTATCAGTGTAGTTAATAGATTTGATATACATACTACTTAGTTATATTACATTTGTCACTTTATTTTCTCCACCTTTTCATAACGTTCTACTATGTTTATGTTTGTTCAATAATCATGTCACATTGACTATGTTAATTAGTATTAGGGGTTATTTAAGACATTGAAATGGTTATTGTAGTCTGTGTTTATCATTCAAATTTTTTAGTCTGCGTTTGTGGTACAAATTATTTTAATGTGAGCCACAAATGATGAGAAAAGATATTAAAATAGCAAACATCATAGAGGCTCGAACATTGAGTAGACTATAATAGCTCACTCCATTAAAGAAGTCGAGGGGGACGTTTAAACACAACCATATCATGCCCCTAATTTATTTAATGGTTTGTTTTTCTAATTTATGGTTGGATTGTGTAGACTACAGCTTTTACATTCACTTCATTTGGAGATCAAAGTGTTTGGAATTTGGATGGGGAGCTGTTTGAAGCACACCAACTTTCAGCACAAGTATTTCGTGGCCTTATAACCTTGTTTGCTTTTGGCCCTGAAGTTTGAATTAGGTATTTCTTATACAAATACCCTTCTCCAGTCCTTTCGAGTTTTGAAAACGAAAAAACGATGGTTCGATTTTCAGCTGGGGTTGAATGAATTGTACTCGTCTTTGGGAATCCGAAAGGATGTGACTATTTCGAATGTATAATCCATGTCATTTAATGCATCTTTGGTCACATTTTTGTTTTTCGTTTCCAAAGTTATGCTTATTTGCTAATAAACCTTTTGTTTGTTTTGTAATCTACGCTCAAAGACTTTGGAATATTGAAACACGGTAGTTATCAAACGATAAGGAAATGCTTTATTTATTTTTATTTATTTATTTAATAGATAAATAAAAACATGATATACGATAAGAAAAAGCTAAACAAAGAAAAAGATAGAATTGATTCGGTTCCGTTTAGACCAAACAAACAGTTTTCGAACTGAACCAGAAGTAACCCTACTTTAAATACCATCGAATCAACGAATAAAGTCTAAGAATAAATCATCTTTTTGAATATTCATAAAGTTTGTCTATCGATAATTCAATTGTTTCATGCAATCGTAGATGATAGAAAGAGTGAGCTTGAATTAAGAGTAAAAAGGTTAATTGCAATCTATAAGATGCTCAAAACATTGAAAGTATTAAATTTGTAATGTTGTTTTTGAAGTATTTGTTCATAAATGCACATCAATTTTGAGCATATATTATGTCACTTTAGTTACTCAAACATGTCACTTGTCTTCTATCTCAACAATAGACTTTACTCCTACAATTTGCCTTTTATTTAAAAATAAGTAAACCATAGTGTTGCTTTCTATGTTATGACTAATGCACATCATGGAAACTAGATTGATCCTATTGGTCGAGAGTACACGTTTGGCTAGTTAAACTTATTAAATTGTGAATATTGTGTAGTACCTACTACTTCCATTCATAATTTGACACGTCATCAAATGGTATATTAGTTTTTCTTTCATTTATTTCACGGATTTCACCTAATCCTTAAATTTATGGAGGTACTGTAGTACTAAAAAGTTTCACATTTGAACCGTGCTTATATTGACACAAGTACTTGTATTTGAACATTTTCTTTAAAGTTCGAAGTTATTAATAAAACATTTGAAAATATAAGAATATTTTTCAAATAAGTACCAAATTCAAAGGTATTTTTTTTTAATTTAAGTTTTTTATTAAGAAAATACTTAAGTCCATCCCAAGCAACACATATCTTTGTACATCTCACCAAATTGTTTAATCGTAATTTGACACACAATAAAATTTTCCATCTTCTTTTTCGAATAATTTGATTCATTTTTTTTTTATGAGTGTGATAATAGTAGGATGAGATATATGTAATATGGGATATACCCGAGTATTTCTCTTATTTATTATTTATTAGGTTTTGGAAAGGGCAAGAATTGAATTTAAATTTGTTAATTCATGGCATGCTTTTTCCTAAGTCTATGAAGTTACCATATTATATTCATAGACTTTGAAGAAGAGATGCAATATTCAAATACATTCTTTAGTTTTCATTTTAATTTAGAAATATATTTTTAAGTAAATAATTTCATTTTATATAATAAACTTCAATTTATCCACCACTATCATATTCACTAGATAATGACATTTTGAAACAAATAATATCTTTTTTTACAAGATATTTGTTTGTTTGATTTTTTTTTTTTATTTTTTAATTACAAGTTGTTTATTCAAAGCATTATTAAACTTCCAAATTGACATATAATAACCCATTATTAGTTTTGGGATAATCATTTAAGTCTCAAATATTTTACCATTGAAGTGTTTTCTAATTTTTTTAAAAAAATCAACCATGATTAACGTTTGATCGATATTTTATTAATTAAATTATGTTTAGATGGACACATTTGTTAAATTTACGATGTGAACTTCAAAAGTTTTTTATTGCCTTTCTTACCGTAAAAGTTCTTATCTTTCGAGCAAAAATTTTCTTTTCTTTGGATTTTTTATCGTACGTTTTGAACTTTGATATCATATTTTTAGATTTGGCTCCTCGTCGGAGATTCAACTTAGATCGTTGGTTACTTAATTAAATGCTTTTGGGTTTTTTAAAAAAAGTTTAAAGGTTTGATTCCAATCTCATTCTCATGTTTGTTGAGCCAAAAAAATATTTAAATTTTAAATTTTTTTTTGTTGAATTTCTAAAAAAAATAAATTAAAAACCATTTTTTAAAAATTATATATTTAAAAGCTTTCCTTAACAACAACATCCCAACCCCGCAAATTTCAGTTTTTTTTAAAAAAAAATTTTAATCCATGTATTTTCAGTTGTGAAGTTTTAATAAATCTTAAATTCATTAATTGCTAATAGTTAAATATTGATTTATTAATTAAAAAATATTGTTGTCTTTTATAATTTTTATTATAAATTTTGGAAACATATTCACACACTGTATTTTTTTATTAAATTAATATTATTTAACCAAAGTTAGTAAAAAATAATATTGAAGAACCAAATTTAAGATTTATTGAGAGGGTAAATATTAAAATTGAACAATTGAAAATACACATATTAAAATTGAACAAACTTTAGAGTATAGAAATTAAATGGTATTTTAACCTTTGGTTGAATCCCAAAAACACACTAGTCTCATTATCCACTCTTCTATCACTAAATTGTAACATAAAAATTAAAAAGAGCATTTTTCAAATATAGCATAATGAACCAAAATATTCACAGAATATAATAATTCAGTTTCTATCAATGATAAACATTAATATCAATATCTATTAATTATCTGAATTTTTGCTATATTTTGTAAATATTTTTGTTTTTTGGTTAACAAACATTTCTTATATATATATATATATATATATATTTTTAAAAATAAAATGTTATGTTTTATTAGAAGTTTCAATGTAGGCTGAGTCTTAACTACTTAACAACAAACTTCCAACCTCCAATATTTAACATTATTATTAAATAAATTTGAATATCTAAAAAATATTAAAAAAAGACACATTTTATTGACTTTTTGGTTTTTTATTTTATAATCATTTCCTTATAATTTGGAAAAGTCAAAAATACCAAAAGGCAGCAGTTGTGGTGATGTGGATTTTTATTGACTTTTTCTTAAATCCATTAGTAACAATATATATAGAATGGAGAATCAATCTCTAATAATCCTACCCAAAAAAAAATCACTAATATTAATTAGAAAAAAAAGTTAAATATTAGGGTACAGGGGTTAAAACTTTGAATTAATAATTATATTTATTTAAATTCTCAACTTTATAAGTTTGTCAATTTACATATACTTATGTGAATTTCTTTCGTCCAACGTTGTGCGAAATTTCTAAATTTTCATAAATCAATTAATTTAAACATGTTACGATGATCACCTTTGCAAATCATCCATGTATTACCTTTAAACGTCTATAGACTTTTTCAAATGTCGATTTTACAAAATAAAAAAAAATAGATTATAAGCATGAACGATATTAAAATTTAACTAAATTTTTTTTACCAAACTAGTTAAAGTTTGCTATTTTTGCAAATATTTTTTAGTTTATTTATTTGCTATAATGTTTTTATTTTCACATGGTGATCTATCGTTCGTCTGCTGCACTACACTACAGGAGTAGAGAGCACAGCATGTGTAATAATAAATATTAGTTCTTATTCCTTGACGCCAAATTTGAGTAGTTATTACTACAGAACTTCATCATCTTCAAAAGTCGTTGAGAATGAAGAATGGAAGACCAAAAACAATTTGACCCATCTCCCCTTTTCTTCCTTTTCCCACACTAATACGATTCCCATCTTTTTCTTTTAGATTATCATTAGACTTTAAGACGCAGCTGTTTTTATTTTTATTTATTTATTTCTTTTTTTTGGGTTTTGAGGGACTGCGAACTTGGCCTGTGGAGGGTACTGTTTCATTTTCTCTACCCAGTTTTTTTGTATTTGCTTCTTGCTGAGAGGAAACTTAACTGGGTTGTTTTTATTTTTGTTTTTTGTTGGGGATTTCGTGCATCTGGGACTTGTTTTTCTGTTTTGGTTTTAATTGGTGAACTGGGAATTCCTCATTTGTTGTTATTTTTGGTGGGGTTTTATTGTAGTTTGATGGTTTATGTCTAAGTATGTAAATGCATAAATAATTATTGCAAGACTAACTCCAGTTTAATTCTTTTTTGTATTCTCTAGTTTGAGAGTGAGATTAAAGAGTTTGAGTAGTACAAATGCTCTAAATTAGTAGAATTTCTTTCTGGTTTGTGATTTTTTTTCTCTGATTTGGAGCTTGTTAATTCTCCTGTTCCTAGTTTTGTTGCTTTCTTTGAATTTCTTTGTTATTTTTCTGCTTATTCTTCTTGTAGTAGTAGAGGGAGGTTTTCCCCAGCACACAATGTTATACAAGGTATCTAATTTGATATCTTAGATATAATTATTCCTTGAGTCAGATTTTAGGTTAATCTATGCACTCTTTGCTGCAATTTTCTTCTTGTTGTGTACTTAATTGAATTGCTTTCCCCATTGCTTAGGAGGTTTGATGCTAAGAGTTGCATAATTATGGCGGTGACGGAAGTTCCAGCCAATAGAAATCATATGTTGCTGCCTTCCCCTTCTCCAGTTGTAGCCGTTGCTATCAGTGGGAAGAAAAACAGTAAATATATAATTAGGTGGTCATTGGAAAAGTTTCTACCTGAGGGCATCATTGATTTCAAGTTGCTACACTTCATCCCAAGGATTACTAGTGTCCCAACTCCAAGTAAGCCATGTAATTCAAATTTATTGGTAAAGATGGAACGTGTTTTTGGTATTTTAAATAGGATGTAAGGTTGCTAAGCTATTGAATAGGAAAGTACTTTGAAATGAATATTGTTTTCTCTGCAACATTCAAGTGAAATATTAATTTATTTGATAACACTAATTAGAGAGTGCTGTGTGTACAAAGTTAATGTTTTATCAAATTTTGATCATTATGGTTCACTTTATGCTAGGCCCTTCGAGTGAAAATTGAAAAAGACACTTCTTTGACCATCTTGAGAATATCCACGAGCTTTCTCGCATTTTTATGTTAGTTTAATTCAAGCAGGGAATCTGTGTAGCAGCCCCAATATTTCTGCAAATCTACCCTCACAACGTAACCTTGAACAAAGTTACATTGTGTTCGTTTTTATATTTTAAATTTCTTATGTGATTTGTTTTTATGATGGTGTTTACTAATACATGTAGGATGTCACAAATTCTTTATTCTTCATTTAATGTAAAAAGGTCATCAAATTTTCCTTAGCATTCTTGTGGCTAACGCTAGACTTTGCCTAGATTGCATATTCAAGCTATATACCAATGTTGATGCAGTGGGAAATTCAATTTCGGTTTCACAAGTTCGTGAGGATGTCGCTGCGGCTTATAAGAAAGAAATCTGGTGGCAGACAAGTGAAAAACTTCTTCCATTTAAGAAGATGTTTGCTCAGCGAAAGGTCCAGCCTTACTCTAATTTGAATTGTGGTAGGAAAACAGGAAGAACTCAAATCTTCTTTCAAAATGTAGGTTCATCTTGATGTTGTAACTCTCGAAGCAGATGATGTGGCAAATGCAATAATAGAAGAGGTTACAAAGTGTTCAATCAACAAGCTTGTTATAGGAATGTCATCACAGGGATTATTCAAAAGGTAATTAATCACCTTCTAGCATGATCCTACTGAATTGTTTGAAATTTAACTTTATTAGCAGGTGGTTAACATTTCTCTTTACTGTTACACCTTAAGTGTATTTGACGTTCGAAATAGGTTGTTCATACATTCTGTTTCACGTGTCGTGATAGGCTATGGAGAGTTTTAAATTTCCAAAAATCTATGTATGAACTGAGCCTCAGTCATGTCCTGTTTAATTAGGGTACTCCGAGAGAATTGAGAAATGTATTTCTCTCAGAAAAAAAGGAAGGTTAAGTTATAGGTTGTGATATCATATGCATAACAATATATTTATAATTGGTTGTCGAATCAATCTCTCATTATTTCCATTTTCTTGCGACTGTAATAAGGTTGGCCCTATATAGGTTTACTGAAAACAAAAGACCAATTTTTCTCATTTGTAAATTCATTATTAGAGAGGTTTGTAATGAGTTTAAGAGGGTGTTTGGTGGACCGTAGTGGGATGGGATTGTATGGTAATGTAATAAAAAACTTGTTTAAATTGAGCTTTTTGGGCTCGATTTGTAACATAAAAACTCATTTCGTTTCGACAGTTTTCAATCCAACCATCTTTATTATTGTTTTCACACCTCGTGATCTCATGTTTAAATGGCATAACTATAAGTGAAACGAGTCAAGTTCGCATAACAAAACATTTTGTTGCATGGAGAATTATAAATGACATGTGTATGAAAATAGAGTATTATGTTTATTTTCTCATCATATCTTTCTGATGTTAACTCTCTTGTGTCTGGATGAAATTTTATGTAGAAAACTAAACGGTCTATCCTCAAAAATATCAGCCCTTGCACCTAGATATTGTACGGTCTATGCTATTTCAAAAGGAAAACTAGCCTCAATACGACCGCCTGATATGGAGACAAATGTGAGCATTAAAGATGATGCGAGTGAAGAAAGTTCTGCAAGTAGCTACTCGAGCTATACATCTAGCTCCCTTACAGGTAGCCGTAAGCTTTGATTTCCATACATATTTTGGTTTAACATGCCAGTCTACTGCTTTTAAAGTATTAGATGAAAGTATATAACTGCTTAAAGAGTATTTGAAAGCTTGGTGGCTAATCATCAGTTAATTCATATTTAGAGGCTATACAATTGCATCTGTAAAGGTTCACCTGCATTTTGACCAGAGACAGTAGTGTTTGCTAAACAATTCTTTTTTTGTTCTTTTCGTGCTTACATTTTATGATTTTTATCTTCAAGATTTTGGTGTCTATAAGGATTAAGTTGGACGGTACTCAACTTATTAATTATAAGTAGTGGATAAGCGTGATGGACTTTGTGCCCATTACCTTTGCCTTCTGTTAAAGATTCCAACTTTCGTAGCTTACAAAGTCTCCAACTCGTAGAAGATGTGTTCACTTTTTAAGATCGGTTTAGGAGATAAAACTGGAGGAAAAATGATTGAGAATAAAATGTTTTATTCAGTTCTGTCTTTTTTCTTGATACAGATGGCAGTTCAAGCTTAACTACCTCCTACTCTCATTTCCCTTCTCCTTCCCCTTCCCTACCACTACAGCGATTTCAAGCTCTTTCAACCATTAATCAACCTCTTCTTACGAAAAAACCTAGCCCCTTTAAAGCCGACCATTCTAGATGTCAATCCATTGATATTGAGGACAAGGTGGATGGCATTCGTTCTTCTTCCTATGTTTCAGACTGCACACAAACATTGAGTCGAGCCTCTAGTAGTAAAAGCTCGCCAACAGAGAACCAGTCTTGGATTTCTGATGAAGCTTCATCTTCAGGCGCGTTTAATGATTATTCCTCATGTGAAAGTCAGGTAATCCATCTGCTATTTCCGTTGGCTTGTTGTCATTTCAATTAATCACTTCATGTGTTACCTTGGCTTATTATATTTTGGTCTCCTTGGCTTGAGCCAAATGGGAGAATCTTCATTTATCCTTCAATAATTGTATGCATCTCGTATTTTTCTAATGACTTTTAGTGGTGAAAACATTTTGGATCCACTTTAGGCTTTAAGTTTTTCTTCTTGTTTTCCTTCTTGAAGAGCCTTTTTGTAATTCACCATGGGGGTTGAGAGATTAAATATTCCTTTAATAATTTAGTCATCATTGAAATATCTCTCTCTAAAAAAAATATTGCTTATGGCCTACTTGCAAGTTTTTTTGACAAGGGGTGAAATAATATTCACGTATTCTATAAAATCACCTTCTTTGAGGAAAGTTTTTTTCTGTTTTGAGAGTAACGTTCGAGTTTTGGTAAGGTCAGATCATAAGAATTGAATTGTGTTTTCTGTTAGAGATGAATTTTGTAATCATGGAAAGGAAAGATTGTATTCCAAACTCATACATTTGCATCTGAAAGGATGTAGAATCCTGGGATCATTTGCCATCATTCCTCATTGGCAGGAGGACCCGGTTTCATGTGTGCTAGACATCAAGCCATTCATCAATTGTTGGCGTCAATAGTTCGAATCCACGAGTTCTTTCTTCGCACTATGAAGACTTCTAGGATACAAATTTCATTCTGACTTTCATTTATTTGATGTTACTTTGATATATTTGTATATGTAAGCTGTTCACTTGGATTGGCAGGCGGATATCAGCTTTGAGCTTGAAAAGTTGAGAATCGAACTAAGACATGCGAGAGGAATGTATGCAATTGCCCAACGTGAGACAATTGATGCCTCTCGGAAGGTAGATGCCATTTTTTTAAAAATTTATCCTTTAGAACCTATGAATAATATTCTCTCCCCTAGTTTTTGTTTCATGGTTAGAGATAGATGATTATATTATCTTCAAGTATGACTGTTTTGACATTCTCTCCTATGCCAGTCTAGCTAGTGTACCAAGTGCCATTCTCTTTTGTGGGCTTCTAGGGCAGGTTTAATATGTAATCTCATTTGACCAACTGTTTTTCGTTAGGAACAAAAGCTTATAACAGAACATATTTCAATTAAGAGACAGCACAAGTTATTTTGACTGCATAACAATTAGCAAGAAACAAAAAGTCACCTTGTTATTGTTTGTGATCAGCTGAACCATCTAAATAAGCAACGATCGGAGGAAGCTAGGAAGCTCGAAGAGATCAACAACAAAGAGGTGGCCACCAAAGAATTTGCAAGGGAAGAGAGAGTGAAACATGAAGCTTTGAGAAGAGAAGCAAAGTATGTAAAAGAACGCGCCGAAAGAGAGGGCATCTATAGGAAGGAAGCAGAGATAAAAGCTCTTCAAGATGCCAAAGAGAAGGGAAAGCATGAGAATGCTCTTCAAGGACCTCTGCAGCAATATCAACATTTTCAGTGGGAAGATATTGTTTCTGCCACATCATCTTTCTCTGAGGATCTTAAGATTGGAATGGGAGCACATGGAACAGTTTATAAGTGCAGTTTGCATCATACAACTGTAGCAGTGAAGGTTCTTCATTCTAGAGATAGTCGCAAACAGATGCAATTGCTTCAGGAGGTGAGTGAATTATTCAAAAGGACATCTAGAAAACTTGTTGATTCTAGGATTTCCTTACGTTTTCGATGAAAGTAGGCCTTCTAAGTTCTAGTTATGTCCTTGATGCCATAGCTGAGGTCTTCTCGTTCCTATTTGCCTATGCTCAACTATTTCTAGTTGCTCGAATTCATTGCATCATTATCCAAAATCAGCAGAATTTTCACAACTAAGTTTTTGTGCTATCTGAATTTGCACGTTTTTTTATCATCATCATTCACCACCACAATTCACAATATAAATTCTGTGTGAATCGATTTTTATGTCCTCTGTTGACTTTCAGCTAGAAGTCTTGAGCAGAATCCATCATCCCCATCTACTACTACTTCTCGGTGCATGTCCGGATAAGAATTGTCTAGTTTATGAGTACATGGAAAATGGTAGCTTGGAGGATAGGTTATACCGCAGAGGCAATACACCTGCAATCCCTTGGTATGAGAGGTTTCGAATTGCTTGGGAAATAGCCTCTGCTCTTGTCTTTCTTCACAGCTCAAAACCAAAATCAATAATCCACCGTGATCTTAAACCAGCAAACATCTTACTTGACCAAAACCTCGTGAGTAAAATCGGTGACGTCGGCCTTTCTACAATGTTTAATTCAGACCCTTCAATGTCTACTGCGTTCATGAATAGCGGACCAGTTGGGACTCTCTGTTACATAGATCCCGAGTATCAACGAACTGGATTAATCTCACCTAAGTCTGATGTATATGCTTTTGGAATGGTGATCTTGCAGTTACTAACTGCAAAACCAGCAGTAGCACTAACCCACGTGGTGGAAACAGCCATTGATAACTGCACTTTAAATAAGGTTCTGGATATAGAAGCTGGTCATTGGCCCCTCGAAGAGACGTATGAATTGGCAAGATTAGGACTTCGCTGCGCCGAGATGCAACGTAAAGATAGGCCTGACTTGAAGGACCAAGTACTTCCCTTGTTGATGACACTGAAAAAAGTTGCTGATGAGGCTCGAAATTTGGCCTCCAAAGTTCAAGCTGCAATTCCTAACCATTTCATCTGTCCAATTCTTCAGGTATGACTATTGTTTTACAATATTTTTTTTGTATAGTTGGTGAACTTGCCTCTAGAAAGGTTCTAAATGTAAGTCGAACAAGGATTATATAGGAAGGAATAAGCTCATAGCTCAACTGGTTAAGGTATTTGTTGGGATTCTGCTTTCCTGCTGACAGAAAATCCCAACAAAAATACAAATATCCAAGAAGTCATAATGGAAACACCATTGTGTTATATAAATCAACAACAATGATAACAAGCTAAGAACGGTTACAGGAAAGGAAATGAGAACCAAAACTCCTTAGCACATTCTAGAGGGCTGAGTATCTTCTCCCGAGACCCCAATTGCTCACCAAATTCTCCACACCTCTAGCCATACTCTCTCCTACTGTTTATAACCCAAAAGACCTAATCAACTTAATGTTTAATCACTAGATTGTCCCTTACTACAACATCAACTAAGAAGTTAAAGGTTCAAATTCTTAACTATTGCTGAACTCAAAACATAAAAACTCTTTTGGCTTACTCCGGTTGGAAATTCTTTTGTTTGGTTTCTTAACATATATTTTTCCTGAAACTACTGTGCTGAATTTCTCAACAGGACGTGATGAATGACCCTTGTGTTGCGGCAGATGGATACACATACGATCGTCAGGCAATAGAGAAGTGGCTTCAGAAGAACAATAACTCACCGATGACGAAGTTGCCGTTGCCAGATAAGAATTTAATACCAAATTATAGTCTGCTCTCTGCAATTGTTGAGTGGAACTCCAAGAGAAGTTAATACCAACGTCCATTTTCAAGGTTTG
This sequence comes from Cucumis cinereus, assembly GCA_037974625.1. Lineage (NCBI taxonomy): Eukaryota > Viridiplantae > Streptophyta > Magnoliopsida > Cucurbitales > Cucurbitaceae > Cucumis > Cucumis cinereus. Next base: position 11,474,772 of record JBBPDJ010000026.1, read on the forward strand.
AATTGAAGTTAGCACATGAAAGTGTCTTAGAAGCCACTATTTACTTCTTTTAGCCATTATAGGAAACCTTGATTTGCAAGAAAGGATGTGATCCTGATGTAGGAAAGTTGATTACAATACAGAATGCTGTCATATAATGTAAAATTCAGTTTTGTTTTGTTTTTCTTTTTTACCAAAAGGTGATGTATAAAATATTTTATATTCTTCACAAATGTACAGATGATTTATTTCTCTGTGAATGTATTGAATCCATGATTTTGACTCTAGAATTTAGAGAAGTTTGTTACATAAACTCTCTAATTCTAGAGTCTTGTTATTTTATATTTTTGAATTCTTCTCCATAATAAAATTGTTTTTCCTATGTCAACTTATCAATCAAGTGTTATCGAACCACGTAATGTTTTTTTTATTTGATGACTTTATAATCAATTTATTTATACACCGACTAATGGTTAGAAAAAAAGAAAAGGGTTATACTATTAAAATAAATGACAAAATTTTTAAAATAAACTATGAAAAAAAGGCACAATTCTAAAGTGTCGAATGGTTCGTATAAGTCAATTACACACTAACAATCTTTTTAAGTTTAAAATTAAAATGTTATCCAAAACTATTTTACTTCATTTTTATAGATTTTTCTAAAAGTACGAGTAATAATCATTATTTTAAAAGTTACGACAATTCCAAACAAAACTTAAGTCTATTTTTTTTTAATCATTTAATTTTTAATTTTAAAAAATTAGAAGTCCACAATTTGATAATTATTTTGGTTTAAATTGTGAGTCAAAGTCTAGAAAAAAACAAACTTCTTTACATTTCTTTTTCCAAGTTTAGTGAAACCAAAAACTCGGCAGCCCCCATCTAGCTCTCTCCCTCGCGCGCATCGTCACACCCACTTTCGCGCCGCCGATCGCGTCTGCCCAGTCGTCGTCCACCCGTCGCCGCCGGCAAGCTTCTGTTTTTTCTTCTCCCTTTATATTCGTGACCCTCACGGTTTTCTTCAACTACACAGTGCCGCTGTCGTCCTCATCTGTTGCTTCCCTCGCCGTCGTCGCTGGATTCGTGGTTGAGGGTAATGTTTTTTTTTTTTTTCTTTTTCTGATATCTGGGTTTTCTTCAAAGTTCTTAAATACACATTTGGTTTTGGTCTAAGTTTTAATAAACCCATAATTGTTTTGGATAATTAGGTTGATTGAAGATTTTCGAGGTGTTGTCCAAGGTGATTAAGGTTGTTTTAGCAACTTTTTGGTAAGTATTGAGCTCCAAAAATGTTCTTCGATGTTTGGATTCAGTTATGTTGCTGTCTATCTTCTTTTTTTGATGATGCGAGGGTCTCTAAAAGCTCAATTTAAAGAAGGCTTACACACTTTTTGACTGCAATATTTACTCGTATTGCAAATTGAACTAAATATGACACCAAATTTGGAGATGTTTTTGTATTAAATTTCCGATTGGCAGAGGATTGCGCAATTTGAACTTTCAAGAAGGCTCCTACTATGTTTTTATACTTGTATTGCCAGAATATCAGTTAAATAGATTGGAGATGCTTTTGTACTTTATTTAAGCTTGTGAGATAATATTACAACATATACATTTATGGAAGCTTGTGTTGCTGAAACTTTAAAAGGGAGTAGACAAAATGGACATTTATAAGAGTTTGATGGGTCTTCTTAACTTTATAAGAGTTCATTAAAAAATAGATTTTGAGTTGAAGTTTTATAAATTATAATGACGATGAGATACTACTACCTTCAAGTGATGAAGAAATCACGGGGACATTAATGAAGAATATGGAGGTTCAGTTTGTGAAATGGAGATGGATGAAGAATGTGATCGAATTTCGCAACTTCTTATGTTCAGTTCATATTATATTGTCTAGAAAAAAATTATTATTATTAATGTCTTGTTGTTGGAGATCAAGTTGTCTTTTTATGATAGTTTATTTAATTTCAAGACATGTGTACTTCTAAAATTTAATTGGCCAAAAAAAATTCATAAAAAAAATAATGATATAATGTTTGGTTGTCACTTCATTAATTTCAAGAAGTGTGCGATTGATTTCAATGTATATGTTTCTTTATGAAATTAGTTCATAGTGTGAAATAGTCTGTTACGGTAATTTGACATTAGCATAAGCATTTTGCTGTATAACAAATCAAACAAATTTATGCATATAAACACTTGTGAGAGAATATAACCAAACACATAAGTGTTTAAATTCTGAACAGTTTTTATAAAAACATGTTCTAAAAAATGCATTTTTGGAAAACAATTTTTTTTCACAGGCAATCCAAATGAACCTGAAGTTGGTCCAATGCCGAGGGATCGTGAAAAATCCTAATCCACCTTTGCCCAATATATGGCATCCTCAAAGTTAGAGCTATGACAATTATCATACTTGCCTCCAAATAGTCTTTTGGTATGTTGCTCGTCCGAGATCTTCATTTATCAATCTTGCCCTTCTCTCCCCATCATTTTTAGCTGCCTTTTGAGTGTTGATTGTTTAATTTGTAGGTCATCATGGCTGTTAGGCCCTACGCTAGTCATGTCTACCAGTGAGCTCATTTGCTCCAACAACGTCGTGGCTCCTCTCGACAATGGAATCACAGTCAGTGTATGAATGATCCTCTTTGTGTGTATTTATCTTGCCTTGGGGTCGTGGTCAAGAATTTGATTTTCTTGTCTCACTTTATATTCTTCTCCGTTCAATTTTTGAGTTGTAATTCCGATGCTTTGTTCGGTACGAGCTGGCAAATCTGGTCCTAATTGGTTGGACCGTCTGCGTTCCAACAAGGGTTTTCCAATCACTGATAATCTTGAACTTGATCACTTCCTTACTGACCAAAACCTTGATATTCCGTGTTCGCTTTCGGATTCTAACCCCCATTCCACTCGGGCTGACCCCCACTTTGACTCTAATCTCAATTCTCAGAATCAGGACAACTCTTCCTCCAACTCTCCCATTGAAAATGAAAACCCATCTTCATTTGGAATCATTACTGACATCCTCTCTGACCTGTTCAACATGGCCGGTGCCTCTCGTAATTCCAAATGTTCTAGCAAAAAGTACCCCAGGAAACAGTCCAACCCCAAGATTTGCTCCATTCCTTCTATTACTAATGTGGACTATGCAGATGTAAAGAATCTGTGTTGTCCACAGAAAGAAGATAACATCCTCTCATCAAACTCTGACAATAGCTCAAAAGGTTGCATCGATTCTGGATCGGATATGGCACAAAATGTGTGCCTGAAGGTTGTAGAGGAAGAGGTGGGGGATGAGAAGTGTGAGAAGGAACTTAAAGGATACTCAAAAAGCGAGGTCACAGTCATAGATACTAGTGACGACGTGTGGAAGTCTGACAAACTAATTTTCAGAAGGAAGAGTGTGTGGAAGGTCAAGGACAAGAAGGGTAAGTTGAGGAGCTATGGAAGGAAGAAGAGAAAGCAGTCCTCTGAAATGAATGACCTTCCTGATAGGATTGTTTCCGCAAGTAAGAAACCCAAAGTTTGGGGTTCAGAGGAGCAATTTCATTTGAACAAACAACAAATCCGTGGAAAGGAATCTCTCAAACCATTGAATAAAGTAAGATTAATTATTTTTATACTGTCTTGATTGTACACGTCCAATTTCTAGCTAGTTTTTTTGTTTTTTCATTGCGAAACTATGGTTGATTACTGGCCTTTGTATAGATTTAATTCACACTTGTGTGTCCATTCTGTTTTTATTTTATGCATATAGTTAATGTGTTTTCTTACCCTTTATCACTTTTGAGGTGCATTCTTAAGAAACGTTGATTTGTTTAAATGGGTCTCTAAAATAATTGCTGCTTCACGTTTCTACGTTAACTATCTTGTTTCAATGTCATGTATATGCTGATAGACTATCATGTTGATATGTGAAAAAATCAATAAAAGTCATGAAATTTAAGTGATTTGGGTTAATAAGTAAGTAATTCATGTTTGTTGAAGTTGTAAATTCTTATTATTAGTATTTATTTTACATCTTGGTAATGTTTTTGTTGACAATTTTTCGTAAAATTTGTTCCACCAATCAATGTTTGAATGCTTTAATTTGTGGAAATATTGAAATGTTGACTGATATTTTATTTCTTTACCATAGTATGAAGAACTTTTGTATGTATTGTTTCACTTCAAAATTGTGAATGAAACAATAAATTTTGTTCTGCCTACTTGTCATATTATCATCTCAATTCAAACTTCCCGGTGTGTGTTTGTGGTCAAGTAGTCTTATGACTGTTTTCTATGTGTACGAGTTCCGTGATCATATTTAATTAATTACATAACTGTATGTCTTAACGTTGGAGCTGAATCTCTTCTTAGTCATGATTCCTATCATTGTTGGATTGGCAGCCACTATAATTTCTTATGATGTTCTTAAGGCAGTATTTGGAAGAAGTATATTTTTGAGGCAGGAGGAGATGTATTATTGGAACTTTAAATCCTATCCTAGTTGTTGAAAACATGATGGGAGTGAAATCCAATTCTACATGCACTGTTTTTGCCAGTTTTGATGAAATATATATGTAATTCAAGTTCTAGGAGTGAGGATACGGATATCTAACGTTTAAGACATACGTTTAACGAAACCTTAACTAGTTGAGGTATGCTCGTATTCAGATTTTTGGAAAGAGGAAAAAACACTGTGTGCTATGTATTTCTTTTTGTTTACTTCTTTGTCCTTTTTTAAAAAAGAATTTAATTGAGGTAAACAATCTGAGCTCCACACATGCATGTCTTTCTCTGACTTATAACCTTTCACCAGGACTATTATTTACCATTTTTTCTCTTTCTGTTCTGGATTTTGAAACTTCTTGCAGGTACATAATCTTCAGCATTGTTATGGTCCTGAAATTAGATTAACTGCACCGGATAGTAGTAATGAAAAGAAGGAAAATCGTTACACGCTCTCCCAGAAAAATGGCGGCTATGACCCCAAAGAAAATGGTATGTTTTCTTGGGATTTACTGTTTTTCTGTTCTACTCAGTCTTGGAACTCTATAGCAGATTTTGAGACAATGCGATGAACTTATATGGATGTTCTCTTGTAATTTTCCCATACAGATCACCCAAGGGCTTAGTAAGAGAAGCATTTTTTTGATAGTGCATACAACATTTGTAAGATTCGTACTGACCTTTTAGCATTTAGAAATAAGTGTGTGGTTAGTTACTTAGTTTTGTGAATGTTTGTTGAAAAAGAAAATTTGGGATTGAAGAAAGAGGGCAACTGACATTTTTAACCCTTTTGAAGTTTTGTTTTGTAATTTGGACCCTTTTGGAAAACTTTGATTTTTTTACCGTTTCAACTTTTCAAAAAATTTAAAATTACAATGTTGCCCTTGAGATTTCAAAAGTCACAAGAACTTTCTTTCTTCTTCACACTTCTACTCTCCACTTCGTTCGAAACCTTACACTTTCCATTTCCTTGCCATTTTCTACCTCGATTTTGGTCGGATTTTCATCACTCACTTGCAAGATAATTCCGGATTTGGCATCCCATGATCAGGTTTGACTGGATATTGACCGGTATTCACACCGTCGTTCAAAATCTAGAACAGTAAGAAATCCAGTCGAAATTTAGAATTATCTGATTATGAGATGGCAAATCTGAAATCATCTTGAAAGTGAGCGATGAAATCTGACCAAAATTGAAGTAGAAAATGGCAAGGAAATGGAAGGGGTAAGGTTTCAAATGAAGTGGAGAGAAGAAAGAAAGTTCTTGTGACTCCTGAAAATCTCTCGAGGGCAATATTGTAATTTTACATTTTCTTAAAAAATACTGCGAGGCAATTGGGTCCAAATTAACAGAACAATACTGCAAAAGGGTTAAGATTAAAAATGTCAATTGGCAGAAGAAATAAATGAATTTGAAGATGAAGAGCTACTTGCGAGGCACGATCATGGAGGGAATTAGAGGAAAGTGGGAGAAGAAGAAAGAGAAAGGAAAGCTTAACAAAAGGGAAGTAAAAAAAACAAAATAAAGAAATGATGATGTAGTACAAATGGTTTAGTGAAGGAATAATTGAGGTAATTCACGTGGGGTTTGGAGATAAATTTTTATGTCATCATGAGGGAAGAAATAAAAATGTTTGAGGGAAGAGAATAATATTTAAATATGTTTGAGAAAGAAATGCACTTTGGTAAAAAAATGGATGGGAGAGGATTGTGAATTTAAAGTTCAAGGGATGGATTATGTTTTATTAGAGTTGAAAAGTTTGTCTAATAGAGTTGAAATTCTTGTTTTCGTTTTAAAAAAAAAAGTGTCTAATTTGAGGTTTAGTTGATGTTATTGATTTTTTTTATTACTTACTTGGTGAATGAATTTTGTTATGATTCTTGGAATTTCAGGCTGGACGGGAAATTGATTAGCTTATAATTCAAAGCATGAACGTCGATAGTGCTGTGAGTAGTTTATTTTACTAAATGTATTATTATTTAACTAGTGTTATGGCTTTTTCAAGCAATCAATAATTATGCATGATTTAGAGAAGTTATGGAAGTTCCTGAAATTGCTATGAAGTTTCATAAAGTTATCTACTTTAGCCAAAAAAATATTGTTTGATTATTTATAGTTTTTTTGAAAATGTTAACGGTCATTAAGAACATCTAAAGATCGTGAAAGGTTTTCAGAGAAAATGTGTTTCTGGTAAAAGGTTTAAAGATTTGAGAAATCTTACCAAAAAAGAGCATGGCCTTAGAATGGTTTCGGAAATTTGAGATCGCAAGATTTTCAGAGTCCCCCCTGTCATTTATGGGTTTGAAGCAAGAAGTGGTTTTCAAGTCACTAGATTATTTCTCTACCGTGAATGTGTTTTCGTAGTGGTATAATAGAGAGAGAGGTCTTTGGTACCACTTCGGCACACACATCCGCTTTAGGTCGTGTGCCAAGGTGTTTTTCCCTTTGAAGGCCGTTCAGCGCTCTTCGTTCACGTGTGACAGAGACTTTCTCGTCTCTGGTATGCACCTTGAGAGTACTCAGTGTATAATATGACATAAATTGCTCTGCTATGTACTTGGAGATTACTTGATACCTAGTATGACAGAGATTTGTTTTGCATGTGTTTAGAGATTCTGAATGAATAGAATGATTGAAATTGCTTTGTTATGCCTTGTGCAGATTGAGATTTCAATTTTCCGTCGAGGATCCAATTCGAATACAGACTTGAAATTTGGTACCAGTATCCATAGCTTGTATATGATTTCTTTTTGCATCACCTTAAATGCATCTTCTACATTTCTTTTGTAACTACAGTGGCTACCATTACTTTCAAAAAACTTGTGTTATTCTTTCAATTCATGGTGGTTACTGCAATTGGATGGGTAGACTCTATCAGCCTCTTGGTTTGGCTCACCATTGTTGATTGTAGAAGAAAATTTATGTAACTAATCCCAGATGAAATCTTGAGATCAAAGATCGATTATTGTTAATTCAAAGCTTAGCCCTCGATATCTTGTTCTAGGAATGAAATGTGCTTCTTACCGTCTTGCCTTATAGACATCTCTAGGGAAGTTGCTCTATTTTTTTTAAAAATATCATAATATCATATCTTTATATTAGAAGTTTTGCTCCAATATCTTTCTTTAATGTATAATCTGTGACATTGAATTTTATATAGATGGTATAAGGTGTGACAAAACACATTTATATTATTTAAGCTCTCATTAAGATATTGGATGGCACATCCCAATGAAACGTGACATCCAAAACTATTTATTTTATTTATTAATTTTTTCTTTGCTGCTATTTTGAACTTTTCAAATATAATCTCTCCAACACTTAGTTATAACATCTAACAACTTTGAATATAAGTGGTACGAGAAAATTCAAACTAGATACTTCGTGATTTCTAGTCAGTTAATTGAGTTAGGCTCGATTTGACCATCGTTAACTAGTTTTAATATGATATTGAATCATACCATTAACCATTAAATAAGTAAGGTTATGTAGATGAGCTATAATAAATTTAATTTTAATTATTCATCATGGAAGTGATGGTTAAAATTTAAAAAATAAAAATTCATGGATTGGACAAGCATTTTCCTTCTCAAAAATTGAAATTATTAATTCATCGACCATAATAATTGCTTTGTATTTGCCACTACAGAAATTAATCAATCTTTGGGGAAAATACCTTGTTACTCCTTTTTTAGCTAAATAATAAGGGAATGCAGATACAATTCTCAATAATTGTAAATATAGTAAACAGATCCAAAATAGTAAACAGATCCAAAATATTAGCAGATATAACGCAATGTAAAAGTAGAATTTGAAGATATAACAAAATTTAGATTTAGCTCTCGAAGTCAATTAGTGATAGACTATCTTACTAGTAAGAGTTTATTAGCAATAGAGTCTATCACTAGTAGAAGTAACCAAGCTTATCATAGATAGATTCTATTATATTTACAATTCTGTAAAATTTTACTGTACACTTAATTTTCAGCTAAAAGTGTTAACCATTGCTAATTATATATATATATATATATATATATATATATATATATATATGAAGGTTGAAACCTTAAACTGAAATTAAGATATGTCGTTAAAATGAGTTTAGTTTAATGATAATTACCAGACATACGATCTACTTCACATCCCTATTTTAGTAAGAAAATTGAGATTTGTGATACAACATTTTGAATTAATTAATGAATGGAGGGAAGAAGAGCATTGATAATGGTTGCCCAATCCAACACCAACATAAGGGATGGTGATAACTCTATACTTTGACCCAACTACCATCCAATCATATATAATATAATCAATCACTTTAATGTTCTTCCAACTAATCAAATTTCAATCCATATATTTCTTCTTATATATATATATATATATATATATTTTAAAATGTCACATACTTTATAAATTAGAATTTGATTGATATTGAATACAATATTAAAAGAATATAGTGACATTGATATATTGATTATATAAATCAATGACTTTTTGTGGGAGGGAAGTAATGTAGCCATATCTAATTACCACTTTTCACTTATTAAGTTTTAATTTTACAAAATTAATTTTACTATATATTTGGAAATAAATGCTCTTAATTTTTAGTTTAGAAAGATCTTTCATTTAATAATTTATAAATAAAATTGATTTTCAATCGATGTATCAACTTAACATGCGAGAATTTTCATTAATACTAATTACTAAACTTATTTTGTGATCAAAATAGTCATTCTAAAAGTTCGAAGATCAAAATAGACATTTTAAAAGTTAATATTGAATAATATTTAAACCATATTGTGAAAAAAAAAAAAAAAACAAGAACAAAATTGCATATATGTTACGAAAGGACCTGATTAAAGTTAATTACACAAAAAATTGATTTGAATAAATTAAATTAATTGATAAAATTAATGAAATCAAAACTCTATAATGATTTATCATATCCTTGGTTTATATATATATATACACCAATTGAAAAAATAGAAAAAAAAATAACAAAAATGATTTTAAATAATCTAAAATTTTAAAAAGAAAAAATCAATTCACCAATTAATCCATCTCAATTCTTCCAATTTCTTCAATCTTAGTTATCACTTCCCTGAAATCCGGTCGAAGATTCGGCGAAGAACGACAGCAATCCGCCCCGATCTGAACAAGGAATCGGAGAATCCGCTCTTCAGAGACGCCGGAAGAATCACCGGTAGCAACCGGATTTGGAATCGTCGGTTCTTTAGCGGAGAGCAACTCGAGTAGGATCTTGCCGTAGCTGTAGACGTCGGTGCGTTCATCAGCTTCGGTCATTTTGATAAGTTCGGGCGCCTTGTAGCCAGAGGAGGCGGAAAGTTGGAGCATTTCTCGAGTTGCGGCGGCGTTGAGGAGGAGATGGAGGCCGAAATCGGAGACGTAGGGGTTGAGATTTTGATCGAGAAGAATGTTCTTGGAGTTGAGATTTCCATGGGGGATTGGTTTCTGTAATCGATTGTGAAGATGATGTAGAGCTTTTGCGATTCCAATGGCGATTTTGTAAATCACATCCCAATCTTTTGATTCCGTTTCTCCTACTGTTCAATTGAAAACGAGACAAATAAATAAATTAGGTTAAAATCAAACCGAATTTCAACTTTTACATTTTGGATTAAATATAATAATTACAATAAACTAAAATATTTATAAATATAACACAAAAAAAGAAAAAAACGTTTTTTTTCAATTAGTTGTTTTTTCGTCGTTTGAGGTTTTGAGTTTGATTAACGTAGTTCTTAGGTTTTAAAATATTACAAATTTATTATAAGATTGGATTTTGTTTTAATTTATCCCTAAATTTTATAATTTTAACTTTAATTTTTTTACTAAACACTCACTTATCATCTTTGGTATTTATGTCTATTAATTGATTAAAAATATTATATGGTAAAATTTTAAATGAATTTTAATAGGGAAACTAGACCGAATATATATATATATATATATATATATATATATATATATATATATAAATGTAAATGACATAAAAATATGACATTACAAGTGAAAGAGAAATGTCAATGCATCATTTTATTTATAATACTAATAATAATAATGTGAATGAATCCATCTCATTTTTCTTATTTTTAATCTAACATTATTCAATTATTATGATATATGTATTATCTTTTTTATATATAAAAAAAATGTATGAAATATACCATAAAAAGAAAAATAAAAAAAAATAATCTTTTTTGAAGAATGGAATTTTATTTGGTCCACACCACATCATTCACAGATAAAATAATTAACTTTTTTCCACTATATATATATATATAAGAAAAAAGAAACAAAAAAGAAACTTCTTTTTAGGGAATTTGTTCGTTAAAATGTACAAACTTTAGGCAATAATTATTAATTTTATAAAAAAAGAAACACTAGGTAAATTTATTTTTTCAAATAATATTTTAATTAACACTAAGAAAATCATCCATAGGCCAATTAAATATGTATTAAATTAAATATAGACCTACAATCCAGAAATTATTTTAAACAAGTAGTACACTATAAAAAAAATATTTTAAAAGATAAAATTATCATAAATATTTTTAAATATAACAAAAAAGGAAAAAAAAAACAAAGTAAGTTGAATTTTAAGGAAAAAAAGAATGGAAATAGTTGGAAAATTTGAAAAATATAAATGGAAAATTTTATAAATATATGTTGTTTTGGAAGAAATAATTGGAAAGAAAGTAAAGAAAATGACAAATGAAGAATCGTCGCCATCTCTAATTTCTTTTCTTTTCAATCGACAATTATATATAAATATGGTTGCCGACATTTCACGCAATTTCTAATATTACCATACTAATTATTACTATTAATACTATTTTTTTATATATTAAATAATTTTTTTTTAAATTTTGATTTCAAATTTGTAAATGTATTATATATTGTATTTTCTTACCTAAAATCATTATTATTATTTAATTAATTTTGACAAAATTTGGGTTTGATTTAATAAATTTAAAATTTATTAAATATAGAGACTAAAATTAGACATTTAAAATTACATAGACTAAATTTAGAGTTATTTTTCAATTATATTGTAATTTAGATTTAATGATCAAAGTTCTAACTTCAAAATCAATAATGTGTAAATTGGGATTGAGAAATTTGGTGGGTAAAATAAATTAGGAAAAGTTTACTATCTAATTATCTATTGACACGTCATTAAATTAAATGACATATTAATTTATTAGTAGCTTATTTCCTAAATTCTAAAGATTTTCTATTCCAAAATAATATTTTTTTTAATTTTGAAAAATTCACCGAATTTTCCTTTTCACATTCTCGAGAAACAAACAGAAAATTAAAAGAAGAATCGTATTCGAAGTTACCTCTTATGAACTCCGCCAAATTCCCATGTTCGTAGAACGGGTGAACCAAGAGCTTCTCACCCCTCCCGCCGGCGTAGAATCCCAGCAAGGGAACCAAATTCCGATGGCGAACCGAACCCAGAAAGCGAACGATGTCGTCCTGGTCCTCACCTCGAGCAGCGGAAGGCCGGAGGAATCTAAGTAGGCAGATCGTTTGGGTGGTCTGTAAGACAGCCTTGTAGAGAGTTCCGTAGTGGGATTTTCCGATGACTTCCCCGGGAGCCTCTAGAATCTCGTCGATGGTCAAATCTTGGCCGCCGTCAAAGGTGGTGAGCTCCGGCGGGGGGTTGTGCTGTGTTTTGTTGTTGTTGTTGGATTCTGATGATTTCTCGACGTCGTGATTTTTAGAGAGCTTGAGACGAAGAAGGAAGATGGTAATGAGGAGGAGAAGGAAAACGGTGGCGGAAGCAAGGGGAAGGATTAGTTTGAGCATGTGGGTATGTTGAAAAAGAATTGTAAGTTTGTGATGATGAACAGAGAGAGAGAGAGAGAGTTTGTAATAATGATTGGAATTTGAAAGTGAAAATGATTTTGTTTGGGTTTGTAAGTTTGTTTGAGAAGAGAAGAGAAGAGAAGAGAGGGAAATATACTTTACTTAGCGTTTGTGGTGTGGTAGGGGGGAATACATCCCATCCACCCAACAAAATGGACCCTACCTTATATATATTATATATACAACGCACATATATAATGTTGGGTTCATTTTGTATTGCTTATTAGTTCAATGACCTATTAGACGCGACTAATTAAGGGAAGAGATAATTGGTTTAGTTGTGTTTTAGGTTGATATTAAGTTTATGTCAATTAGGATCAACTATCGATTAGGTTTTTAAAGTATAAGTTGTTATATTTTTAGTTTATGCATATGTCACTATGATGATCAGATCGTGTCAGACTTGGACATGAACGATGGTAGCTCTCCTACATGGAATGGTTTTAGGAGGTTGTGGTGGTCTTTGTGGAAGGTGAAGGTACCTTGTAAAGTTGAGATTTGTTATTAGAAAATTGTGCATGATGCCATCTTTCCGACCTAAACTAATATTGCCAAGAAAGGCATCTAAACTGATTTCATGTATGTGTTTTTCAAGAATTATGTGAAAACAATAACACATATTTTGTGGAATTGTTCGGTACCCAATAAGATTTGACATCGGTTTCTTTCTGCTAGTACTATTTATTCTGTTTGTGATGATGGATCCTCTTCGAGTATTCAAGATCGTTGTTGGTTCTGGCTCTTTGAAAGGGTGTCTTCCAAGGAATTGGATAAAGTAGTGATCATTGGTTAGAAAATTTGGGAGGGAAGGTATAAAATGATGTTCCACTTACAACCAATGAACATAGAGTGTCCATCGATTTTTCAACTGGCAAACATATTTATGACAATCAACCTTCATCTTAACTTTCATTCTTCAGTTGGGTGACATCCTCTCGTGGTATCCTTTTGGAAGTTGAACGTTGATGTCACACAGAGTTCTTGTCTCTAAGATAAACAATCTAGGGGTGCTTTGAGACCACTCGTCTCAAACGTTTTCCTTTTAATTGTATTAAAAACCCTCAAAAGTGAAAAGTAAATTACAAGTAATGTATAATTTATTAATAAAATAAGCAAAGAAGTTAGGAGTAATGTGATCCATAAATTGAGGTTTGGAATTATAAAATTTAGATTTGACACCTAATATTATATCCTAAACACCAACACATGTCTTTGTTAGTTGCTTTTGAGAATGACAATATATACCAAACAAATATTCACCAAAACACATTAGAAATTATTAAAAATTATTAAGCATATTTGATCTTTGGAGCTTTCTACCAACCAAGCTTATGGAAGAAAAAGGAAAGTGTATAGTTAGGTATCATTAATTATTTAAATATATTTTAACAATTTTTTAATCATGTGATTTTATTCAAGTAATATTGTACAAAATTCGATGTTTGTCCATTATAATTTACTGATCTTTTTTCTAAATAAAGGTTAAGCTTGTAAGAGGAGTCATTTGTAACCTTCAACCCTAATAGTGCGCAAGCACACATACGAACCCTAATAGCGCGTGCACACACATATGAACACAAAAAGAAAATAATAATGATCTAAATTGAGATTGTTTTTCTATAAAATTTAACTTGAATTTTAAAAATACTCTTAAACAGTACATAACATAACAAAACAAAAGAACTCGAAATGATTTTCTTTTTTTTTTTATAGATTTAATTTAAAAATCAAAAGGGTCAATAAATAGTTTGTTTTTTTTTTTTTTAGAAAAATATAAGTCAAGTAAAAAAAGAAAAAAAAAACACTTTTTAAAAAAAACAATATTATGTAACATAAAAGATAAAGTTGAGCACATGAGTGATTACTGTGTACATATGTAAAGACCAAATTTATTTAAATCTTTTGGAAACATGTTTTGCTGTCTGTCATTAAAAGTTTTGAATGTTTGATGTCTGAAGAAGAAACATTTGAGATATGATATATATATCTATATATATATATATATACTTTTTAAAACCAATATCTAAATCATATAAAAATGTGCATTAATGTTCTTATCTTACTATAAATATATATAGACATTGTAAACGCTCCTTAACTTCTCTAGCTAATCGTTTCTTAACACTATCATTGGTATCTTTCATCGACACGAGCTATTTTCTTTCTAAGCTACATTAATCGTTGTACTCTTCCTAAAAAGTTGAATCATAATTTATATAAAAAGGGGGGAAAAGGACCTTCTTATGATGGGGAAGAGGTAGAGAATATAATTGAGAGATTGAGATTGCTTATGTTAAAAGAAATGGAAGATGTAAACTTTATCCCCACAAAAGCACTAAACTTTGGAACTACATACTCTTATAAAAAGTTGATATGTACTCATAAAAGATGTTGTTTCTAATGTGGTCTATTTTCTCAATAATTGAGAGATTCAAGTGGAGGAATACCCATTTACTTCGTTTCTTAGATTTGCATCCACCACGTAAATTTATGTGCAGTTGAATTAAAGATATGTTGTCATAATAAATTTTTTTATGTTGAGAAAATTCATTGATGATTCTAATCTTACTCGTTCTTTTTTTAGTACGACAGTTCAGGGAAGTGGATCCAACTTCTGACTCTCTAGGGATAGAGGTCATGCCAATGCCACTAATTGAAGTTCATTTTGGCTTTAACTTCACCTGTGAAATTAAAGGAAACTACATTCTATTTATTAAATTATATGTTTAGAATGTGACTTTAGCGTGATTATTTGAACTTTAGAAAAATTGATATATGCATGTAATACGAGAGCGATAGAGATTGAAGACGAATGGTCGTAGTGTCTTGCCTGATTGACTAGTTGCAAAATGATTTAGTAACTAGTAATTAGGCGAGAGAAAAGATAAACAATGAGAGAGGCTGCTATCATAATACATTTACAATGGCGGTTAACAATGATGTCAATTTTATACCGTCATTATATGTCTCCGATCACAAAAGCTACGATGACGGCTTGTTGCAGTGACAGTTTAACAATATTTATTTGCAAATTAATCCGCCGATTAACAATTTTTTCAATTTATAAAAGTGATTACGTAAATACATTTTTAAAATTCAAATTTAAAAAGTTGGAGTAATATATATTAGGCTTTGATGCTCATTAGTCATCATCTCCCATCAAACCTTATGTAAAAAGGGGTTTAAGAAAATTGGGGTTTAAATTCTTATTTAGTGGATATGTTAAGATAGATTTTCCATTTTAAACCATGAATTCTTCTTTAAAGTAGATAAAATCAAATCATCATCATCGTCATTTGTAGATTGAAATGAACAGTTTCTGTAACTATGTGACATAAAAGCAAAGAATCAGTATTTCACCAGAATGCCTCAAATATACAAGAATGCTAGAAGTATCATCATTTATCAATCCAATAAATATGGATATTGGAGCTTACAAAGGAGTTTCAACAATCATCAACACTAAGTCACTAATATATAAATTAAAAGCTCTTATGGATCTGTCTTAACTGTGTGTTTAATTCAACCTCCAACAAATCAGACATCTTTTAACGTATATACAATTCTTTAGGAGATATTGAACCATGGTTTGATTATGAACCATAACGTTGATGATATGATGCATCCCTTCTCTATATTCAGGAAATGTAATACATAGGATTTGGAAGTTTGAACGAACGAACCGAAACTGAAGAGCCCAATAAATCACTCCATTGGTCACCAGAGTTTCCGATGATTCGTAATCCTTCATTCTCCATCTCACTCCGCCTCTCAGATTTGTAAAGTATTGCTGACTTCCCTTGGTCATCATCTCTCCTGTACAGGATCAGAAACATTTGGGCTAGTTGATAATTATGAACCAAAATGAAAGATAGAATTAATCAGACAAAAGTATAAGAAACAATGCTTTAACATTTAAAAGAAATGAAGGGTTCTTGGTCTAGTACCTGCCAATAGAATGAATAATATAAAAGCTAAAAAGATGAAATTACTTTTGGAAATAATAGAAACTCATTGGTTTATTGTCTCCCTTATTTCCAAATCAAGAATATGGAGTGAGTAGCTTCTTTGTTTTCTTATCACAATATACCGATCCTACATTACTAGATTTAGAATGCTATCCAGATCCACATATGCTAATATCTAATTACAAAACAAAGAAAACAAAGTCAAGAATGTAGTCCATAGGTGATGAGAGAGACAAATATTAGCCTCATCAGCCAATATGGCATCAAAACACAATCCGTGCCATACAAAGTAAGAAAGTCACCATGGATTCTTACTATTTAAAAAGATCTTATTGGGCCTACAAACCTCTAACTTTCTGATCGATCATACATGCCTTTACTAAGTGCCTATAGTCAAGTTGGTGAAATGATGTCATACTCAAAGTCTATTATAAGTGCATCGCGTTTTTCACTTCCTGAGTGTATTTTGCCCCCTTTGGGTCCTTAGGAAACTCAAAAGCTGATCTGTGGAATAACACAATAGAACTTCCAAGAGGAATCTGATATAGAGAGAAGTTAAGAGACATTTTGGACTCTGGGGAACATTGGAATTATAGCCTTCTTCTTTCTTATCTTTTATTTGGTGGGCGTGGGATGTCAATGGTTTACATGTTTAAACGAGATCAATCTCAGCCAACAATTGCACTTTCCCGTAAAAAGAAGACCAAATTAGGCTAGTTTTGGGATATTGAAAACGAGGAAACAGAACACCGTCCACGGAAAATCATGACTTCGCCTTAATTCACAAAACCTAAAGTCGGCATTTTTCATGTCAATTATATGGAGAAAGAAACAGAAAGCCAAGCAGTTATGTTCTTCCTCACATCCTCAACTATAATAACTTGGGAAAGATGATTAGGAAAACCTTTACCACATTTGATATCATTAAGTCTACGAACACTTAATACCGACAACAAAAGTGGACTTCATTTCCAAGCTATGCATCGAATGTAAAACATGCACTAAACAAATTGATAGAATCACTAGATCATCAAGCTAACTAATACACAAGGGAATACGTACCTTAATATGAGCCTATCCCAGTCATAAAACCCTGCATTAATCAAATTCCGTGTTGTAGATTCCCTCTGCTTTTCGCTCCTTCCAGTAAGCAAAACCAGCTTGAATCCTAGATCCAAAAGTTCTTTATAGAGTTCTAAACTGGGCTGAAGGGGAGGTGCCGTAGCCTTCTCAACCCAGTTATCAAACTCATCAGGCTTGAAACTCTCCGAGCTGTGAATTGCCAAAACAAATCAACTTTGCATATGAGTTACATAAACTATGCAGATAAATATAACCAATTAGTCAAGCTACTACTGCAAATCATAACCCGTCTGATCGTTTCACAGAGAAGCTAAGAGAGCACATGATTTGTAATCCTCAAACTTGAAAAGACGATTCAACTACATTCCAAAATTTTGAATTGTGGTCTTACTTTTATGTAGTTACAGCTATTGAACAAATATTTGTTGATACAAACAAACATAAAAAGGGATTTGAGATGTTGCTTCAAAGATGAGCATGTTGAACACATGGCTATTATTTTTTGTACACCTATCAACCAACATCCGTGTCACGCCATCAATTAGATAAATCGCCCGATCGATTAGACAATAACTATCTTGAATTGATCTAAATATGTAAACTAATTAGGACTTTTTTAATTTCAGAACTAAACAAACACAACCCTGAAACGGTCCACGCTAAATTATAATTGAACAATTTTCTCGTCTACCTCAATATCATGAACCAACGTTAAGAATATAGAAGTTCAGTTACCCCTAATCCAAAACTAAAATTCAGAATAGCCAAACAAGTCAAGAACCCACTCTTCAAAATTCACAATATTTCTAAAAGATTTTAAAGAGAGTTTACAGAGTTTTAATAGAACCTTACCCATAACCATGGTCTGTGTAGTAAGGAAGATTAGAAAGCAAGGTCTCATCAATGTCAAAAATCCAGACATCCTTTCCATCGCCAACCAATTTCACAGTCTTGGCAAAAGCCTCTGCCTCATTAGAAGCAATTTCAAGTTCAAGTTGATAAGCTCGACCCGTTACATACTGTTTCACATATTCAGAACAATTTTCCGGAATCGTTCTCCACGGATTCAAATTATTAGCCTCTACATTGAACCTCCAACTATCACACCTCAATTTGATTTCTCCATCCAGTTCCTTCACCTGATTCACAACACCCTCAGGAAACTCAAGAATAAGTGGTCTTGGAAGGAGATGAGAATCGAAAGCTTCATGAGCAAAAGCTACAGAAATTAAGCAAAAGAGAGAGAAAGATCGTAGAAGCCCCATGTTTAGAGGAACAGGAGGCAATCAAATCGACGGAGATGGAATATATAAAAGAAATGGGTATTGTTAAAAATTGATGAAAAGGAAGTTAGATTGAGAAATAGGAAATGGGTATATGAGATCTTGAAGGGAATATTCTGGGTTTGAAAGAAATGATGATTCTTGGTCGATATTAGAGGAAAAGAGATTGATGAGATGAGAATGAATAACGAATAACCTCTCTTCCTCTCCTTGAAGCTGTATTAATGGAGAGGGTGAGAGAGGGTTGGTGGAAGGGAAATTGCCTTGTGGATTAAGCGAAGACGATGATGAATTTGCCTGAATGCGCTAATGGAAAATTGGTATCTCCATTAAATAGGCAAGCTTGGTACTGTCTTTCTTGGTTTTCACTCAATTTCAACCTTCAGTTTTTTCTCCTTTTTTTTCTCATTTTATTTATTTATTATTTTCTGAGGAATTTAGTTGTTTTTATTTTTCTATTTTTTTCCTTTGATTTTGTGGAATTAATAATATTTTATTCCAAGAATTATTGCATTATACAAATAAATGATAACCTACCAACGTTGCTACAATGAAGGGTGAAATTAATACTCTAATTATTTTCATTTAAAAAAATATATATCTTAATTGGTAAGCTTCTGTTCGAAAACCTTATTTATTTATTTTTTATTTTCATTTTTCTGTTTTTTTAAAATAAAAAAAAATGATTACTATATATGAGAGATAAGTTTAAATATTATGTCGATAGGTTATAAAATCTCAATAATCTTTTGTTTAAATGTCAAATATATCAGAGACCTATTAAATACAAAATTAATAATTTTAGAGATTTATTGGACACAAAATTATAAATTTAAATATCTGTTAAATACTTTTTAAATTGTAAGAACGATGAACATAAAGTTGAAAGCTTAAAAT
The DNA here is from genome assembly GCA_037974625.1 of Cucumis cinereus. Lineage (NCBI taxonomy): Eukaryota > Viridiplantae > Streptophyta > Magnoliopsida > Cucurbitales > Cucurbitaceae > Cucumis > Cucumis cinereus. The sequence continues at coordinate 11,494,376 of JBBPDJ010000026.1, forward strand.
CTATTGTTGTGTGTTTTATATATTCAAGAACATGCTCGGTTTAAAATTGAAGGTTGTGGACTTAAAATATTTTTTTATCGTTAAAAAATTAAATAGACACAAAATTGAAAATTGTACGCATACATTTAAATTTAAGACAGCAAAATAAAGTAAAATATTTTTAAAATATAACAAAAAGATTTTATTCATATACCGACAAAAAAATATATGTTTTTGTAAATATTTTACAATTTTAATTTTCATAATAATTTCTCTAAATTTAAACTATTCTATTAAATTTACTTCCCAATATGACTAATTTTGTAATTCACAATAATTTTTCTAAATTTAAACTTTTTTTTTCTTAATTTAGTTCCGAATATATATAGTAATTTTGTAGTGGAATTAAAATAAATTTTTTAGATTTTTTTAACAAATCTCGTTGACCCTATTGAATGTGGTGCACGAGATTCTTTCACCATTACTTTATTGTTTTGTAGAAAAATTAATTAAAAAAAGACTATCTTTGGTCAAAAAGAAAAACTTTTGGTTGAAAAAATAAATTATCCACAAAATAAATTTTTAGAATATTTTTACCTTACGAACTAATATTTAATAAATGTTAAAAAAAAAACAAATTTTTAATAAGTAGATGGAAACATTTTTTTTGTTACATTGACATATTTGTTACTGTAAATTAATTTATAAAATATAGCAAAATTTTAAATTTTATTAACTGACAGTAAAAGTTTATCAGCCTAGTATATCCATAGGGAAACTTAGATATAAATATAAACTTGACTCAAAATCTAAAGATCAAAATCATATTTTCTTTTAAAATCTAGAAACACAAAACTTAGATTCCGTCGGTTAACTGTTTGATTTTTTTTAAATAATTAAGTTTATAAACACTATTTTATCTTTTAATTTCTTACTTTGTTATCTGATTTTCACCAATATTTTAAAAATAATAATATATGTTTTGTGTTTTAAAATGGGACAAAAAGTTGAATTATTTTTACTTTTTTAAGAAAGAAATGAAAATCATGGTAAAAAGAGATGAGAAATATAATTAATTTTCTAAAAGAAAAAAAATAAGAGACCCAATGGGACATAAATCCAAATGAATTTTGTTTAATTTTGAAAAAGAGTAAACCAACTGGAAACCGACAACTCAAATAGTCGGTTGATCATTTTTTTTTTTCTTTTGTAAAATTTAATAATCCAAACCCTAAACCTAAAAGTCATCAAAGTAATCAAAGTAATACAAGTTCAAATAAATAAATATATACCTATTTCTTTTTCTAAATTTTACGTGTATAATATCTCATTTTTGTGTTGAATCTTGTGGATATGTCGATTTTCGAAAATTCCATTGTAAAATTGAGATCTTGACATTTTCATCAAAATTTTAAATTTGGAAATGTTGAATACACTCGACTCAAATACAAGAAAATTATATAATAGATCAAATTTCAAAGTCCAAAACTACGTTTATCTCTACTTTTTAGAATTTTATCCTATAGTTTACATCATAATCGACCAAAATTATAAAATTTATCTTTAATTTGTTTCACCATCCTTTCTCTCTCCCTCTTCTTAGCTCCTTTCATCCAAGCGACTCTTTCTTCTCTGGCCACACTTCAAACTACGGCGACACCACCCGACCGACTCATTTCGTGAATGTACAACACTCGACTGTATGCGTCTACCCTTTTCAATCTCTCTATTTGTTCAGTTTGTGTTGTGGAGCATCAACACGAATGTAATACCAAGATTGTGAGAGCGAGACGCCGAGACCATAAGAGAACACGATTTGCAGTGAGAAATTGCAAAGGGAGCACAAAAGTGAGAGTTCAAGAGGAAGACCTGATTTCACTCGAATGTCATGTTAGCAAAGAACCCCCACAATTTCATTCTTTCCCCAATTTTGAATCACTCAAACGCATGCAAGACTCTCAATGTACAAAAATGAAGTAATAATTCCAAAGCCCATAGGAAATTTGGATGTTCCTCCATCATTTATATCATACACCAACTCCTCAAATCTCCCACTCTTCACATTCACTCTCACAGCCTTTCCAAGACTCTGCAAAACAACATATGGCTCTTCTTCCTCTTCACCCACCTTGCTCTTGTCAACAATGGCCACCACCGTGAACATCGAATAACCCATCTCCTCAATGGAAGGACTCATTCTTGGGAACAACCCAGATAATAATATCCTATGAAGATCAACTCTATACTTCATAAACCACCCACAATGATCATCTTCCATTTCATACACATTCAACTCCATTGCTTCAACTCCATAACTTCCAATCAAATCAAGATTCCCACAGCAATTCCCAAAACACTTTATTCTTCTATTATCTTCTTTCCAACCTTGAGGCATTGTCAATTCATGGAGTTTCTCTTTGTAAAGATCCAAGTAAAGACAGTTTTCCCAATAATAAACACCTCCATTCCAATAAACTCCACAATGGAACGCCCTGATTAATGGGGCAGAGAATGTGCCATTGCAGCGCCTCCAGAAGCCAGAATGAGACGAGTAGATATCGATCATTGTGCAGTTGTTTGCATCAGAAATTCGTATGCATACGACTTTGTAATTTGATGATCGCAAAGGATCGAATGCTAAACTAAGACTAACGATTTCTCTGGTTCTCTCAATCTGAAGCGTTGTGTACTGTTTCGTTGTTGGATTGAGAATGTAATAATCGCTCTTTGGATATCTACCACCTTCGTTGACACACAATAACAAGCCATTACAGGAGTCGAAAATTGTAATTCCATGTTTGGGAAAAGAAAATTCAAGAGATTCAAACGGAACCCTAGGCGGATTTGGGCGCAAATCGATGAAATCGAATTCAGGGGAAATAGGGTACGGACGGGACAAGAACAAGCCTGAAGGAGTAGGCGGATGAGAAATGGTTCTACGATGAGAGAAATCGGGATCGGAAATTAGGGAAAGCCATCGTTTAGAGACGGATTTGAATCGGAGAAGTGATCGGATAGGCAAACGGAGAAGAATCTCGAGTAAGAGGTCGTTGTTATCGGCGACGGATCTGGCGGCGGCGGAGGAGTAGCGGATGATGATTCTGGGTACTTTACGGCGGGGCATCTTTGAGATGAGAATTTGAAGGATTGAGGAAAGAAGAATTTGGTCCGTGATGAGTTCATTGGTGGGTTGGGGATTTGAATTGAAGATTGCGAGGGAAGCTTAGAGACTCTTTCAAATCATTTTTTGTACTGATGACTCAAATTTCATATCAAAATGACGTTTGACGAGCACAAGGGCGTGATAGAGTAAAAGAGAAAGAGGTCAAGAGTATGAGTATTATTGGGTGTGATAGAGTAAAAGAGAAAGAGGTCTAGAGCATGAGTATTATTGTATTAAATTAGTTGAACTCAAGTGCAAGGGTAGGTTAGAAGAGCGTGAGTTCAAAGAAGTGATGTAAGCAGGCAATTATACCTCCTTATTTTTAAAATATGGATTAAACCACATTTTGGCTATGAACGGTCACATGATCGCCTAGTTATGGCAAAAACAACCGTTTTGAGCTCCAGAATATGTGAGGTTAGGAGATTCTAACCTTTTAACTTTTGTAAATTTACCGCTTATTTATGTTTGACAAAAATGACTATTTTGGATTCAAACAATATTTGGAATTGATGGATTCTAGCTTTTAAGCCTCGAGAGGAGGTATATGTGGTAACCAATTCAAGCAATAAGTGAATTATTTCATTTCAATTTACTTTTGTATGTAAAAAATTCATTGTTTATGGTCTAGGGTTTACTAATAAGTTTCGAGGATCCCAATCTGATGGTGATGGTGAAGACAGTTTGGATGAAAGGTCGTCTGCTGAAATCAGAGAATCGTATTGATCGATCCGGAGGGCGAGATGACGATGTTGCAAAAGTCAACCAGGATAGTCATACCATGGCCAAGATATAGGATAGAGTGACATTTACGCAACTCATTTTTCTGTCTTTTCTACATGTAAGCCCATCGCACTGTTAGCCATACCATGGCCTGGATATACTCGAAAGTCGAGGAGACCAAAAGAAAACTCGATGCACACTGGGTGGAGAATGCAATGATAGTGAAGAAAGAGATGGAAGAGTGGGAGACAATCAAGTTTTGAAGTTCCTAAAGGGCTTGCTTGTTTAACGACTTAAGGATCGGCAGAAGGGACAAGACAAGAGCCATGGAAGCTTCATACTCTATTCATCGAGGTTGCGTACAAGATGAAGAGGGCGAAGAGAAAGAAACCATACAACCCAATGATTCGAGTACAAATGAAGTTCGAGAGGCAGTATTACTTTTAAACACATGCAAGACTCTCAATGTACAAAAATGCATCAATCCCTCCAAACCCAACGCTAATTAGTACTTGTGATGTTCTTCCACCATTTTCAATCTCCCCCAATCTCTCAAATCTTCCACTCTCGACGTTCACTCTCATAATTTTCCCATCAACCTCCAAAACAACGTACGCTTCCTCAATTCCTTCAACAATGGCGGTCACTGAAAATTTGGGGAACAAACCCATGTTCACATCCACTACAGACGGAATCATTTCCGGAAACGCAACGGAAACCCCACGAAGATCAACACGATACTTCACAAACCAACCACAATGATCGTCTTGCATTTGATATACATTCAGCTCCATTTCTTGAGCTTCGTAAACTTCAATCAAATGAAGATTCCCACCACAATTCCCAAAATACTTTACTCTCCTCTCTTCCTGTCCGTCCGGAACTCGAGGCATTGGTAATTCTTGGAGTTTCTCTTCACGTAGATCCAAGTAAAGACTGTTTTCCCATGTGCTGATCCAATGAACAGCGTTGTTCCAGTACACTCCGCAATCGAATTTCATATTAAATGGAGCTGAAAACACGCCTTGGACGGGCCTCCAAGGGCCAGTTCGAGAGGAATATATTTCGATTTGGTGGGTGTTCGTGAAGGCATCGGAGTATCGAATGCAAATCACTTTGTAATCTGATGATCGCAGAGGATCAAATGCTAAATTGAGACCGAAAACTGTTCTGGCTTGAAGCTTGGGAAGCTTTGTGAAGTGGTTGGTTGTTGGATTAAGAATGTAATAATCTCTTGTCGAGTAGTTTCCATTGTTACTGCTGCATAAAAACAAGCCATTACAGGATTGGAGGATTAGAAATCCGTGTTTCTCGTCGGAGAAATTGAGAGATTCGAAGGGAGCCGTAGATGGATTTGTGGTGAAATCGACGAAATCGAATGAAGGGGATTCAGGGGTTGGACGGGGGAAGAAGATACCTGAAGGAGTGGGATGATGAGAAATGGTTCGACGGTAAGAGAAATTGGGATTGGAAATCAGGGAAAGCCATCGTTTTGAGACGGATTTGAAACGCAGAAGGGATGGGATGGGTAAACGGAGAAGTATTTCGATGAAGAGATCGTCGTTGCTGAGAACAGGTTCGGCGGCGGCGGAGGAGGTGCGGTGGAGTTTGGGTGGTTTGGAGGAGAGCATCTTTGAGTGATGAAGTTTGAAAAGGATTGTGGTGTGTAACGATGTAGAAAGATGAAGAGGATTTTAAGGAAATTGGTGAAAGCAAAATTGCAGAGGAAGCCATTAGAGACTAATTCAAAGCTTCTTGTGAAAGCTTTTACAATTTGATTTCTCCGTCCATGAAATAACAGTTAATGTACATTTGAATTGACTTTTTAATTACCGGTAGAAATTAAGTTCAACTTCCGTAAAGTTGAAAATAAAATTTATAGGTTGAAAATTAAGAGTATTTTATTTTAAAATTCTCCTTTGTTATTGTATTCTATTTGACATTTATTATAGGATGTTTACTATTTACTTCTCAAACTAAAATAATCTACATTTCGAATACATATCATTATAACTCAAACTAAAATAACCTACTCCTAAAAAACAAATTATTATAACTCAACTATAATATCTTAGGATTATAATAACTTACACCTTACCTCAAACTGACATTTTAGAAAGTCAATCCAAACATGCACTAAATATGCATTTCGAACATCGTATATCTTTTTACATTCATTCTTGTAACCCATATAAAAAATTATTAAAAAAATAAAATTTGTTGCATATAAAATTTTGATCGAGCAAATTGATAATATGTACAAAGATAAGTGATGTTCGCTACGATAAGTTACAAAATTGATGTTGTAATCAGTTATGATAGGTTGAGTTTTGTCATTTCGTGGAGACAAAGATTTCAATTTAATCACATATAAGCTATATGTTGGATTGTGAAGCCCAATATTTCAAGGCCCATCTCCCTTAGCTAACCTCCATATAGAGATGTCTCTTGAGGATGAAATTTCTTTCTTTTTTTTTAAACGTTTTCAAAAAGTAGATATCAAATCAAAGAAACTCGTAGATAGAACTAGAAGTAGTGAATATAAGCTTAACTAATAAAACTGAAGATCGAGAATGTTTGGAACAATGAATTAGAGTTGGACGAATGAATTTCATTCCTTGTTTGATCCAACGAGTTTGTGATCCTACGATTAAAAAATATCAATTTCATGTTTTATTTATTTAGTAATATGCGAGTCCTATCTATTTTTTTCTTTTTTTTTTTTACAAAAACCAACTCTACTTCTTTGAATTTTTAGTTATACCATAATTAGTCTACATTGTTAATTATGATTGGACCTTCGAATTACTTATACCATAAATTGATCTTATTTTCTCAAAGTTGGTATTTATGGAAAGAGTAGTCTAAGTGAGCTTAAATGACCCAGATTTCACCAAAAATATTAATTCATCCATACTTTTAAAACAATGAATACTAACATTTTGCTTACTTAACTTACCACTTAAATCATTAACTTGCATTACCTTCTCTTGTCCTCTCCCTCACACTCGTGGCCATTGTTCGATTGTTCATCACTTGCTCATGCCCACGTTTCAAGTAACTGATAGATTGTCCATCACCCGCTTTCGATGAACCCTCGAGCTCGTGCTTCTTGCCCCCTTCCAACCATTTTATTATGAGTGCAAGGATCTGAAAGAATGTAAAGCTAGAGGGACAAAGAAAGTAGTCAATGTAATTGTAATAGTATGTGACGTAAGCAAAATGTTAATTTTAATTATTTTTAGTTACAGTATGATTGAATATTGATTATTTGCTATGCTAAATTTGAGTTATTCGTACAAAAATAAAAAAATCGAAATTCAGGTCATCTGTAAAAAATATATATATAGTTGAAATTTGGGACAAGAACATATTTGAAATCTCCAAAAAGTTGGTTCCTTTTGGTGGATTGTTTCCGCCAGATTTTGATCCAATTGTTATCACTTTTCTCTCGCAAATTCAAATGTAGAGACTTGCAATCTCTCTCCCATTCAACCCCATTTCCCCATTATCTTTTTGAAGCTTCCTCCTTCTCTCCAGAAGCTATGGAGTTCACTGAGTCTTACAAGCAGACTGGGCCCTGCTGTTTCTCTCCCAACTCCCGTTTCATCGCTGTCGCCGTCGATTATCGTCTTGTTGTTCGCGACACTCTCTCCTTCAAGGTCTCTCTCGATTCATTCTATTATTTTGAAATTTTAACTAATATTCTGATCTCAATAATTCGCCCATTTATAACTAAACGATTAGGGTATTTGAGATAGGGAATTTCTGTTTATCTCTGTTAAGCAGCATTACCGAATTGCTTAACCAAGTAGGATAAATTGAACTGAAGTGAGCTGATTTGGGTGTTTTTCTTATGAGTCCCTATTTGGGCTAAATCCGTCTAGAAGCTGTTTTCAGTTTACAGCGAAGATCAACAAAAAAAAAAAAAAAAATTATCTTCCAATTTTTAGGTAAAACCATTAACCACAGTAGCTTCCGATCTGTTGCTAAATAGATTTGTCGGAGATCAGCAAGGTTGTAGCCATTTTGAGCCTTATAAGGCTAAATTGGTAAATGTAAATGCAAAACTACGAGAATGTAAGAACTCGGTGTATGATTTATTGGAACTGAAGCATTCTAATCGAGTTATCTCTCTCGACCTATTTGTTAGTGCTTTCCTCTTCTTTAAATGCACGGTATCTATGAATACTCTCCTGCTGCTTATAAATCGTTATGTACTCTTGTCTCAAGGATCGTAAAATTTTGGTTAAAACCACAACAGAAACATACATATGGGAGAAAGGAAGGTTTAGAATTATGACAATCTTATTAGCAACAGTCGATAATAGATTTGCAATGATACATGTAAAACTTGATGCTAGTTGTTTCGACTTTTTTACATTTGACAGATAAAAGTGACTCAAGTAAACTTTGTTCTTGCTTTGATTTTCTATTCTGGTGGGGTGGAGAATCCAATGGAAACTTGAGCAGTAGCTTGGTTATGTGTGAGGTAAATGTAGCTTTGCTTATCAAGATGATTTATAACTTAAACGATGCAATGCAGGTTGTGCACTTGTTTTCCTGTCTGGACAAGATAAGCTACATCGAATGGGCCCTTGATTCTGAATACATTCTTTGTGGTCTATATAAAAAACCAATGATACAGGCATGGTCATTGACACAGCCTGAATGGACGTGCAAGATAGATGATGGTCCAGCAGGCATTGCATATGCCAGGTGGAGCCCAGACAGCCGTCATATATTGACCACATCGGATTTTCAATTACGGTTGACAGTCTGGTCCTTGGTAAATACAGCATGCGTACATGTGCAGTGGCCAAAGCATACTTCCAAGGGAGTGTCATGTACCAAAGATGGGAAATTTGCAGCGATTTGCACTCGTAAAGATTGCAAGGATTACATTAATCTCATTTCTTGTCATACATGGGAGATCATGGGTGTTTTTGCTGTTGATACTCTGGATTTGGCAGATCTTGAATGGTCGCCAGATGATAGTTCTATTGTGGTCTGGGACTCGCCTCTTGAATATAAGGTGATATCATCCTGTTTTAGTTTTAAATATTTACTGGATACTTCTGGTGCATACATCTTGTGAACTGATCAATGTAAAAGTCCATTTTTTGTCATTCCTCTTCTTCTTCTTCATCATCATCTTTTGCTTTGTTTTATAGAGGTGAATCGCTATAACTGGCCATGGAAACAGAGGCCATTTGAAGAAAAGGAGCTATTAAAACAAAATAATAAAACTACTACACCATAAGGGTCCATGAAGATTACACCTATGAGTAGAAGAATGATAAGAACGATTTTGGTATATTTTGTACTGAAATGAGTCTCTGTGAGCTAGGGAGCTTTGTACCTATTTTCTATTCAATAAATCGGTTGATTTCACAAGATCACTTCCATCATCATATCATGATAATCGAGAAGATGTTGATGATGCCCCAAAAATCTATAAGGAGCTTTGATATTCTTCATGAGAAATTTACTTTATAGGATCCTTTGTACTCTCTCTTCCCTCTTTTGTCATTTTGTTCTTTGTTTTTTTTTCTAATTCTTTCCAATTGGAGTCTTTTAGTTTGCTTAAAAGTCATAATACTGATTATTATGGTGTGAAACCAAAATTTTAAAATAATTTTGAAGGCTAGAGACTAAGGTTCCCTTGTTCCTTGAGAAGTCATGTTTACATACACGGAAATTGAAAAAATACATGTCACATGGCTAATTAATTTTAATACTGAATTAAATAAAGCTCGGGTTGGTTTTCACAGGTTTTGATTTACTCTCCAGATGGAAGGTGTCTATTTAAGTATCAGGCATATGAAAGTGGACTTGGTGTAAAAAGTGTTTCATGGTCACCTTGTGGACAGTTTTTAGCTGTTGGTAGTTATGATCAGATGTTGAGAGTTTTAAATCATCTGACATGGAAGACTTTTGCTGAGTTTATTCATGTATCTACCGTTCGTGGTCCTAGTTGCACTGCTATTTTTAAGGTAATATTATTGTGTCTTTCCAGTTACTGTTCTACGACCCTTTTCTTTAAAAAAAAAAGAAAAAAAAAGAAAGCTCACGTTTTTCCCTTTCATGTTTAGGAGGTGGACGAACCATTGCAGCTTAATATGTCAGAATTATGTCTCAATGATGATTCTGGTAAATTTTATTTTCTGAAGTGACCTTATATTAATCTATTGTCTGTAGATTTCTAGTTAACATTATAAAAAATCTCCTTTGTTTACCTGCATAGAATATTATAGATGGTACTTGATCCTATTTTTTCCTGAATACAGTTCTTGTATAGTCTCGGTATTTTAGCGTGAGGTCTTTATCTTTTTCTCGCCAGTTAAGAAAGGCCATTCAAAATGCCATACCATCAGTTTTCACTATCCATCCTAGCTCAATTTTCAATTGTTCGTAAACTTGCAGTTGTGTGTCTGTTACCTTCATAAAGAAGCCATCTTTTCTCTGAATTGGGTACCACAAAATGCCAATAAATATCATAATCTTAGCCATGGACTTATCAGAACAAAATTAGACTACTAAATTGTCAGTCAGTCTTTTCTCCTTTCACGTGGTTTTGAAATCAAAGCATGATGTGTGAAATCAGCCCATCAATTAGTCTTTCGTCTTTAATTTTATACTTTTCAATTTTTAAACATTCGAACTACTTCATTACTAATTGCTTTATCTGTACGTTTTTCTTATTTTCAAGAAGACTCTACCGAAGGACACTTCAGGGTCAGATATGAAGTGACAGAAGTCCCTATTACTTTGCCATTCCAGAAACCCCTTCCTGATAAACCAAATCCTAAGCAAGGCATTGGTAAATCCTCTGTTCCTGCCAAATGAGTATGCGTGCTCAATCATTTTCTTCTCTTTCAAATAGTATTTAAAATTTATTAAAGTATAATATATTTCTGGACTTTACGAGGTTTGTGTTCTATATCGTACGAGAGTAACACCTCACATATTATTATTTGTTTTTATTGTATACATGGCATGAAGTAGATAGTAAAACATAAATATTCAATTGCATAAAGAACTACTCAAGATAAGTAATTCTAAATCCATGTTCCATTTAAAATCAAATCTTACTAGTTCCTGCACGATTTTGTGGGAAATTAACGAAAGGGTACGTACAATAGCTTCCTCATAGTTAAGGTATACCTGATAAACACAATTCGGATTATATGTTTGTTATTAACAGTAAATTGTATGTCATGAGCATTCCTTCACAAGCAGGAGTTTGAACATCCCTCTAGTGTTTTGAATTAGCTCTAGGTGAGAAGATATCATACGTCTCCTAAATATGGTTTTACCGTTTAGGTCTCATGCTATGGAGCAAGGATAGCCAATACATCTGTACGCGCAATGACAGCATGCCGACTGCTCTTTGGATTTGGGACATTCACCATCTAGAACTAGCAGCCATCTTGGTGCAGAAAGATCCTATCCGGGCAGCAGCTTGGGATCCGACGTGCACACGTCTTATTCTCTGCACCGGTAGCCCGCATTTGTACATGTGGACCCCTGCAGGGGCTTACTGCGTAAACGTCCCTCTATCGGAATTTGCAATAACCGACCTGAAATGGAATTTGGATGGTAGCTGTCTTCTCCTGAAGGACAAAGAAGCGTTCTGTTGTGCTGCTGTCCCTGTTCTACCAGAATCAAGTGATTATAGTTCGGAGGAGTAATGATGATTCCTTATTGGAATGGGGAATAGTACTTTCTTGACTTTAGAGTAATGAAACTTAGGAATCAAGAGGTTTTGATTGAGTTGAGGAGCTCTCTCTTTTGGGAGAATTATAGGTACAGGTCTATATCAGAATTTGGAAGATGTAATTACAAATTAGTATGAAGATGAACCTCCACATTTGTTGTAACTCAGATACAATTTTAGCTTTAGGTTTTGTAGGATTTTCTCATATTGGGAGTTGTACTATTAGGGAAGATGAAGGGTTATTAAAAAGTCAAGTAATGTTGTATTGTTCATAATCACGACAATTTGCAATTGTGCCAACGTCTACATTTTGCTCTAATTTATTTTTTCTTTGAAAACTCAGCAACTAAACACATATACTTCGAAACTTACGAACAAAAAACGTAAGTTTGGACAAAGTGCAATGCCACCATGCATGTCAATCCAGGTGGACAACAAACCCAAACTCAGGTATGAGTTAGTTCAATGATTATGTCTTTAAAAATGGGTTGCTCGTTAGCTACGACCATGCCAAGATGAATGATCTCTTATTTCGACTTTCTTAGAGCCTCCGGTAACACACTTGAGACATCAATGGGGCGACAATTAGAGCACTCATATGTAGTCTTTTCTCTCATAAGGAGAAGAATTGAACTTTTTACTTTGAAGTATAATGAAGTTTTAAGTAGATAGTTATGTTCGTGTTTGTTGATCGACCAAATTGAGTAGATATTAATTAATAAGTTTAAAAATTAAATTAAATCAATAAAAAAAATTATAATTGAAGATACCATAATTATATACAAATTCATACTCATATTAAAAATAAAAAACCGTTAGCCCACAATGAACATTGTTCAAAGATTTTAAAGTGCTTCTGTTTTCACTAAATATTCAAATTCGTCTCACGTCTCTTCTTCCGGCCATTCCCCGGCGGCGGGTCAGATTTTCCGGCATCCATCGGAAAGTTCAACTTAGCTTTTCTTCCCCTTATCTTAAAAGCAGCAGAATCATAAGCCCTAGCCGCATCAACATCCGAATCAAAAGTCCCCAACCAAACCCTACTCCCTTTTCTACTCGGATCTCGGATCTCCGCCGCAAATTTCCCCCACGGCCGCCGCCGAACCCCTCTGTAACGCCTCCCGCCGTCTGAGGAGCTCGATCGCGGCGATTGTTGTTCTGGGTGGCTCTTCGTACTCTGAATTGGAGGCTGTTCTTCCTCTTCTGATGGTTTCACGTACTCGAAATCTTCGAATTCGAGCTTGAATCCGAAATCTTGGAGAGTGAAGAAGGAATGGGAGTCTTGTAGAAGATGGTATTGGATGAGGTTCAATGGGGAGAACTCGTCGTGGTCGTGGTCTTCTTCAAGTGGTAGTTCCATTTCTATGAGATTGAAAATTTGAGGAAGCTTTTGGGAAGAATTTATAGTGGAGGAAATTACCATGGGGTCTACGAACACGTGTACACGGAATTCTACTAGTTCACACGGTAATTTTGGAATTTATTATTTTTATCTTAATTTATGCCACTAAACTTATTCACACTTTTCAACTCTAACCCCTTTTCACACCATTTCAACGTTTAACGATCTCATTCTCGATTCAACAAGTATTTCCAAATGTCTCAGTTTTTTAATAATTCTGATTGCATTCTATAATCTCAAACAGCCCTTAAAAGAATGAGATTCGAATCACACATTTTCTTGTCCCTAAAATATGATATTATAACTCAACCCTAATTGATGCAAGACTATTTTGATTGGAGTTGAAGGATTAAATTATTATATTTTTTTTCACATTTGTTGTGTTAAAAGAATAAAAATGTTAAAATATCCCTAATTAAAAAATGCAACACCTATTGAAATTGAAATTTTAGTAATTTATAAAATGTATTTTAGGCAAGTGCACCACTCTTTTAAATTGAATAATTGCTTAAGTGACCCATATTTTAAAAAGATTTAGACAATTATTTGACTTTTGAGTTTCTAGATTTGATTTTTGTCTTTTTTTTTTTTTTTTTTTGAAAATTTATTAGAGATGGTTTCTATAATGTAACAAATAATCTTACATTGTTAGATGGATGAAAGAGAAATTAAAAAAAAAATGTTTCAAATGTTTATCAAGTAATTATTAGAGATAATGTATTGATTTTCAAATTTACGTCCAATAGGTATCATGAGGGTGGCTACATTGTAGTTGCCATGCCTTACATGAAAAGTTGAAGTGACTACTATCTCAATGTACTCAAATAAATTCCATAAACTATGACGTAACAAACTAATTTATAATCTCAATTACGAACGATCTGTTTGATTTAATCCTACTTATTTTAAGTGAGGTGGTAGATCTTACAAAATTAGGCAAATCAACGATGTTATGTGGTGACTCGACCATTTCTCAACCCATCATCTTATTTAAGGTTTGGAATATTAAAGAGTAGAAATTACAGAGTCCATTGCACGATATGTTCAAGCCAAAGTCCTACTCTCAAATAAGCTACAACAAAACATACATTAAAAGTTTTCAATCACTCGTATAACTCAAATGACATAAATGATTTCTGATCTTCGTACGTTGATATATTATCGTTTTAACAAAAACTCACTCATAACTCTCCGTTTTTCCTATATACCACCCTAATGTACACGTAGGATCACGTACGATAAAAAAAAAAAAAAAACTTATCCTAAGATAATTAACTAAAACTTTTGGATGGTACCAAATATATCACCAATACAAACTTCCAAATAGTATGATTTGTGATGTATATTTAGGGTTTAAAAGATGGGGAAATCACTTAAAGACAAAGTTGTCCCAAATGTAGGGACTCACCTCCATTAATGACATCCCAACTTGTTCATATTTAATATCAAATCCACTTCATCTACTACACACACGTCTTTCACTCTAAAACATCTCATCAATCTTATCTCATCTTCGCCTTCGTATCGCCATCGCCATGTTGACTTTACGTGACGACTTTCAATAGCTATCTCGATATTTTTATTAACATTTTTACATGTTTAAAGTTCTATCAACAAATAACGAATGAATCGATCTACTATATTGTAGCAAAGAAGTATAACAAAAATATCACTCATATATGAATATTTATATAATTATAATTTTTTTATGAATAGTATTTAAGTTTTTATTGATGTTTCTAACGAACATTTTGATAAGATTGAAATTTTAATATTTTTGTCGAGATGGACGTTTAAATCTTATAATCTTAATAACTACATTTATCTTCATTCCATGTTATTGTGTTGCAAACAACCATTGATTTGATTTGATGATATTTAATTACTTTCTATGGGACCTATGTCTCCAAAGGAAAAAGTCAATCTCGTCCTATCTTATAATAAATTTCGCTTAAATACATATCTCATTAAGACATCTATAGAAAATTTGGTGGGAAAATATATTAAAGAGTGTTCGAGATATTTTGTTCGTAGTCTTGTGAATGAATTACAATTTCGATCTCAATATTTTAACGATAGTTATTCAATTTAGACATATTTGCAATAATTGTTTTGGACAAAAAATTATATAACTCAACTAGATATTCTTGTATGAGTGTAAAGTAATAAATTTGTAGTGAGGTACTGTTTGGGAGAAACTTTAATATAATATAAACTGAATACATTAGTAACCATATTACACTTCAATAGAAAACAAATGCACTTAATGTATAATATTTAGACTCAAACTTAAAGCGAGATGGAGTTGTGAGATTTAGATATGAAAACAATCAAAAATTGGAAAGAACGTAAAAAAATTTGTATACTCAAATGGTAGTCGAGACATTTATTATAAGTGTTGTCCTGGAGACAATATTGTCTGCACGGACTTGCAAGCAGACTACAACGATCGTCTCAGTAAGATATAACGACTAACTTCAATAAAACTGCAACCTTGATCTACTCGAATCTAGCAAAACTCTTAGATACTTGTTCTCAACTCAACACAAGAATAAAGAAAAAAATGGAGAGAACTCTTCAATTTTGGAATGGATGCTTCAAATGAAGGAACAAGTTGATATCTATAGGCTAACAACTTAGTAACTCTCTAAAATACAAAATAAAATTAATAAATACAAAAGTTGAAACATTTGTCAAATTTAACTCAATTTAGTTGTTATTTGACTAAAATCAAACATAACTCGTTCAAATTGAAGAAACAACAAATTTAACTTTCATACATGTTAAAGTTAAATTTGTACATGAAACAACATCTTAATTTGATGGTTACAATCCAATTTGAAGTTTCTAACAAACGAATTTAATTTACAAAACTAAATCCAATTTTTATATGTTTCAAAATTCACCAAAGTTTCACTTTCTTTCAATATAAATATCCAACATTTTTCAAATCTTAATTGAAATATAAAGAGTACTAATGCAATCTAGCTTTAGAGGTTCAACACGAGCATATAACTCAACTGACACAAAGTTTGTACTATCAATCTAAAACTTAAAAGTTTGATTTTCTAACCTCTCGTCAAGAAGAAAAGAAACTTAGTTTGAGGATGTCCATATCGTTGTAACCTACTTTAAAGGATAATCATAAACAACTTTTTCTTTAAAAAAAATTATCCAACATTTTTAAAATTTATAAAATCGTACTAGACATAGAATTAAAAGTTAATTAATAATGTAACAAACACAAATTCACCAAAGCTTAGAAAAACTAAACTAGTAATTCTAAAAAATAAAAGATATAAAAACTAATTAATGTAATACTCAAATTACAAGTTCAAAAAAGTGTCAAAGTGACGATCAGCGATAATTGACATGAGCTTCCATCGTCGTAGGACACACTTCCATATTGAAGATCGTGAAATTTTCAACAAGTGGGGGGAAAAGGTAGGGTATGGAGTGGGACCAAAAGAAAGAAGAAAAAGAGTAAGAGAAATGAAAAGGATATTATTGTTGAGGACAATGTCTATGTCAAGCAAGTTGTGAGGGTTTTGGTTGTAGAAGTGAAGTTGACAAACAACTTGCATTGCAACAATGCTCACCAAAATTAATATCAATCAAAACTATGGGTATCACAATACAAGCTAAGGCTATATTAATCTGGTATTCTTTTGTGTGGGGGCTACTATGGTTGTTGTATTTATTATCGTTGATGTTTGTCGATTGTACGAACAGTTGTAGTAGTGGATCCATGAATTTTTGTCGCGGACATTAATTTATGTTCATTGTATATTTTGAATTGTTTCAATTTTACGATTTTACACATGGGATGTTTTCAAATATGGTAGACCTCGATAGACTTAGATATACATCTCATTTTAGCGATAGACCCAGATAGATACTGGACCCTTCGCGATCAATCATAGATAATATACTTAAATCTCACAAATAATTGTCTTGGTTGCTATAAACCTAAGGATTGAAAATGTATATTTTAAAATCTCAAGAAACAATGCAACCATTTTTGAAAATTCAGGGACTAAAATGCAAATTTTTTAAAACTTAAATATTTTTCGTAGTAATTTACGTAATAGACTTTGATTAGAACCTAACATATGCTAACTAATAGAATGAATAAGGTAATACGAGCTTTAATTAAATTGACTTTTTAAATATTTAAAAAGTATTTTAAAGTTAAAAAGTGCTTTCCGAAATACGTATAAAAACAGTTTAAACATGTCATACATCACATTGATAGATTGTATATATCCGTTTATTGCACCTCCACATTGATAGAAGTTAACTGCTTCGACTAAACAAAAGTGATATTCACCACGTTGAATTTAATGATGATCAATTAACATTCTAATCAAATAGTAATAAAAACAAACAACCAAGCTTTCTAATTAATCACTGTGATCAAAATATACCTTATTGTAAAAATTACGAACTCGCACATTTAAATATGCCAAAATATTTTGAAGATTCCAGAACTTTCCTATGTTATGTTTGATAAGAATAGCGGTCTTAAAAGGTTGTATTGTCGTCCCTTATCAATGGATCTTAATTTATTTAGACTCGTAGAAGATAATCGAAGCAACAACAAAAACTATAGTATAAAATTTAAACAACGTCATGTACCAAATAAATTCATAACCCAATTTTCATATTAACCATTAAACCTTTCAACACATCAACATGGATGTTTGATGGTTCTAAATTATACATTTCAATAAATGAACAAACAAATCATATTAATTTCCAAACTTTAAAATATATTACCTTTTTTTTTTTTTTTTTTAATTCTCATCATCAACTTGGATAAAGCTCATTCTTATCACAAAGTTGAAGGATTTTTAATTTTTTTTTTTAAAAAAAAACTTTTTTTCTTTTTTTCATAATTTATTTATATTTTATATGACTGTGCATTGAGGATGTCCCATTAACGGATAAGGCGATAACGGCGGCACGTTAAAAATCCCTTTCCCATCACTATCCCAAACCGTCGCCCAACAAGACGGCGTTAAAGGACAAGCGGTCGCCGGAACTCCGATCTCTTCGGTTTCCGATGACTCCTCTCTCTTCATCTCCTTCTTTCCCGTTTCCTCAACCTCACTGTCACTTTCCCTCCTCCTTTTCCGGCCAACGTCTGACGTCGACGGCGGATCTTCCACATTCTTCCCAGCCTCAAGAGGAAAATTCAAAATCGCTTTACTTCCCCTCATCCTGAAAGCAGCTCTGTCATAAGCTTTCGCAGCTTCAATGGCGGTATCATAAGTTCCAAGCCAAACCCGAGCCCCACGCTTATTGGGGTCACGAATCTCAGCCGCGAATTTACCCCACGGCCGCCGGCGCACTCCTCTGTAATGCCGACTCACGCCCACATCCGATTTAGTCTCAACCGTCGATCCTACAGAGTAACTCTTAGGTGGAATCGCAACGTTTAGCGACGGCCGCCGTGGAGCAACCTTTGAAGGGGCAGCGGAGATTTGAGATTCGACTCCATCGTTGAGGTCAAAGTTGAGATTTGAAGCGAAAGCTTCAAGGGAGTTGAAATCGTTGAGAAGATGTTGTCTGATGAGATCGAGAGTGGAAGCGTCATCCATGGAATTCGTTGATGGGTTATGAAATTGGATGAAGAATTAGAAGATGGAAGAAGAAGAATTTGAGTGGAAAATTGGGAGTGAGGAAAGAGAGGTTATAAAGGATATGTAAATGGCGTTTCGGAGGGGATTCGAGGAAAGGGAGAGGAAAGGGGGAAATTTTCTGGGGAGGAAGGGTAAAAGGGTAATTTAGAATGTAGGGTTCATGAATGATTTGTGATTGCGGAGAAGCTTCGAAAGGGGTGTGTGGTTATTTCCCCTTTTTTTTTTTTTTTGGTTTAAAAATAAAATGGAAATTCACTTTTTTTTTGTTTAATTTATAATTATTTAAAGATAGACTTTTGTTGCGTAGACGGATGTTACATGATAAGTAACATATTTTCAATAAATAATTACTAAGGTTGTTTAATTCTATTTAAAAAACTATATGTTAATGTCGACCGAAACGTGAGGTTATTAAAATATGTAAATTAATATAAGTGTACGTAAATATTGAAAGGAGTGTATAAATAAGTCATGGGTGAAATTATAAATTTGGTCGTTACCATTTTGAAAAAAATTGGAGTTTAGTCGGTGTTTTTGAATAATCTTTTAAGGTTTTATAAAATTCTCATAAAAATAGTCGAAATGTAGGGTTTTATGAGTTTTTTTTTTAAAACCATAGGAAGTAAATTCTAATTATAAATCATATTATTCAAATTATAACTAGACCGAGTTTACAGTGTAAACTAAACAAAATGGAGAAAGATAAGTGTAAAACAAAAGGAGTAGTTTTTTTAATGTGTTAATTTATTCTATTGATAGCCAAACTAAACACAGTTTAACTGATATAGTATTTGTACTATCAATTTCAACGATATTCAGTTTTATTTTTCCTATTTGTCATATCATATATCGAACCAACTAATATTTATTTAATAAGCATACCACACCATTCTTTAAATAATTAATAATATTCAAGGGGATGACATTGCATCACAATTTCACACAATTGAGAGATGAAAAAGAAAATCTTATCAAATCTATAAACCAAATAGGGTTAACATAACCTTCTGGAATCTATAAACGAAACGGATTAATACTGGTGTTAGAAGGGATTATTGAGAGCTAATAAATAATAAATTCAAGACTCATAATTTTAAATATCGTATCGAAAATGTTGGCTAGCACATGTTTGAAACAATTCAGCTATGAGATGAGAAATGAAGGAGATAGTAGCAAGGAAAAAAAAACTTGTCGCAAAAGGTGAACAAGAAGAGTGATACGAAGTACATATCATCACATTCTCATCCTGCCCTCACCCTCTCACCGTTCTCCATCCTAATTTTATAAAATACCATGTCTAAAATAGTATATGCTTCAGTCTTAACAAAGTTTAATATAGAATTTCATAACGATGGAGATTATTCCACGAGAAGGAATTTAAGAAAGTAGAACCATGCCATGGTCATTTATTTGCCAACCATTGTGGACTATATAATATAATAAGCCACACACTTTGAAGTTTGAACGAACATTGACCATTAAGTTTATAATGACATCTAATATATGCAATCCATAAAAAATACGTACAATGAGACTCCATGTTACTAGCGTCGCTTTCATTCTTGCTTAAGAATAAGAATCAATGGATAACCCTTTCGTATTTCGACTTTTTTATTTTTTTTAAATATAGCTTCTCTTTTTAGTTAGAATTTAATTTTTTCGCTAAATTTCCAAAAAAAATAAATAAGAAAATGAGTATAATATAAAATAGTATAAATTAAATAATCATAGTTAGATTCCACCTAATATTAGTTATGGTTTATAAATACATTATTAAATACATTTTTTAACACTTATTTAAATGGAGATTACTAAATTTGCTACCAAACATATTCTATATTTATTTAACTGTTACAATGGTATTTCAAGTCCCTAAATCTGGTTTTTTATTCGATATAAAAATTTATAGACTACTATCATCTATCACCAGACACTGAATAAATGTTTGTTAGTGTTTATTATTGATATACTGTAACATTTTTTAATATTTGTAAATACTTTCGAAGAGTCTTGTCATTTAAAACAAATTTTCTATATTTTAATTCTTAAATTTTTAAAATGAATTAATTCAACCAATGAACTTTGAAAATATCTAATTTAATATCTCTAATCAGCAATTAGAAGAATTGAATCACATTGGTCACACAATATGATTGATAGTTTATAATTATTTGAAGGCGGCAACAAACATTTTAGCATAAATATTAGGTGGAGATGAGATTAGGTTAACAAAGTAAACATATAATAGCTAAAATTATTGTTTTTTTTTAAATGATTAAATATCTTAGGCTCGTTTGATAATTATCGTGTTTTAGTTTTCGCTAATTTCGTCAAGAAAAATGTTATGTTTCTTAAAATAAAGCGAAAAAACTAAGAACGCGAGAATTAGCATGAAAAAAAGTCCAAACTGGAGAAAAAAACCAGACTATTTCATATAATATACAAAATTATTCTCTCTCCCGATCTAAATTATTAAAGCACTCTCACGAAACTTTTGATTACTCGCAACATTTCTCTCGCTCTCAAATTAGGAACTTAACTAGAGCTAGTACACCTAAGCTTAAAGTGTTTATGCTCGGAGATCATGACTTCTTGAACTTGTTATCAGATGGGGGAATGGACTAGAGTTTAAATTTTATAATACGATCAAAATAAAGAAATTAGGAGGAATATTATGAATGATTATGGTATTTAATTAGGGTGACATAAAATTAAACAAGACTTTAATTAGCACACCAACAACTTAATCCAATTTGCAAATACAGATTGGAAAGATTAACAACTTTGGTTCCCTTTGCAAAAGTGCTTTAATAATGCAACCAAAAGTAAGCTTTGTTGACCTTATTATAATTTTTTATATATAAAAAATGCTTAAGATAACAAAATTAAATACAAATAGTTAAATTATTAATCAAATTTTTGAAAGTGATACCACCAAAACCTTCTTTTCATTATTTAAATATATACTCAATTATGTCTAAAACCACTATTAATTAAATAATTGTGTATTAGATCATAGTTTAACAATAATTTTAATAATGAGAATTCTTAATGAAAGTTTTAATATTTATATAGATTCAAACTAATAATAGGACACACAGCTGTGTAGAACCAAAACTAAAAAAAAAAAAAAGTAGATGTCAATTATCATTTAGATATTAAATTTGCCTATACAGGATTAAACAAAATGTTTTTTTAGTTCTTGTAATTTTCGTGAAAATAAAAGTTTACTCATCGACATTTTAGAATGTGTAACAATTTTGTTTGTAGTTTCGGTTTTGTAACTATTTTATCAATAAATTTTAGTATATAATAATTTAGTATGTGTATAATTTTAAATTTAGTCGGGATTTGATTATATTCTTACGTACACATTGTTGTTGGTAGATTTCGGAATCAGGGTTAAAAGAGACAGAATAATAGAAGATCGAAGGAATGGACCCAGGAACAAACTTGTCCTAGTCGGCCTCGATAGGCCTTAGGGATGAAACCTTAGTGCACCCAGCAAGAATGTTGGGTTAGTCGATCTCAACCCAAAGAGGATACACACGTAATTTCTCCAATATAAGATACGAGAAGAGAAGTAATGGAGGAAAATGAGCTCAAGGAAAAGGATAATGAAACCCTAAACCTAAAAACACATGACCTTCGATTCATAATTTTTTGTTCATGCTATCTATTAGCTACACGTTAAAAACATTTTCAAGAATCAAACAAAAGAAAAAGTGGTTTTTAATAACTTTATTGTTTCAATTAAAATTTGGTTTAAATTTCAAGTGAGTGATTAAAAAGAATATGAGAAGCTTATCGAAAACTTTAAAAATGAAATATAATTTTTGAAAACAGAGAACTAAAAATAAATTTTAGATTGAACATAAAACTATTATTAATTAATTGATAAAAACAAAAATGGTATAATTATTATTTGGTAAGATCATATAATTTAATAAAACATTATATAACACATATTCAAAATAATTTATAACATAAAATGCAATATTTATTGAAGGTTATTTTAAGATGTATTTAAGATTTAAAAAAAAAAAAAACCTTTTCTTAATATAACATAGTATACTTTATGGTAAATAGCAAAATTTAAAAAACGAAATCCAAATTACTTATTATCTAACAAATGTTTAAATATGGTGAATAATCTTTACTTTTACCTTTGAATCTTAAACTTCAAATATTAATACTACTAATTCTGTAGAGCTTCGCCATAATTAATTTCTTATGGATTGTGCTGACATCCGTTATGGTAGTTCGTTATTCCATTCAAAATTATGGAATAAAGTTTTTGGGATGAAATTAAAATAAGTTGAATATAAAAATCTTACCATGACTAATTTTTGGAATAGAAAATAGAATAATCATTAGTCACGTGGGGTTCTCACGTGGTGGGCTGAGAAAACTTGGCGGCCATACAGAAGATTGGAGAGTTAATTAAATTAATTAATTAATTAAATAATTTTAAATGGTCCAAATTTGCAAAGAACTTTGTGGGATAAAATTCTACCTTTTCTATAAAGCAAGCTTTTTTTTCTTTTTTTTTTTTTTTGGAGATTTTAAAAATCAATTCATTCTAGAAACAATTTGAAATTTTAAGGATTTTTTTTTAAATAATGTTTTTTTAATAAAATATGTCAAGAATAGTGTGGGTGTGAAAAAAATATAAAAAATGGGGTAGTGAAGTCTGTACCCGGTCCACGATTACCCAAAATCGTGGACGGGGTACATGACTCCGATACAGGTAGCGTCAGCGAAGTCAACGACGTCAACGTGACACTGCTGACCATTGCCATGTTGGAAGTCGTGGATGGGGTTCACGACTTCCAAAAGTAATAAATAGAAATATTTCTATATATATATTTCTATATATAATTAGCCTAATTTGTAGTTAATGTTTATACATTTCTAAAAATAAAATCTAATTAGGGTGTGTGAAATTTTATGGAAAAAATTATTGAGATTTAAATAATTATTTACATTTAAAATAAAAAAAGGAAAAAATCAAGTACAACATTTTAGGGATTTTTTTTTAAAATAATATTTTTTTTAATAAAATATGAAGTTTTAAGACAAAAAGATAATTTAGATTTAAATAATTATTTACTTTTAAAATAAAAAAAGAAAAAAATCAAGTAAATAAAATTTTAGGGATTTTTGTAAATAATATTTTTTTAATAAAATATGACATAGATATGAAATTTTAAGACAAAAAAATTAATTAAGATTTAAATAATTATTTATATTTAAAATAAAAAAGAAAAAAATCAGGTAGACAACGTTTTAGAAATTTTTTTTAAATAATGTTTTTTAATAAAATATGTTGTAAATATAAAATTTTAAGACAAAATTAATTAAGATTTAAATAGTTATTTATATTTAAAATAAAAAGGAAAAAAATCAAGTAAACTACATTTTAGAGATTTTTTTTAAATAATGTTTTTTAATAAAATATGATGTAAATATAAAATTTTAAGACAATAAAATAATTAAGATTTAAATAATTATTTATATTTAAAATAAAAAAAATCAAGTAGACAACATTTTAGGAATTTTTTTAAAATAATATATTTTTTAAATAAAATATGATGTAGATATGAAATTTTAAGACAAAAAATAAAAAAAAGATAGAATTAATTTAAAATTGTGAATTTTTTTTATTTAATTATGAGAGAGTCATGGACTCGTCCACGACTCCAGTCATCCGTTCATTCCACGTGAGACGGGACTGGACAAAAGGAAATCGTGTACCGGTCAATTCAACAGTATAATAACTCTATTTTTTACAATAGTTTGGTCAACTACTCAATTTTTTTTGTTTTTTTTTCAACTCTACCCCATTCTTGTCATTATTTTCAAAAAAGTGCAACCAACTTTATTTTTGAAAAGATAAAGTAAAAAAAAAAAAAATGATAACCACAAGGTTTGTGGTTCGAATCCCCATACTAGGGATGTGCTCCGATTCGGTCCGATTTTGACTGAACCATGGACCGATCCAAACACCTTGGTTCTTTGTTATTCTAAATCGAAAGGAACCAGAAATTTTCAATTTTGGTTTGGGAACCAAACCAGTTTGGTTATAACCGTTTTTTTAAACCTATAAGGCTACAACATTGTGTCCATTTAACAAAAAGAGGAAGTGGTGGAGTTTGAGCGTTAGCCATTAGGGTTTTGACGTAGAGATGGAGTATGTCGTCGGTAGAGTTGGGCAGTAGCCATTAGGGTTTTGGAGATGGAGAATTTGCCAAGGGTGAAAGATGGAGACTGGGTATTGTTTGTGGCCGTGGGAGACGGGAGTTGTGGGAGGGAAGGAAATAATTGATAAAAATTAAAATAATTATTACTTTATTAGATTAGGATTATGTTCAATTAGGATTGGGCTGGGCCTGTGGATTTAAAAAAGAATTTAGAAAAGAGGTGGGTTATGTTTAAGTGTGGAGATTGGGCTTGGGCTATTGTATAATGGGTATTTTTTTAATTTATCAATATATATATCATAACCGATTTGGTTTGGTTTTCTACGATTTTTTGAGATTTTGAATTGTAGACTGAACCGAACCACTCGGTCATTAAAAGCACAGTGAAACAAGAAAGGGGATCATATCGATTGATAACAATAGAACCAAACAAAATAATGTTACCCTAAACACAACAAACAAAACTGCCAAACAGAATAAACCATCCAACAAAAAGTATAACAATGTATTGAATAGCAGTAAATGGAGAACAACAACAAAATAAACCTTAGTTTAACTGAGTAGTTAAGAATCAACAGAAATTACATTACATGTTCTGTTCATCATAAATAAAACAAAGAGCACCCAATAACAGTAGAACCAAAACAATCCATCCAGAACAGTCCACCAGAGTGCAAAAGACAAACAAACAAGCAAAAAGAAAAATAATCAAAACTAAATTTAAGAATGTCTCATACAAAAAGTGAAACCAAAAGATGTTGCATAATAAAAGAGAAAGGGTCCAACAAATGGATTGGAACAATCCATAGAGGCATAACACCTCAACACACCAAGTAGTATTAAAGTGAAACTAAGGAGTTTCACATAAGAGTAAAAAGCTAAACAAAGAAAACAGAACCAAACCTAAGGGAGTATCTTCTCGTAGTCAAGAAGAAATGTGTTTGATGTTTTGTACAAAACTGAGTAATATATATATATAATAACAATAAGAAATGTACCAAAAATACAATCCACATTTGTTAAGAGAGTCGAACAAAAATTGCTCTACAATCAATAATCAAACACACAAAACAAATACCTAAGGCAGTCTAACACTTGTAGTCAATAAAACTAAAAGAATGTCACAAACAAAAATAAAACTAAAAGAATGTCACAAACAAAAGCGCACATCTGAAAGGAAGTGGGACAATTAAATAAACAATGAAATAGTTGAATTGGAAAACAAAGAGTGCCAAAACTAAAGAGTGACTGTCTATTTGAACAATCCAATAGTTAAATGGAAAAACAAACACCGCCAACCAATACTACTAGAACCAA
>JBBPDJ010000026.1:11534091-11621949 GCA_037974625.1 Cucumis cinereus
ATAAATTAAAGACGGTAAAATATGCTTTTTGGTTTGGATCTTATTGGTTTCTATATCATTTTCATTTACAACAATGTCGTAATCAATGATTTTAGTTAAGAATATTGTATGATATAAATTGGTTCGGTTAATGGAGAAAAAAAATGTCAATGACATATGATGTTGATATAATCACTGAAATTGTTACGACTTAGGAGATTGACAATGATCATTACTTTAATTTCAAATCTATTAGTTATCACATGGCGGCAGACCCCTAGAAAGAAAGAAAAGAAATTGGAACAATATCCGTTTTACTTATACTTTAAACTTCAATGGTGTATCAATTTAAATTATTAACTTCGTGCCAAGTGAGTAATCAACTTACAATCTCATTCAAATTTCATACGAGAAAATATACGTTAAGAATTGTAGATTTAATTATAGATTTATTTACGTAAAAGAATCATAACAAATCGTTTTAGAACAACCTTTCGTTATGGCAATTATGTTTCTCAAACTAGATATATCTCAATTAAGTTGATGAGGGTGCTACAAACGTGTCCACCGAAGTGAGATACTCTAATATTCATTCATATTCATACTAAACATTTAGTTTTTTATTTTGATTTTTTTGAAATTAAGTCTATTTCATCCTAATTTTTTATTTTTATTTTGATTTTTATAACTTTGGATTTTTTTTTTTAAACAAAATTATATATTCTTTTTGTTGGGTTTCTTTTTCAAACGCATGCAACTTTAGGGTCAATCTTTCCCTTTTCAGTCATAATGAATTAATAGAGAGATTATATTGATTTGAGTTAAAGTTTGAGAGGGACAAAATTAAAAATAAAATAAAAAATAAATGATAATAACAAACAATAATAATATAAAAAGGGGTTTGGTAATACCCATTAATTAGACTGTATATTATTAGATTATGTTATTAAATCACCATATAAAAAGGCATAGGGCAATTAGAAAAGACAATTGATTTCCAATTTCCCACTTGTTCTCCATCTTATCATTGTGATTAAAAGATCCCCAAACCCTTTTCCCCTTTTGTCAAAATTCTTCCTATTTTACATCTAATTAGCTCATGGGGTTTCATCATTAATTATTATTATTATTATTATTATTATTATTTTAATTTCACTAAGCTTAATGTACCATACCATATATACCTTCCTATTTCCTTCTTTTGATAATGCACTTATTAATCTATTTCTAGGACTTTTTATTGTCCATATTTCCTATATACTCATTACTCACCACACAATTTTTAGTAAATAAATAAATAAATAAATATATATATATATATATATATATATATATATATAAGCTAACACCCTTCTAGTCATAGTTATTTCTTTGTCATATTCAACAATAATATATGGTTTGTGGTTCCCTCTAGGGCAAGATTTGTTTTCCCAAGAGGCACACTTTGTTGCACTAGAATGAAAACCCTATTTTCCCCTTAATAATAATAATAATAATAATTTATAAAATAATAATAATAATATTTGTAGCATCCAACTAAATGAGATAGAGGTGGTAGCCCTAAATGAAATGGTAAGGACAAAAGGTAGAAAGGCATGGCTTTTGATAAGGACAAAAGTTAAGAGAAATTTCCAAATGTTATCATCATTGGTAACTTATTTTGCTTTTCTCTAGGTTTTTGCTTTTTTTTATATATATATTTATTTTAGCCTATTATTTTAGTTTTACAGTTACAACAATGATTTGAGTATGTTTCTCTTTCTTTTTTTAAATATATATATATATATATATAAGATAATTTACCCTTTCTAACATATTTAATTCATTTTTAAATTAACCTTCTTTCAAACTTATATATAATTCTATCCACTAATTAAACATAATCTATAAAATTAGATTATCTTTAAAAATCATTCATATGCATCTGTTTTTACCTAGCATGTAGATTTCTTCAAATGTTGAATTAACAAAAATTGATATGCAATTTAATTTGTTTATGAAAGGTAAGAATTTAAAAAAATATATATAATAAATATGGATATAATTAATCTAACGTGTGAAAATTAATTATAAGTTTAAATTGATACATTAATTAACGAGTACAATCTCTTAGGTATATAAATTGATTTTTTTTTTCCTTTCAATGAATGTAGTCTGCCCATTTAATGATGTCCCTTTAAAGAATCTACTGTCCTTCATTATATTATATTATATTATATATACTCAAATCATATAGTTTTCAAAAGAAAAAAAATCTATCCTCAAATCATGGAAGAGAGAGACTTGTAAAGATATAGGAAGAAATTGTTTATTTTATTTGAAAATTCCAAAAGTTAATCGAAGGGACAAAAAAATAACCCATATAGGAGAGAAGAAGTTATTATAGAATTGATAGATAGATTATGTATGATGGATCGAGTCATCTGAGTTGTTCTATAAGATTAATCAAATTTAAATCGAATACTTACAGATATATAAAAAGAAATCATTTCATTCATTATATTGTTTCAATGAAACAATTTTTAAATAAAATTTTGATTATTTTATTTTGTGAACCGAATGAAAATTTTCTTGAAGAATGAATTCAATTATTGTTATTGTAAGAAACAATAATCATGTGGAGATGGAAAAATCATACAGTCGAAATCCTGTGGCCATGTTTACTTTCGTGCAAATATAATCCACTCGTCAAAAAGAGCTTAGCTCATCTCGATATATGATATAGAATTAGAAAGGTATGTGTTCAAACCTATCACTTCCATTTGTTATTATAGAAAAAAAAAAAGATTATTAACGTCAGTAAACTATAATAGTATGTATTTAGAATATAGACTATTTTAGTTTGGATAAAAAATTAAAAAAAAATTGTAAAATAGATCAGGAAAAGACAGAATCAGTAGAAAATAGATAAATACCATAATAAAAATAGATTTCAAATATTATTATTTTATTTAATTGTACGTTATAAATAGTTGTCATCAACCTCGAATAAATGGTCCAAATATTTTCTAAATTAACAAATCTATCATTATATTATTAGTAAATTCAGATAAACTACTACTAGTTTACGTAGTTTGAGTTTAATTAAAATTCGATTCATATAGTCTATATACTTTCAAGTCCGAACGGTTTCGATAAAAAGAAAATTAAGTATATTTTAAAAGTAAAATATAAAAATAACACATATATATAAAATATATATATATATGCATTGAACCTTAAGAAGTTGTCTTGTTCCTGATGCAAAGTTCATTCCAAATGTTCAAATCTTCTGTTTTTATAATGTTTGTCACTTTCTATATTTGCATGTAACTCTCATTTTTCCTTCCCAATACTTTGTTAAAAACTAATTCCTTTTTATTACTCCAATAAATAATAATAATAAATAATTCATTTTCTTTAAAATAAAAATAAATTATAATATTATGTGGCTGCGCTGCATGCTGAAAAAATGGGCACACATGAGAGGAATAAGCAGACGAAGTGGAGAGGGAAATTAATAATACGAGAATTATTGTAAATGAGGTCGTCTCGAATGCATCTACTAATTCCCTCCACGTTTAGTTCTTTGTTTAAAAGAATTTTAGTTTCTCAAATTTTAAAAACAAGTAATTTATTGTTTATTTTATTTTAAATAACACTATATAGCATTTTAAATTGAAAAATTAATTTTTAAAAATTATCTCTTCTCTTTAAAAATATTTTTCTAATTTTAGGGTCCACTTGATGACTCCCATTAAATTTGATAACTTTTTTACTAGAAACGAATAAATAAGCTTTATGACCGATCTAGAGGAACTCCTCAAGGTCGATCTACAACAATGAACTTTCACAATCCTATGGATTAACCCACTTGTAGTTTTAAAAAACACACAAGTCAAACGGCTCAAATATTTTTCAAAGTGATCGACCCTAAAATTGAAAAATTGACGATCTATAAAAGGGTTGATTTGAGAGAAAATCTTCAAGAGAAGAAAAAATCTATCTCTACATGAGAAAAAGAACAACATGCCAATAAATTTACAAAAATCTTGCAAACAAATAAGAAAAAAAATATTTTCCTAAATATACCGTCTTTCATGTTACAATGTCTTAGCATGTTGTAACTTGTAAGACATGTCACAAACGATCGATAAGAAACCACCAAACAATTATGCACTACGCATATCAACATATAAGAAACCGATCTAATCAACATGACACGAAACATATGTTACAAAAACAAATTGTTTAAAGTTTGCCATTAATAAAATCAACCAACTATACTACAAAAACAACTCCCCAACAGTTACTTTTTGTAATATTTTTTTTTTTTTAAAAAAAGAGTTTATTTATAATTTTGCTGCTAAATAATCCTAGCATGGTTTAAATATATAGTTTCAATTTAGAATGAAATATGTCAAGTATAAACTAGGCATATGTATATGGAACAATTTTGGAGTAGGGAATTTTATTTATTTATTTATTTTATTTTATTTTTGTCATTTTTACAATTATTCTAAAACATGTTTATTAGTAATTCAAACTCAATTATATATCTGATTCTAGACTTTCTTTAAACACTAGCTAATTTTCACACCATCAACACACATCAAAACAAATCGTTATATTCATAATTAAGTTCTATAATATTTGTAAATATTTTGTTTATAGTAAACAATGAATAAAGAGAATAAAAAAAAAACTTCTAACAAATGCAAATCTAGATATTTTCTAGACTTTATTTTCTTGTAACTAAGTCAAATGAACATTAAATGAGAGTTACAACACATGCAGCAAAATACGAAGAAAACATGTAACAGAGAACGTGTGTGTAAGTGTGTGCGCATATAAATTAAAAGTGGCAGTTTTGGTGGGAGAGAATGTTTGTTATATTACTTTCATAATGTATGGTATTAAATTTCTATCAACGTGTCGATATTTTTATTCAACATCAACCTAAACCCTAAAAGTACATTTTCATTATATTGCAAAAAAATATTAATAATAATGAGACAAGAAAAAAAAATAGCTTTCACTAATAGAAATACGCTGATATGAATAAGAAACATTTAAGTCATTCTTTCAATTTTTCAAAAATATCTTTCAATTTATCAACATTTTATCGATATTTCTATCGACAACCTCAACATTTGTATCATGGTTAAACTATTTTTTAAGAGAAAAAAACGACATCGAACCTTGCTCACACGTATTATATTACGACGACATGAAATTAAAAGCAAGTTGGATATTAAGTTTTGTAGGTAACCCATAATGAGACAATACAAAAAACTAAAAGTAATATTGGATCCCAAAAAATAAAAAATAAAATAAAATAAAATTGGGTTTTGTTTTGACTTTGCTATGGTATGGTGGAGTGGAGATCTATAGAGATCTTCTTTGGGCGCATGTACTTGTCTTTCTTCTAAAATATCACCAATAAATAAATAATCTACTGCCTTCCTCTTCTACCCACATATTTACTTTTTGTCTTATGGTAAAAGATAAATAAAAATCAAAAGTTCCAACTTCATTCTTAAGAAATAATAATTTTTATTTAAAAAAAAAAAAAAAAAAAAAAAAAAAAAAAAACAAACAAACAAACTTCTTTCTAGGGTTCAACAAATGGGCCAGCCAATCCATGCAGGATCCTAACAACACAACCCTTGAGAATAAAAGATGTCCCGTAATACAAAGTTACGAGACTTAATAGAGATGGGCCTAAAATCTAAAGTTTAAGATTTATTAGACTTTTTTTTTTTTTTTTTGAAAAATTTCATACCTTTTTTAAATTAAGGAAAAGTATAATATTGGAATATCAATAGGCCACTTTATTGAAAAATGTTCTTTTAAGTGTTCACATCATCATTCTTTTACATATATCAACGTATCATGAAGATAAACTTAGCTCAGTTATAATTGACATGGTCTTCCTCTTTATATAAGACCAATGTTCGTTCTCTCATTCCGCGATTATTGGACTATATACTGATAAATGAGAACTAACTGAAAAACAAAATTGGCATGCAAAGAACAAAATTAATTAAAAAATTTAAAAGATAAAAAAAAATGACAAGAATTAAAGGAAAAATTATATATTTGACCTCTTATCTACAAAATTACTATTGGCTCTAAACAAATGGTTTATTATATATATGTGTATGTATGTCTGTCTGTAGGCATGTCATGATGAAACAACTGGAAATATATATATATATATATATATATAAGTCATGGGTTCAACCTAGGACATATGAGAGAGTGGATCAAAACAATTCTATTTTTCTAAATATTTTAACAACACTATTTTTCAAGTTTCTTTTTAAAACAACAATATTTCAATAATTTTTCGTTCTTTGGAACTAGGGGAAATGGCAACTTGGGGTGGTAGAAAGTTGAAGACAGGTATTTGGTTAAAAAGTTTTAATGTGAAATGACGGTTTTGCCCTTAAGCTTATTGTTGATTTCCTTTTTAGGAATGTTTTTTTTTTTTGTCTTTTCTTATTATTATTGTTGGTGTCATTGTTATCATAGCTCTTCTTTTGTTTGTTCATTTAAAAAAAGAAAAAGAAAAAGAAAATAAGTGCTCTCGAAATGGCATGATCTCAGCCTTTTTAATTGAAACCACTCAATTTGGATTATAAAAGTATA
The DNA here is from genome assembly GCA_037974625.1 of Cucumis cinereus. Lineage (NCBI taxonomy): Eukaryota > Viridiplantae > Streptophyta > Magnoliopsida > Cucurbitales > Cucurbitaceae > Cucumis > Cucumis cinereus. The sequence continues at coordinate 11,540,704 of JBBPDJ010000026.1, forward strand.
GAAAATAGTATATTGATAAAAAATTATTTAAGTTATATATCTATTTCATTTGAAAAATAGATGGATTATTGTAAATAACAAAGTTGTTGAAAATATTTATAAAATATAGTAAAATTTCAGATTTTATTACTGATAAATAATAGATATAGAATTTTGTTAAATTTTATAAATATGTTTTTTTTTGTGACATCATGAATTAACTTTGTATATAAGTATAATATAAAAAGACATTATTGCATATATTTCCTTTTGTTCCGCAAACCCAATGGCCATTGAAACCCTAAGCTCTCTCCCACTAAAACTATAAATTCTTGGAAGATCCCTAATGGGTTAAAATATCAAATACCACTTTTTAATTAGTTTTATATTATATTGGAACCTACCAAGAACTATACAAAAACTTTATCCATTTAGAAACCCTAAAAAGTACCATTTCATTTTCACTATTCCCTTTTTGGAGCTATTCCCATTTTTTATGTGATGATTTTGCCATTTCTTACTTTCTTCCCTTCATCATTTATGCAATTTGTGATTACTTAATTCAAGGTTAGCAAAGGAAATAAAATTTCCTTAGTTTTCTTTTCCATCTTCTAAAACGACTTTTATTTTCTCAAGACGAGAAATCGAACGTAGATCAAAACTTTTAAAATTGATGGCACATATATTAAAAACATTAACTATGTTTATTTTGATTTCTTATTTCTAAAATAATTTTATAATTTTTTTATTTTCAATTACCAAAATAATAAAACATGCACATAATATTGTATTAAATTTGAATTTGAGAAGGTGTATGTGGCATAGATTATAAAAGTCACAATAATAATATAATAATAACGTTGTACTAAATTTATGAAAAATCAAGGACACATGCAAAATAAATTACAAAATATATTATTAGTGTGAATATAATATAAATACTAAACATTTTAACCTATTTAAGAAGTGAAAAATATTTATTCATCATTTAAAGTTCTTTTATGTATATATATATTTTTTATAATTTTTAAAAACATATCCAATGATATCAAAATTTACAGCAAAGTTTATATAAAATGAAGCTACATTTTAAAGAAATAATAAAAATGTCAAAAATATTTAAATTAGTAAATAAATAAATAAATAAATATATATATATATATATATATATATATATATATATATATATTTCCTTTGGGAGGCTAAAAATTAGTTTAGAATTGTCGGCTAGATTTTTGCTGAGCCGAAGAAAGGTGAAATGGCCAAAATACCCCACCCGTCATATTTGATTTTGACCATTCAAGTAGTTTCTTTCTATAGTCAAAGAGCCTCCATCTGGTCTGCACCGCACGTGCCATACTCCCGCACGTGCGCCGTTACGCCGTCTTTTTGTCGGACAATATATTTCGAAATTGAATTTCGAATCCTATATTAATTCATTTTCTTCTTTTTGTCCCTCCCTTTTATATAGAGATTTTAACCGAAAAATCATTTTGTCTCCTGCACAATTTTCAAATGCAGTAAAACGAGTCAAAATATTTACGAGATATGATTATGATATTTTTTTTATATTTGTAAATATTTAATAAGTTTTATTATTTAAAATAAATTTTCTATATTTTATAAATGCTTTAATCGTAAACAATTTTTCGCTATAATTTTGGACTAATTTAACATTTTCAACATTATTTCAAATTTTACGAAATATTTAATTCTTTTTTATTAGCGTGATTTTCAAATTCTATCTTTATTTTGTGTTATTTATTAATAAATGCATGACATCTCAAATTAATATTTCTTTTATTTTAAGATTATACGAAAATAACAAATTTTGAATTTTTGGAGAAACTTTAAGTATAGGTTTTGAAAATAGAACTATTATTGAGAAGTTCATATTTAACCACGATAAACTTTCCTTATATATATATTTTGGTATTAATATTGTTATATAGATATTTAAAAAAATTAAACCATAAGAAAAACTAAAAAAAGTAAATAAGGTCAGATTTTTTTGTATAAATAAATAACACAACTTAACCCGTTGCCAACGGTTGAATACTATTTATAGAAAACTATGACTAGATATTTTTCAAATTTTAATTGAATTGATTTATTTATTTAAAAAATGATAAATATTTGAATGAAACTAAGTAAAGTTAAGCAAGGGTTACTTAGAACTCAAATAAAAAAAATATAAATGATGAAAAGAAAGGGATAATAAAATTAAAAATATGTAAGTAAATTAAAGAATAAGAGAGAAAAAAAATAGGGTTTTTGCACATGTTTGAATAGGAAGGTGAGAGGGTGTTTCTTGGTTTGAAAATTATGTAATTTGGATAATTATATAAAAATTGCCTAATTGGATATATACCTCTTTTTACTTTAATTTTATTTAATATTTAAATAAAAAGTAATAATTGCTTGCAAATTTTAAATTGTCTTCATTGGTTGGGGGGTAGATATTGAATATATATACAAAAATGTCAAACAATTCATTTTACTCAAATAGTTCCTTTTTTATTTTATTTATGTTGTTTAACACATGTTCAATTTGCCCAAAGTTGCCATTTTTAATTGGAATCTTCTTTATTATTATTATTATTATTCTTTATACCATATAATTTGTTCATCAAATGCAGTCATCCTTAAAAATGTATCAATATATATATATATATATATATTATTGAATTGTTCTATTAAAACATATTTAAATTGACAAATATTAATTAGTGATAAAATTATTGAAATATAACTCTTCTTTTTTAATCCTTTGTTATTTTAATTGGAAAAAAAATATATAGTTTCAACTTCTTCGTACTAATTGTACGAATGTCACCTAATTTCGTCTAAATAATGACAAATTCATGATTTGAGGAAAAACGTGTGACTTTGCAAGATGGAGGGATTTGCACATTAGTATGGTGCTTATTATACAAGTTTCGATGTTTAAGTTAGAAAACATAAATGTGTATCAGGTAGAAAGTTTGAGTATTATTAGAATGAATTTACCTCTTCCTAGAGTTATAATGATGTATTAGAAGGTGTACTTGACATAGGACTTTCTGATCTATAGGGCTTCTAGGTTGCATTGGAATTGTTATTTAAATTATCGAGCACCTTCATTCAATAGTATTTCGGGCTAAGATGGTCCCTTAGGTTTAGGCATTACGTGAGACATGTCTCGTTAGGTTTAGTGAGGCTCTACCTCAACCCTAACGACTGAGACTAACCATGTTGGTTTGGGTTTAGGCCCAACCCAACCCTCTTCTCCGAGCTTAATTATATTGTTGACCCTAAGTTGTAACTTTCGGCTCAAACTAAGCTATATTCTTGACTTTATTATCTTTGTTGTTTACCTTTTACCTTACCGTCCAAATTCACCCATAGCCTTTCCCATCATATATTGTGTAACATTATAATTTATAAATTTTTAAATTAGAAATTAAATAAATAAAACAATAAAAAAAATAATGTTTTCAAAATTACAAAATTAAAGATGAAATGATTTCAAAAGTACCTTCAATAAATTACCAATTTATTTAATCAAGTCAATTTTTAAGTAGATAAAAACAATTTAGTAAGTCAACTAATATTTGTAATCATCTTTATACACTAGAGGTTAACTTATTAGAATATAATAAAGCTAAAAAAGAAAATTACTTGTTGAACTATATATATTTTAACCTAGCTATTATCACTTATATATATTTTTTATAAATCTTAAATTAAGTCTATAATACTAATTTTTCGTTGAATTAAGTCAAAAAGACGTGATAACGCTCTAAAGATCAGAAGACATATCAAAGCTTTGAAGACTTTAGCTCTCCCAAGATTTGAGTATTGAAACTCCCAAGATCAAAATATTGAAGCTCCCAAGTCTTGAAAACCAACGCTCTCAAGCTCTCAAGTGTTGAAGAATGAAGTTTCTCAAGTGCGAAGACTGAAGCACTCAAGTTTTGAAGAACTGAAGATCTAAACTATTTGAAGCTCCAAAGATTAGAATACATCAACAAAGTAGTATTTTCATAACCTACAAGTTAAAAATTCAATCTCCTCAGTCCGACTGATTAATACATATCCCGACTCAAAGGCTCGTGTTATTTAAACTTTTATATGAAGGTAGACAAAGGGCAGACAGCCAAGACCCCTCCCCATGTGTTGAAAGGCTAATAGACAATTTAGAAGATGAAGAAACATAAACTTTGTGAAAATTACTCAATGGCCCCTCACCTTTTTCCATTCCATTTTGGACCACCCTTTCCTTTTCAATTAGTTTGCATTTGTCATTTTGTTCACATCAGAATCAACCAATTAATTTGTGTAATTTTTAAACCATCTTCATTCCAAAAAAATATAACATTATTAACAAACTAATATACCCTACCACAAGGCACAAACTATAGGTTAAAAACAATAATATAATACCATTTTAAAACATATTGAAAATCACGTGACTTTCTTATAATTGAATTTTCAAATAGCCAATAAAAGCTTTTGACGTTAGATACTTTTTAACAATTTTGAAAGTTCAAGAATTAAACCTAAATTCAAGTTAAAATATTATTTTGATCTCTGTATTTTAGAATTTGTTATAAGTACTTTCGAAAAATCTAAAAAAGGGTCTCCAACATTAATTTGGTCGAAAACTATTTTGGAGATTAATAGAAAATAGAAAAACTAAAACTAGGCATTTGAAAGTAAAATGACTAAAGTAGAATAATAAAGCCCAAAATACATGAACCAAACATATTTAGTGTTTAAATTACATTTGCTAACGGCTGTTTAAACTGTTACTAGTCCTTTAATCATTAAACTATGTTAATATGATTTACTAATACTTTTAACCCATCCATATAAAAGTAGATGATTCAAACTTCATCGAATCGTTTAGTTAAAGTATATGTCTTAACTAGTTGAGTTATCTTAAGTTGATTCGATGAAATTCACTTTGATACCTTAATCACAAAATTTAGATATATTAAATCTTGAATGATAGCTATTTGTTTCTTTTTTAAAATTAAATTTATAAATTCTATTTTCCTAATAAATTTTAATATTTACTATATTTTATTCGTATTTTGAGCAGTTTTGTCAAATACGATCGTTAATTTATTTTTAACCTAAAGATACGCTTTTTCCTTTTCTAAAATTTAACTTGCTTTTTTCATCCTATAAGTAAAAAATAAATAAAAAAATATAAAATTAACCAAAAAAAAAAAAGGTAAAAACGTAAAATTGAGAGTAAATATTTCAACGTTTGAAAAAAACACAAAGGTCATGGAGGTTGAAGTTGAAGGGGACAATGGATATTTAGGCAAAGTTGGTGATCAAATCATAGAAATTTAGGGCTTTTTTTTCTTCCCCATGAATGATTGATTGTGTTCTTGAAACCCCAGATTTCGTTTGATCCTTTTCAATTTTTCCTTTTCATTTCTCTCATAAAGTTGAAGGGATCAGGATCGCTATATTCTTTCTTCGATCTCTTTCAGCTCTACCTCATTGTCTCTCGGATTCGTTCAATTCTCCTCAATTTCCCTTCAATTCGCCCCATTTCCATGTTGTTAGGGTTTACCCATTGAATGTTAGTTCCATTTTCAAATCCCTTCTTTGTTTGTGCAAATTCTGGATTTGCAGCTTCGTTTCTTCAGGTTTTTTCTCGCCAAATTTGGGATCTTTCCGTTCTTTATCTCAACTTTCTCAGCAGCCGGACTGACGCTCAAGGTTTTTCTTTTTTTCCCCTTTGAAAATTTGCTCCAGTTAACAGGATTTTAGCTTTTGTGATTGTCGTTTATAGAAACCTAGTAATTCTGCAGCTACCTCTCCTTTGAATTTTCAGGTTTCTTGAAGGGTAACTTACGAAGATGATTGGTCTGTAACTTTTGGCTATTTTTTTAGAACCGGGCTGGCTATTAGACACAATGCGTCTGTTTCCAGTGGGATCTAGCCCGGATTTTACCGAGGACAAGGAGCAGGGCGGCGGTCATGCTTTGCTATATCTTAATGTCTATGATCTTACTCCCATTAATAACTATCTCTATTGGTTTGGACTCGGAATCTTTCATTCGGGTATTGAAGGTATGTAAATTATATACTTCTTTACAATAGAGCTTCTTGTGTTCCTTATTATAGATTCATTTGTTTATTATTATTGTTATTAGCTACTGGGAAGTTCCGTTTGCAATGGTGGCAAATTGGTTTTCCTGAGATAATATATAAAGCATGGATATCTAAGTGGTATATCTTAGTTGTATTGGATTGGGTGGGAGCTGGAATCAGTTCAACTTGGAGAGTTATTGGTGGCATATGTTTAAGCTCACTGGTGGCATATGTTTAAGCTCACTCATTATTTGAGGTAGTACTAGTATGCAATTTTAATTTATGCTTTCCTGACTTGACTGATGGGATATATGAGCATCCAGAATTTCAGAGTATGATCTATTGGAATTTCTTTGAGAAATATTGATTTTTTTTCCTGAAATCAATTAATGAATGGACAAAGGAAAGTTTTTGTTAAGTTAATTAGGAATATGAAAGTTGAAGATGAGATATTCCACGGGCCTGTTGCAAATGCAAGGGAGAATGCCATTGCTTGACAGTGGTTTTGTAGTAAATCAATTCTTCTTAAGTTTCATGTGTAATAGATTCTGCCATGGTTCTGCTGAGGATGTGTTCATGCTAGTGAATTGTTCCTTATGTTGATGTTTATATCTAATTGATAATTTCATGCTTGCCCATTGCGTCACTTGTTACATAATGAGTACAACTAGAAACCATTTGAGTAACTACACATTCCTCAAATTTTGTTCATTGTGTAATAATATGAAGATGGCTCAATAGAGAGAGAAAAAAAAGGGAGAGCCTGTTCAAGTTGTTCCTATCATGATTCATGGTTGACTGTGGACAAATAGTCGGTGGATGTTATCTTTCCGTTCTAGTTCAATAAGATAAATGATTAGAATAATTGACCATATTTCTATAAAAAAGTTACAATAGGCTTTGTGTATGTTGGGGACAAAATCCTTTTGTAATATTTCGGTCATAATCACCAACAGCCTCGTAGTAACATAATTGTCGATACATGCTTCCATTTGAAAATTCATTTCCAATCTTGATGTGCTGTTGTGTTTGCATCTTATTCTGGTATAAAATTGTTTTTACTTGATTTGATGATCAGTTCATGGTATGGAGTATGGATTTGGAGCACACGAATATCCTACCAGTGGGGTGTTCGAGGTAGAGCCAAAAAGTTGCCCTGGATTTATTTTCCGAAGGTCCGTATTATTGGGAAGCACTGATTTATCTCGTGCAGAATTTCGTTCGTTCATGGAGCACCTTTCTTCAGAGTACCACGGTGACACATATCATTTGATTGCCAAAAATTGCAACCATTTTACAGAGGAAGTCAGCATGCGACTAACTGGGAAGCCCATTCCTGGATGGGTGAATAGACTTGCCAGATTAGGTAAGAAATCTTTTCTTTCTCAGCATGCAATTTTGAATCACGCTATAATCCTTAAATGTTCAATTGAGTTACAGTGTCTATTGCAGAACCTTCAGAATATCCTTAAGATGCTCCTCGTAGATAGAATAACTAAGTAAATGATTAATTTCTAGTCGTGTTCTTTAATTCATCTATAGTTCTTGATTTATCCTAACCCTGTGAAATTTTAGGATTCCCTTGTATTTGATTCCCATCTTAGAATGGCTCTGTGATCTACCTGACAACACCTATAAACCATCACGTTACTACTATGATTTTGATTCGTGTATATTAGTGATGAATGGGGAGTTCTTTTACCTCATATACTTTTTAACGCTAACATTGATTCCTCGTCCTCCAGAAGTAGTAGTGTCTTGTGTAGAAAGGTGTTCCATAGAACACCAACTTTTACTATATATTCTTGTATTTTGCGGAGGGTTCTTGATTGGTTGCATAGTTCTTTCACCTGATCTTCCTGTTATTTCGAGTTTCAGGTTCATTCTGCAATTGTCTTCTTCCCGAAAGCATTCAGATTTCAGCAGTGAGACACCTTCCTGATCATCCCGCATATTCTGGTATGTTTCTCAATATTTTACATATGCATTCTTCAATTTACTAGTGATTTTTCTTTTGGCGTTTCAATGACTTAATGAAACTATCCATCATGAATCATGACAAAGAATCTGTTTGTGATTAACTCACCGTAGTTTTACTTCAATTTACATGGAAGATGAACATAATGGTGATGGAAATGGGATATAAATAACATTAAACATGCTCTTACGTTCGTTCTCGTCGTCCTGTTTACTTATTCCCTGTGGTCTGGTATGTCATAATTCAGATGATGATGACGGGTCGGAATCTCTTGCATCTTCTACATCCGCAAGGAGCGAAGATGAGGAATCGGATCATCATTTACTGATGAGTCCCAATGGTGATGTAGCATTTTTAAAAGAGAAACCAGTGAAGCTAGCTAGAGAACCTGTTTAATTCATTTGCTCATTGGTTCCCACTCCTTTGCCTTGAATCAATATATTGTTTGTATTTGTGAAATGTAATATTGAATGTATCATCCGATGAGGCCAAACTACTTGAGATCCTAACATTTTAAGTGATATGATGATAATAGCTTAGTGTTATATGATGAATCATTTGGAGAATGTTAAGGTGAAAAACCATAGCACCAAGGTTATCATACATATAAAATGTCTACAGATTTCAGCACCAAAGTTTGTACTATGCTCTATTGCATGAACTTTTAATCACACATTAGTGTCACAGGACGACTTGTGACACAACGGCCAGCATTGCCATTAGTATGATATTTGATTTTTATGGTTTCAACATCAACATAAACCCTCTATATAAAATTTCACTAATGTAAATATAATAAGAAGTACTTAACCTAATAACTTGTTAGAAATCATAGAAGATTTCTTTTTTTCGCTTTTTCAGTATACATTTACATAAAATGAAAACCTCGACCTTTTACAATTTAAACTTTGGTCGTTATTAATCACCTCTCTTTCCATTTAAGCCCTTTTCGTATAGCCATTTGATTTATTTTTTTAAATAAAAATCACATTTTTTAAATTTTCAAATCTTATTTTGTTTTTTCAAACCATCTCCAACACAGTAGATTATTACAAAGTAAGAAAATGAATAGGTGGGAGGAGGGAATGTTTATAAGTTTACATTAAAGAAGGAAAGTGTTTGTTGTAAGGAATACACATCCATGTTTTGCTTCTCAATAAGGCATTGTTTTCAACTCTTCATTTGGATGAATTAATCCAACAACTCTTTAATGCTTCTACATCTAACACCCAAAATATAAAAAAATTAAAAATAAAAAGAAGAAAGATCACTGTAAACTGAAGCTAAATTTCTATCGATCTTCGGTGATTCAAACCTTCAACTAAGGAGACGGTGTTCGATCACTCGAGTAACCCATGATAGTTTTGCTTCAAGATTGGTAATCTCTAAATAACTCCACCTATAAAATAACAGTGATATAAAAACTTGATAGAGTAGCTAGATATTTATAACTTGTGTCTAGTTATCAAAATAGTAGTATTAGTAACATGTTTGGTCCTAATAAACGTTTAGCTTTCAAGATGGTCGTACTATATAACATCAAAATTAAATGTCAACTTTTATTACGCAATAACTTAGTCATTGTAGTTTATAAATAAATTTAATCCCAAATCAATTTGTCGATATACATGTGTAAGAAACTTAAAGAGTAACTAAATTATTACATGTAGTAAAGTACATGGACTAAATTAATACTTACTAAAGTCTAGGAACTAAATTGTTACAAATTTAAAAATAAAATTGACTAAATTGTAAGTAATAAAGTTTAGACACCAAAAAGTATTTGTGATGCTCATTTTGGGGCATGATAATGTGGAGGGTGGGTAGATACTTTATTTCTTGGTTGGATAGGTTCATCCATCAAATAACACTTGAAACTTTAGAACATAAAGAATGAAACTAAAACATTTAAAACTTAACAAGGATGTTGTGTGTGTGTATGTGTGTGTTTTTAGGGTTGTAAGCAATTCACTCTTTTCTCAACTTTTCCAGATCAGGCTTTATTCAAAGGCACAACATGAATTGTTCTATGAAAAATTAAAATATCGACATAGAAACACAGAGCTAACCTGCAGTGGCAGCAAAATGTTCCTACACAGTGTCTTTGATGCTAAAAGTTGATCATCACAATGATCTGAGAGATGTTGCTCCCCCATTTCGATTTATTTGACTTCCATCCCATTGCTCACAAATCAGGTCCCTTTCAACTCTTGGTTCTTTCAGCGCAAGTTCTTCCTCAAAATTTTCTCCAAGTTTAGGACAGTTCCTAATATTAGCTGTTCTCAAGGATGGAAGTTTCAAGCCAATGTCTGTCAACTCAGGCAATTCTACCAGATTCAAGGAGTGCAACTTCTCTAAAATACACTCTTCTTTAGATTCACATATAAACTTCAATCTATCACAAAATTTAACGTGGAGAATCTGGAGACTTTTCGAAAGATGAGAGGACTTGAACAGAGTCTCAAGCTGTGGGCAAGAATCTATATACAACTGTGTGAGATTTGTGATGCTCTCGAATTGAAGGCCTGTAGAATGCACATTTTTCAAGATAGGAAGGTTGGATATCCATAGAATCTCTAGATTGTTCAATAACGTAAGGTTATCGTTATCCTTGTCTTTCCTCATTAGACTCTCCAGGTTGGTACAACTCCAAATCCAACAGCCTTTTAAATTCTTTGCATTACCCAATTCAGATAAGCTTCTAATAAACCCATTTTCAACTAAAGAAACATATTCAACTTTCATAAGAGCATCCTCAAGACCAGTGGGAAAGCTCTCAAATCTGCGGATTTCCAAAAACGGGGAATACTCATGACGATAAGACATGACATGAAAGTAGATATCTTGAAAGCTAGTCCCGTCTTGATGTACATAGATTTCTTCATCCTCCTCACCCTTTTTTAAAGGGCATACAGAGATGAAAAATTTATTGAAGCATGAGTTCCATATGTCAGGTATTGCCTTCATAATTTCGAAAGAATTCATATTTCTCACAATCATGGAAGGCTTATTTGTAATATTCTTAAATTCAGACGGCATACCAAATGGGTCCCAGTTTAGCTCTCCAGGAAGTGATTTTATGCCTGTCCAATTGAGTTCAAGAGTGTCTGAAGAAGCTGGCAAGTCTAGATGCATTAGTCGAGTTAGCTTAGCCATCTGACAAGGGAATTTCTTGATTTTTGTCCCCTTTAAATGAAGAGCCTCCAACTTCACGAGTGGTTCTAGAGTAGGAATCTCTTGTAGTTCTGAACAATCTGTTAGTAGAAATTGTCTAAGGTTGGTAAGATTTGTGATTGTTTGTATTTGTAAAGAATTGACCAGTGTCCTCGATAAATCCAAGACCTCAAGGTTTGTGAGTTTATCCAATTGTAGCGTCTTCTGCAATTCACAACCTCTTAGAGAAAGTTCCCTAAGATTGGTATAATTGTTCAATGGTGGAGATCTTAGTTGTGTTTCTGATAGGTTGAGAATTTCCAATTGATTCATATTGTCAGGCAATTCAGCTTCCCAATCTCTCAAATTTTCCGCACCACAGACATTGAGCTCTTTAAGTTTAAATGAGCTTATACATGGAAGTTCTGTAAGATTGACGCAGTTCCTTAGTAGAAGATGAGAGAGGTTATGAAGACCAGATAGGCCAGGCAAATTTTTTATCTTAGTTTTTGATAGGTCGAGGAGCTGGAGATGGGTCATGTGGCTAAAGGATTCGCCTTCTTTAAATGCCTTAAGGGAAACACAACCTGATAGATCAAGGACTTCCAATTTCTTCAGGGCAGTCAGACTTGGTAACTCCTGCAGTTTGCTGCATTCTTGTAGTTTAAGTTCTTGTATGTTAATAAGTCCGTCGAGGGAAGGTAGTTTCTCAACTAGAGATTTTGAGAGGTTGAGATGACGAAGGCATGCCATATTATTGAAGGTATCATCTTCAAGTTCAACCAATTTTGACATCTCAGAGAGATTGAGCAGCTCAAGGTTTGAAAGATTACGGATGGTGCAAGGCAAACAACTGACTGCAGTTCTGGAGAGATCAAGCATTTTTAGGTCATTATCTTCTGAAAAGGTGTCATCCTGAATTTCCTTTAGCTTTAGAGCGCCAGAGAGATCAAGAACTTGAAGCCCGCCCAACCCTCGAAGGTTTGGCAGTCTAATAAGTTTTTTGCAATCTCGATATGATAAACGAGAAAGCTGCTTCATATCCTTAAGAAATGGAACATGTACAATCTGAGTTTGAGAAAGGTCAAGTTGTTGAAGATCTTGAAGGGTATTTATGCTTTTATCTCCAAGATTTTCCAGTGAAGTTGCACCACAAACATCAAGCAACTGCAGCTTCACGAGTTTTTTCAAGAGTGGCAAGGCCTTTAAGCAGTGACACCCCCGAAAGTTGATGGATCGAAGTTCATCAAGCTTTGACAGGGAAGAAGGAAGTTTTTCAATTCCAGTTTTAGATAAGTTAAGGCTTCGGAGCTTAGATAAACACTCAAATAGATTCTCTGGGATGTGCTTGACGTTTTTAGCATTTGATATCTCTAGAACTGTTAATGCCTTCAGATTCACAAGGTCATCGATCTTCTCCAGCAAATCACAGTCTTTAAGCACAAGAAAATGAAGGTTTCCCAACATGGTTAAACTGACGGGCAGTGCTTTGATCCTGGGTCTGAAAACGGCAAGAACTTGGAGATTCTTCAGGGTCGTAAAATATGTTTCGATAACCTCCTGGCAGAGATGATTTCCATCAACCAACAGTACTGAAACATCTTTCCAGTCCTCCTCACTCGTTCTGATCATTCCATCAGCAGGCCCAACACTATCAAGACCTAGCCAATTTTTATTCTCATATACCCCACTCAATCCTAAAGTAGGCTTCCAAACGAATCCATTATATCGAGTATCAGGAATGTCGCGTACCAATTCCTCCATAACGACAACATTATCATTATCTTTTTCAGTTTTGAGTAGGTCATGCTCTATGAGGTTCATCAAAACTTCATGTCCCTGATGATATGCCTTGTCAAAATTATCAACAAGGCCAAAGCATTCTTCTAATATCCAGTTTGTAATCAACACATTGTAATGTACTCCACCGTTGTTGCGGAAAAATTGTCTGCTATGCCAGCAACAATTAATCATTGCCAAGTCACTTCTTGGCAACATGTCGAACCCATACCGCATCAGTGATATTTGTTTACTCTTTGATGTTTTGCCAGAGGAGCAACAGCTGTCCATTTCTTCCAAAGCTCTTTCTACTGTCCAATCATCTCCATTTTGCTTTGCAATATGATTCAAGGCTTCAGCAATGACCCGATTAAGAGTAGGATTGTCACCACAATTTTGTATAATTTTTTGGGCCGTTCCCTGAAACTTTGGATTGCTCCTAACATCATCTGCCACCAACTGACTCAGTTGAGTCGATGCGAGTGCCGGAAGTTGCCCTGCCTCTGACTCCATAGCTGAAACAAATACTTTTTTAAAATTATGACGAAAAGTATGGTTTTCTACCCGTAACCATTTGGCTTTTTATTTTTATTTTTATTTTTGAAAAGTTAGCCTATAAACACCCATTCCAACTTCAAAATTGCTTGCTTTGTGATCTCATTTTCACCGATGTTTTAAAAAACGAAGTCAAATTTGGAAAATTAATACCCCATTTAATAACCATTTGGTTTTAGGTTGTTGGTTTTCATTTTTCTTAGGTAAAGAATTGAATTCTAAGCCAAATTTCAAAAATAATAATAAAACAAAAAATAAGTTTTATAGTTTCCAAAGCTTGAATTAGGTTTTTGAAAACAATGGTAAAAAGTAGATAACAAAAAAAGAAATTTATATAAAAAAAAAAGATGTTTATAGACTTAATTTTCAAAAACCAAAAACCAAATGAAATAATTTTTCAAAATTGTTTTTGTTATTGAAATTTTACTAATAATCAGCTCTTGTACTTGCCAAAGTGCGCTTAGCTTAGAGGTTTGATCTCTCATTTCCACAATTATTGTACTAAAAAACAACATTGTACTTGAGAAAAACGTAAATTAAAGTAAAAAATTTGAAGAATTTTCAAAAATTAAATTAAAAACACAAAAAAAAATAAAAATAGCGGAGCCTGAGCTGTTTGAAGATTATAGCAAATAACAATCAGATAAATCTAGCTAGCTAGCTTCAATTTCTCCAGTCCCTATAGAGTTGATTAGAGATCGCTAGACTAAAAGATCCATTTTAAGGTAACAATTACAAGAAACAAAGAAAAGGGGTTGACTACAGAAAAAGTTTTAGGGTTTTCAAAGGTTTGGTTTCTTCATCAGTTCAGTGTTGAAATGAATATGAGCATACACAAGAAGGCATCATTGTGTGGAAGAAAAAACAGAAATCAAAATTATAGATAAATAGCCATAGCAGAAGCTTAGAGAAAGGAAATTACCTGAAGAAATTGGGTTATCACAGAGCCTTGAGTTGTTGTCTTCAACAACGGAGCGAAGAGCTCAGAGAGGTTTTCGCCATCAGAGAGATGGAAATAAAAAAGTAGAAGAACGTGATCCATGCCAAAAAAGTATTTATTACCCAAATATCATGCTTTTTGGCTTCATATATTTCCTAAGTATCTATTTCAGTTGGGATTTAACTTTAAAAATAACCCAAAAATAACTTTTTTTAATATATATATATATAAAGAATATAACATTAAAACATTAAATTTACTTGAAATTTATTAAGGCTAAATAATATATTTATATTTAGTAATTAATTAAATTGATCCTAATAATTAATTGATATTAATTTATTACTAAGATTTTTTAAAGAAACAAACTATTTATCTCTGATAGGAAAAAACTACTGAAAGACAAAAATTAATTACACTTGATTTTTCGATCAAGTGTAAATATCTTATCAATTTTCTATTTTTAATAATTTCTTGTTTATTAATTAGTTAAGTTATAATTTTATAAAATTATTTTAAATGATAAAACTTTTAAAAATATTTATAAATATCATAATCTATATATAATAGAAGATATACTACTACATTGTGTCTATCATCATAGATATAGATACAGTAGTACATCTTGATCATATTTTACTATATTTTATAAATATTTTAGTTTATTTTGCTGATTTAAAAATAACTCTATTTCTAATTTTTATCTCTGAAATAAAATTTTCACACGTAGGGAATGTATTATGAATTTTAAAAAATAGAAAATGCTTGTAAACTTCAACCTCATTTTAAAAGTATTCATGAACTTTTTTATAAGAAAAAAAAATCATTAATATTTTTTAGACTAAAATAATAATAAAAAATATCTTTATCATTAGTTTTGGTGTTCTCATCTAGAAATTAACTATACTTATACTAATACAAAGTCATTTTCAAATGCTCACTTATTTCATTTGTACCTACCTTGTCTAAGCATTTAAATTTAGGTTGTGTCATGACTCATGAGGATATAAATATACATAAATTTTTTAGCAATGATTAGGTGTATTATAGGCTGCACATATCTACATGTTCCTCATCTATCTACCACACAAATATATGATTAAAAATTACATTTAAAAAAATAGTTTTTAATCGTATTTTTGTGGTAGAGATATGAGGAAGTACTTAGATGGGTGCATCCAAGTATTTTCCTAAATTTTTTACCTCACCACATGGTCTAAAAGGTTGTTCTCTTAGGTACTGACACGTCCATCCAGCCCTCCAGCCCTCCGGTATCATGATATACCAATAATAATAAATAAATCCAACGAATATATCAAATAATTAGATAAAGTTCAAAATCTATTTTTAAAAAAGAAAAAGAAAAAACAAAAAGTAAATACCAAATACCTTGCTTGTTAAGGTACTATTGCCAAAGCCATGGAAGATCTCATGTTGATGAGAGAATATAATATATTATAGGTGACTTCAGACTAACAACATAATCGACATCGAATAAAAATAGAAGCATCATTGTCAGGACAATAATAAAATTTTGGGTACAAAATAGCACCATAGAACCAATATAGGTCTAGCACGCTCGACCAAGGTCGAGGTCATAGCAAAATGCCCGAAAGGTAATTCAAGTGTCCATATTGATTTAACATATACATTAAGTGTAGGTAATCTAGCCAAAACCATTAGCAACTTGGAAAGTCTAAACTAATACAACAGAAACAAGAAATTAAAATGAGTCCTACCACCAAGATTTGATGAGTTTCATCCTATTATAAGCTAGAAATCACGTATCTTAGCCATTCATAATGTGACAAGATGAGCTACAAATGTTGGAATAAATGAAAATAGAGTCTGAGAATGAGAATTACAAAGAAAATGGAAGAAGAGACTGTTGGAGATGATTTGACTTAATTAAAAAATATATATATCTATTTATAAAAAATGACTAGTGTTGAGGCGCCATGCCACGACACTCTTGAATGCTTCCGTAGTGCCGGTCTCGAGCGCACAACGCTTAAAGGCAGCAACAGGATGCACCCCGATTCACACGCTATTACTACCCTCAAGTGTCGAGCGCAGCACTGCTGCGCAAGGCTGCTGTGCACGGTTTAGAGGCACTTTCAGTCAATTTCAACTCTTTTTCATGGTTGATCTGGAGCTTTGTTTTGATTCATTTTCACCCCATTTCGACTTTGGAAGTGTTAAATTTCGAAAAAAACATTTTCACAAAATTTGTAGTGTTTGATAAAACATTTTTCAAAAAATACATTCACAATGACATCCAAATCCAACTCCAAGAAAACTCATTTATAATTCTATTTCAATCCCAATTCATCAGCAAATATTCACCAAACACAAAGAAAATGAATATAAATTCAAATATAACTATACATGTTGCAACAAGATGAGACTTAAACAGAGAAACACTAAAATGAATATAGATTCAAAAGGAAAAGATGAAGATACAACGTCTATCATAAGAGAGCCAAGAATATCATCATAAGCAGCTACACTTCTAGGTTGCTGCTTGTCAATGCCACCATTGTTTTGATCACAACTGTCATTATGGCTTTATCCAAACTCCATTGGCATCACAGGGGAAGAGAGTAACTCTTGGACATTTTACTTTCTGCAAGTAACTCAACTTGGGAAAATTGTTTTGAAGTTCTCTCCATTTTATCTTTAATTCCGTCATGTATTTCAGCCGAACAACCTCGGCCGCCTCCCACTTTTTGTCCCCAAGCGTTTCTAGGCTCCCCCCTCTAATGTAGATTTTTTTCAAGCTTGTCAAGTTATCCGGATTTAGCCAGTTGGGTAGATTTTTCTCCCGTAGACATTCGAGTTCCAGCTTCTCTAAGTTCTTTGGCAATTCTGAGGTTTCATCAATGGGTTGAGCGGTTAGTTTGGTAATTTGTCTGGTGAGTTCTCGTATAAACGTTCCTTTTTCAGTCTTGGAAGGTGGTTGATCCAACTTCAACCCTTCAGCCGCCCACATAATCGAGAGATTCCGAAGTTCACCGTGCTCCCCAAGATCTCGAAGAACACGTAGATCTTTGGCATCCGGAAAACCTGGGCTGTTTGTGTTGATGCTCAACTTTCTCAGTTTCTTTAAGCCTTTTAGATCATTAAGACTTGACTTCCCTGTAACAAACCCCTTCAAGACTCTAAGTTGAGTGAGTCTAGATATGCTCTTTGGCATTCCATTGAGCATATAGCAGCCAGTGACATCTAAATGTGTAAGGCTCTTGAGAGATCCTATACCTCCAGGCAGTTTCTCTAAATTGTAACAACATTTCAAGTCTAAAACCCTCAGATCACAGAGCATGTTTATGGAATTTGGAAGTTCATTGATCCAAAAGATCCCCTGAAGGCTCAAAAGCCTCAGTTTTTTCATTTTCTTCAAACCTTCTAAAAACTCAAGGCTTTCAACCTCAATCACATGCTCCTCATCATCAACTTCACTTTGCCACCTCCCCAAGTAAAGAACATTGAGGTTTTTCAGCTTTAGCAACCATTCCACAACTTTGGTAGTTCTCATGTCTACATCCCCCTTCTTAGCCAACCACTCCAATGCAGAATCAGGGAAGGGCTGGCTAACATTGAAGATTGTTGCCATCTTTTCTTCCAAATTCTGATACTTCGTCGGCGCTTCCGGCGGATGAAAGCCTCCTCCCTTCACCAGTAAAATCCTGTCACAGCCGAATGATCTATAAGTTGGGTTACCCCAATCATCATAATTCAAAAACTTATTTTCAATGGCCAGTTTAATGGAAGCAGAACGCACAAGTGGGGGCATTCTAAATTTCTTTTTGACCTTCTTGTGTTCTTCCTTCACTGGCACGATCAAACCCTTCTCTACAAATTTCTGAAGAATCCCACCAGCCTCAATCTCTGGATTTGAATCTCCAGTACCTGCAACGTCTAATAATCCTTCTCCAATCCACCAATAGGTAAGAGACCGCTTCTTTAACACTACATTTTCAGGAAACACAGCAAAATACAAAAAGCATTTCCTAAAAATATCATCAGTAAACTCATAGTAAATTTTCTGAACTTCTTTGAAAGCAGGACTTTCGTCGAACACCTTATCGCCATACAAATTAGGCAATTCAAACTCAATCGGCATCGGGGCATGACTTCCCCTGCCACCCGAATGGGCAATGGTTTTGGCCAAAGACAAATTGCGGTACGAAGGAATGCGAAACTTCAACGTCCTTATATCCTTGATTATGGCGTCGAGATAGTCCTCCCCGATTTTCTGGGTCAGTGGAGAACCAGCAGGGGCATCATTGACCCTTTTGATAACTATATCAAGATTGGTTTTTATGCTCTGTATCGGCACATTGAGCTTCTTGTCGCGATTATTGATCATCGTCTCCAACGCCTTGATCAAAAGAATGATGTCGCTCTGCAATTTCACTACTTTGGGGTCTTCATGGGTGTCGATGCTGCCACTAATTTCCGGTATTTGTTGTGTTTGTTTGCTGGGTTCGGCCTGGGTGGAATGTTTTTGGAGGGCTGTGGAGAGTTTTTTGTTTAAATCTGAAAGGGTTTCGATCATTTGAGGAATTGTTGGAATTAGGAATGGAGTTTGAGGATGGAGGATCAGAGAAGGGGAAGCCATGGCTGGAAGAGAAAGCTTTGTAAAGTGAAATGAAACGGAGAAGTTAGCAAGACAAATGGGCTCTTTGTTAGTTGGAAGTTTGAAGAAGGAAAAAGAAATGTAACATTGAAGGTTAATTACCATTTTGGTGCTTCTAAGTTATATTCGGTTCATTTTACCCAAAAATAAATAAATAAATAAGCTTTTTTTCTTAAGAATATCTCGGACGAGGCAAGGGATCTAAATATTCGATAATACAACTACATTTTATGTACGATCATGTTGGCTCATTTTAGTCAACCGAATCTTAATAAATCTTAAATTTAGATTTTCAACGATAAGACCATGTACCTTCGTGAAACATATATCCATCAATGAAAATCTAGAAAGTGGATACTATGTGGTTATGTTTATTGTTGTTTATCTGTGTTCCATAATCATAATAAACTTTTAAGCTCATCCCCAAATCGATAATCAAAACACGCAATCTGATTAGGGTCAAATTATAAAAAAAAAAAAAAAATGTGACAGCTTCAAAATTTTAAGCAAACTTGATAAAAATCAATCTAACTACATTTACAATTCAAATTCACTACGGTTGATCAATCAATAGAATTCTATTACAATTAAAACAATTTTCGTTACAACTTGATAAACATGACCTAATTCTTGAAAATATCCAAAATAATCAATAAGATCAATCTATATATCTATACAACAATATATATTAAAACATGACCTAGTCCTCTCAATTTTAAAATGTGACATTTTAATTCCCTAAGGTTTAAACTTACTACCTCTTAACGCCCCTTCATCTTCCTTCTCTCTCACCTTTACTCATCTTCCTTCTCTTTCCTCTTCAACGATGGCTCAATGTTAAATAATTTATTTTAATTCGAGTTATTATTCTCTTATACTTTGGGCTTTTTACGTATATGACACGTATTAGGGTTTTTCCTTTCCTCTAATTGAATAATGAAGATAGGCATTTTTTCGTTTTCTTTAATTTCTCAATCAACAAGCATAGAATATGGGGAAGAAGGTTAAAGAGAAGGGAAGGAAAAGAGTTTAAAGGGTAAGAGAGATAACGAAAAGGAAAAGGAGAAAAAAAAGAGCGGAAAACTTGTTGTTGATTAAAATGTATGTGTGCGTTCATTCATGCATTAATTATATATCGATAAAAATAAACGTGTCTGCCAACTATATAAACGTTTAGGTTAATTTACTTTAGAATCTATACCAATACATATTATGTAATATTTAAATTTAAAAATTTAAATTATTATTCTATGATAAATATGTAATTTTGAAATAGTGTTTATACATAATAGTTTCCACTTTTTTACCAGAACTTTCAAACTCAAAAGTCAAATGAAAAAGATGGGGTCGTTTTCCACATGAGGGATAAATTCCAAATCTACAAACCCACTCATTCCGTCATTGAAGCACCTCAAAACCCAAACCCACCTCCACTGGAGACATGAACGGGGAACACCAAAATTCCGAGATCCAACCCACCGCAGCCGCCGAACCAAAAACCCAAATCTCCAAATGGGTTACGCAAACCGTCGACGGATCCACCGTCCACGGCGTCGAAAACGAGCTTCTAGTTCTGCAGAAAATGCTCGAGAAACCACCTGACAGCGGCGGCGGAACCGGCTTCAGAGCAATCGGAATCATCGGAGTACGAGGGATCGGAAAATCAACAATTTCCCGAGCCTTTCTTCAAGATCCCGAAGTAAAATCCAAGTTCCTCCCTAGAATTTGGATCTCGATGTCGAGAAATTTCACCGAAGATGCCGATCCCAAAATCGCTCTCCTGAAGAGAATCCTAATCTCTCTCGGAGTTGACACAAATTTTCCCGGCAGCGAAACACTCGGCGGCCTCCTCTACACTCTCCGACTTCAACTGAGAGGCAAACGGTATCTGATTGTGCTGGACGATGTTCAAGAATTTAAAACAGAGGAAGAACAGAGTGATTGGTACTGGGATTTGAATTCTTGTGAGAAAATTGGGGAGAAATTAAGAGATGGGTTTCCGAAAGGGAATGGAGGGGTTGTGATTTTGACGAGTAGAAGTGAGAAAGCTGCAAAAGCAATGGTGGGAGAAGGAAATTTGAGGTGTTTGGTTCCTCAGAAAGACCCAGAAAGTTTCTGGGAAATTTTCCGGCAACAAGTTCTGAAAGATGGAATTTCGATCCCCGATGAACTTCTCAATTTCAAGGAATTGAAAGTGGAATTGTTGAAGAAATGCGGTGGACTTCCGTTGATTGCTAAGATGATGGGGGAGATTCAATTAAAAAAAGAATTGAAAAAGAAGGAAAATACAGAGCACGACGAGAAGAAGAAGAAGGTTGA
Organism: Cucumis cinereus; assembly: GCA_037974625.1. Taxonomy (NCBI): domain Eukaryota; kingdom Viridiplantae; phylum Streptophyta; class Magnoliopsida; order Cucurbitales; family Cucurbitaceae; genus Cucumis; species Cucumis cinereus. The sequence continues at coordinate 11,562,142 of JBBPDJ010000026.1, forward strand.
CGATGATGATCAAATTCACACATGAAAATTAGCAATAAATGATTTTGATTTCTTTTTTGTTTAACTAAAATTTTTCATGTTTGTATGTTTCTTTTTTAAATTAGCACTTTCACTTTTTTGTTGTTATGTAGATAAATCACATATTAATATTAATATTATATTAAATATATCCATAAAATATGCATATATAAACTATATAGAAAAAGCATAGTATATCATTAACGTATTGTTACCGTAGAAACGAAACAGACAAGTAAAGAAAACGTTAATGGTAAAAGATGTCGTAGGAACTTAATAACAGTCCTATTAGCTACATCCATGTATAGAGTAAGAAACTAGCTTTATCACTCGAAGAGAAATATAAAAAAATATGCATACTTAGGCTCCAATAGGGTTAGAGGGTTTGTTAATAAATTTATTTATTTTTAATAAAACTTCAAATTAATTAAATAATAATAATTTTAATACAAGAACATACACTATTAGTAATTTTAAAGTGACAAAAGTATTTGTAGACTTATTTTAAAAACTAAAAACCAAACTAGACGTAAGGTGTCAATTTAATACCTATCTTGATTCTTTAAAATTATAATGGTTTTTTTTTTTTACCATTCTTGTGTAAATATTTGAAAATTTTGGTTAAATTTGAAAAATAGAAAAAAAAATTAGTTTTAAAAAATTTATTGATTTTAAAAACACTTATAAAATTTAAAGAAATAAAACATAATGATGGTATTATTAAAGGGCTGGAATAAAATCTATATGCTTTAAAAAGGAAAAGTAAAATTGGCTAAAAAATAAAATTAAAAATAAAATAAAGAACTGACATGCTCATGAGTAACACTCACTATTTTCAAGCCTTTATTTTATTTTATTGTTCTCTCTCTTTTCCTTTTTATATATATATATATATATATATATATATATATATATATATAAACCCTATATATATATATTTTAGAAATTTTGAATTTTTTAAGAAAATTTAGAAGCTTAATAACTGAAACCGCAACCAATCTCAACAACGTTCACTAATTTGACACACATCGAGGAACTCCATTTTTCTCTATCTCTCTCCCCTTTGATGATTTCAAATGACTCCATTTGCAAGCCCACCTATGACATGCTTAAACGGCCACCTCCAACTACAACTTTTGTCGTGCTCACTCCAGTGACGACACAAACTTAATAACTCAACTTTGCACTCAACACTCAAACATATATTTATTAGATCTAGATTGAACAACTCTACACTTTAAATATGACTTACTAACTCCACGGACATATTAACTTCAAATTTCATAACTCAACTCAGCGTTTCGAATTATCCCAATTTTTTAGAAAAAAATGAAACTCCTAAACTACGAACTGTGATTTATTATACTACTTCATGGTTAGGATCGATTTGAACATTTACTAAAATGACTGTAGTCAATTCGTTGGCGGTTTGGTCGGAAAATCGACCCGGTCCAACCGATTCTCACCCCTTAATAGAACAATACACCAATTGATGGTTTTATACAAAACATCTCAAAGAAAGAAAGATTCATATCATAACACTTGAAATCAAAAGGAAAAAGAACAAACCCATTATAGAAAAATCTCTCAACTACTTATGAACTCTGAGTTTTGCTCTGGCGTGGCCTTCACTGATTTGGAACTGTTCTCCAAGCCCAAAATGTGCCATTAATAACCAAACTATAGTGATGAGTTCTCCTCCTTTGCTAACTTGTTGAGCATGTTGATCTGGTCTACAATGGCTGGCTGCATATCCCAACATTTCAATCCAAACTTTAATCATTATCTCCCATTTCTCATTATACTTCTTTAACTTCTTAGCAAGTAATGAACCATTAAACAATACAGATTTGCTTTTATCTCCTTTCACTTCCACAGGTTTTGCATCGTTTACATTCACGGCTAGTATTTCTCGACAAGCCTTTGTGATTTTAGTTTCATCTGAGGTACACTCGAATCGTCTTCGGTCAAAGAACTTTTTTGCCTCGGCGCAAGTGTCCCTGAACCTTATTTCCCCGATTCCAGCCACGGCGGACATCATTGAAGGGAGCATCACTATGAGGTAAAGCATGTAATCTGATAAGAGCTTGCTGAATTCGCGATAAGTAGTACTAGCGTCGTTGACGTTTGTGTTTGTATTTTGTTCGTCTCTATAACAAAGTTCTGTTGCTATGTGCCATAGCATAAGGCTCTCATCAAAAGCTACTTCATCAATGTCGGATATTAACTCACCGATGTCGATTTCTGATGGAAGGTCCATTAATTTCAGTACGTAGGAGCCTCTAGATGAACATATTTCTTCAGTAACTTCCACAGTTTCTGCTGCTTTGGACTTTTCAAGCATCTCCGCAAAGATCAAATCCCAAAGCTTCTCCAAAACTGGTTGCCTGGAGACATATTTCCAATCATCGAAGAACTCTTTGGCGCCTAAATAATCGATGACGAAATCTTTTACACGACGAAGAAGACGAGCTGTTTTATTCCATGCAAAAGAGCAGCCACAACAGATTGATCTTTTTCTTGAATCATCCATTGGGATTCGTTCACTAAGGCAATATGCTATCAAATTGAACTGAGACACAGACTCGCGCCATCGACGAAACATTCGTGGAGTATCCAGCTTCTTAAGGCCTTTAAATGGAGACTTCTCATGCACAGAGACTCTCTGTCCTTTGAGCCAGAGAAAGTTCTCAAAGAAAGTAGCCAAAGTTGAATCATCCTTTATAAGGGTAGCTATAGTCCAATCAGAGAAGACAGTCATGGAAATGGACACAAAATCTAAAGCTAAGGCCCCAATAAGCAAAGCATAAGTAATCCTTACATCAAGTTTCCTAAAATCAGGTTTATCCAATCTGTTAAACAGTACCAAAGCCACAGTCACAGAACACAAAGAAATGAATCTAAAAATCAACCCAAATATATTATGCATAACCACTACTTTAGTGAAGAGAACTTCATATATGAAGTTAAGCTCAACCTCAATCACCTTAAGAGTATCACTTGGGGTTCTCTTCAAAAAGAAATCCCTGCTTTCATTTCTCTCCTTAAAGCTAAAAATCAAATCAACAATCAAACCCTTGAATTTGTTAAAGTAAAGAAAAGCATATTGAACAATCTCGAGCTGATTCAGATCACCCTCTTTTGCAGTGCTAGTGAAAGGACTCCATTCTTGATTAGGCTCATTCACAAGTTGAATGGTAGTAGGCAAATGGGCATCTTTCTTACAAGTAAATTCCTCCATCAATTTAGCATAATCAGGACCTGGGTCAGGTTCTTTAAGCATGGAAGCTCTAAAACTCCCCAAACTCGCTAAATACAAAGCCCTAGTTCGTTCCGCATACTTAATAATCCCTGCAAGAAACATCAAAATGGCAGGAACCCAAAGCTTGTTTTGAGGAATGGTTTGAATGAAGACATAAACGGTAGCAACGACCTGAAAAAGCAATCCGATCAAATGGCGAAGCCAGAGAGCGTTGTCTTCGAGAGCGAAAGCGGTAATGGTGTCGGGGCCGCCGAGATGGAGGAGAAGAAAAGGAGCCCAGAAAGCGAGAAGGTCGACATTGGCATCAGATTTGCTCTGGTTGTTGGAAATTAAACCGACGATGAAACTGGCAGTCCAATCGGCGAGGAGATAGGCGGACCAAATGAGGAAGATGGGGAATTTTCTTGAGGTTCGTTTTCTGAGAGGAGCACAGAGGATTAGGAAAGTTTGTAAAGAGAGACTGAAGAGGATTAAGCCCCTGATGTTCCATCTTTCCCAGAGTTCTTTGACATGTGGTGGAATTACATCGAAAGTTTGGTTATTTGAAGGTGGGGTTTGAAGATGTAAAGTGGGTGTTGGGAAATTTTCACTCCGTGAAGCCATGAGAGGTGGTTTTCGAGCTCAATGGAGAAATGGGTTCATGTTAAAAATGGTGTTAAAGTTGAAGAAGAAGAGGAATCCAAAAAAGAAGAAAATATGGGTCCAATCCAACGACAATTTGGAAGGCTAACTCAAACGACTAATTAAAGGACGAGACTGGATTTTTTTATTTTTACTTTTATTTTTTTGACCAAGACTTTGACTCTTAGATCAACTATGATTGATTACTCTATCAATTTTCGTTTAACAATAATATTTTGCTATATATTTTTCTATATGAATATAAAATAATTGTTTTAAACGATAATATAGGTAAAAATATTTATAAATATAATAAATTTTACTGTTTATTAACGTAATATTGATCTTTATCATTATGAAATAATAACATTTTACTATATTAGTAAATATTTTAGTTTATTTTGATCTATTTAAAAACAACATTTTTTTATATTATTATTTCCACGAGCAATATGACTTTAACTTTAACGAAAAACTACTCAAGTTTTGTAGGGTACCTCTCAAATTATTCAAAAATGTAATCTAAATTTTAATTTTAATTCAAACATATTTGACTTTGTTTGACCAACGAACAATAACACTTGAAATTTAAGTAACATTTACGTAATAATAATAATATTGCGATAAAATATTATAATACTATTTTGGTTTTTATACTTTTGATTATGATTTGTTTTTGTCCTATATTTTTAAAATGTTTATTTTGCTGTTTATATTTTTAACTTTGGTTTTTTTTTTTTCTTTTACTCTTAAAATATTTGTTTTGGTTCTTATATTTTCAAGGTGCTTTCAAAAAGTGGTTATCTTTGTCCCTTCATTTTCTTTTTCAAAGGATACTAATTACTTTTTCAAAGTGAATGACCAAAGTGAACTAAACTTGAAAGTGCAAGAATTAAAAGTGTAAAGACCAAAATGAATCAAAGTTGAAATTACCGTTACAAAAATGAACATTTTAGAAATACATTGACCAAATTAATATTTAAACCTAAATTAAAAAAGACGCAAATGAGACGAGCATGAGGGTGTGTTCCCTCTACTTACGATGAATTCTTTTCTCCACTCTCTCTCATTTCCTGCCTAACACTAGGAGTATCCTTTCCATTAGAAATGGGTTAATTCCTACGAGAAAAATGGGTATCTCTATTGAAAATAGAGAAAATACAACTAGAAGGTGTTTGTCGTCGAGATTTGAATTTAGTTGAAATCGTTGTTGAGTTAAAACATATATAAGTGTTTGTGGTATTGAATTGAGATTTTTTTTTTCTGTCGCTCTAGTTTTTTGTTCAATCATTTAATTAAACACTTATGCTTTCAAATTTTCAACAATGAGTTGCATAAAACCTTTATATTTGAGGTACACAAAAACACTTAACAATGAGTTGTATTTTCAAATATTTTATTGCTTAGTTGTCTCTTTAATGCATAGAGAAGTCAAGGAAACACACAAAGTCATTTAATAAATTGTAATCATTTGAAAATACAACTTTCAGATTATCCCATTCTTTATTACACATGGGAGGAGATTCATTTTTTAAATATACATTTTCGAGAAAATCCTCGAATGAATTTTCTAAACTTTCAATTTTATCAAAAATTCGAATAAGTTTAATTTCACATTGAATATAGAAATTTATTGAGTGCCAACCAAAAATATAGCACAAGCAGCTCTTCTAGGTTGCTGTTTCTTGATGTCACCATTGTTTCTAACACTATTGTAATGGCTTCATCCAAACTCCATTGGCATCACAGGGACAAAAAGTAACTCTTGGACATTTTACCCTCTGGAAGTAACTCAAATTTGGAAAAATTTTCTGAAGTTCTCTCCAATCTATCTTCAGTTCTGTCATGTATTTCAGACGAACAACCTCGGCATTCCACGTCTCGTTCCCGAGTCCTGCTAGTTTCCCTCCTCTAATGTAGAGTCTCTTGAGGTTTGTCAATTTTGAAGGATTTAGCCATGGGGGTAGCTCTTCCTTTAGAAGACATTCTATCTCAAGCTTCTCTAGCTCTTTTGGCAATTCTACGATCTCATAGCCAGACTGATTCCTTTGTTTGGTCAATGTCTTGGATATTTGTTTGCTTAACTTCTTGGATACTTGTCGAATAATGTTCCGTTCACTCGACGATTGTTGCTTCACGTCTTCTGCTCCCCATGCAATTGCCAGATTTCGAAGCTTACCGTCCTCCCCAAGTCCTTGGAGAACACGTCGATCGGTTTCATTAGGAAAATCCTGTCTGCTTGTGTTGATGCTTAACTTTCTCAGCTTCTTTAAGCCTTTTAGATCATTAAGATTTGAATTTCCTGTGACAAACCCCTTCAGGACTCTCAATTCAGTTAGTGCAGATATACTCTTGGGCATCCCATTGAGCATGTAGCACCCAGAGACATCTAGATGTGTAAGCATTTTGAGAGATCCTATGCTATGAGGAAGTTTCTCAAGATTGAAACAAGATTTCAAGTCCAAAACCCTGAGATCACTCAGTGTTCTTATGGAATTTGAAAGCTCATTGATCCAGGAAATCCCTTGGAGGCTCAAAAGCCTTAGTTTTTTCATTTTCTTCAAACCTTTTAAGAACTCAAGGCTTTCAACTTCAATATGCTGCTCATCAACTGCACTCTGCCATCTCCCCAAGTAAAGAACTTTTAGGTTTCTCAGCTTTAGCAGCCACTCCACAACTTTGGCAGTTCTCATGTCTACTTCCCCTTCCTTAGCTAACCACTCCAATGCAGAATCAGGGAAAGGTTGGCTAACATTGAAGATTACTTCCATTGTTTCTTCCAAATTCCGGTCCTTCGTCGGTGCTTTCGGTGGGTGAGAGCCTCCCCCCTTCACTAGAAAAATCTTGTCACAGTCGGAAGATTTCCCAGTTGGGTTATCCCCAATATCATAATCTAAAAACTCCTTTTGTTTGGCCAGTTTAATTGCAGCAGAACGCACAAGAGGGGGAATTCTAAATCTCTTTTTGACCTTCTTTTCTTCTTCTTTCACTGGCACAATCAAACCCTTCTCTAAAAATTCTTTAAGAATCTTACCAGCAAGAGCTTCGGGCGTTTCATCCCCATTATCTAAAGAGTCCAGTAGGCCTTCCCCAATCCACCAATGTGTAAGAAACCGCTTCTTTAACACAACATTGTCAGGAAACACAGCAAAATACAAAAAACACTTTTTAAAAAGATCATCAGTAAAGCCATTATAGATTTCCTGAATTTCTATAAAAGCAGGACTTTCTTCAAACACCTCGTCGTCATACAAATTTGGCAACTTGAATTCACTCTGCCCTGGCGTGTCACTCCCCCTATCAATCAAACGGGCTGGAACCGAAAATTTGTGGTAAGAAGGGATCCGAAACTTCAACGTCTTCAGATCCTTACTTATAGCATCAAGAAAATTCCCTTCGATTCTCTGAGCTGCTTGGACGCTGTTGATAACCTCCTCGAGACAGGTATTAATGCTCTGAATTGGGTCATTGAGCTTCTTATCGAGCTCCTTTGTTGTCTCCAACGCCTCCTTTAAGTGCTCGATGTTGCTCAATAATTTCTGGATTTTGGGGGTTTGATGCTCCTCCTCGATCTGATCGCCAGCGGATTGGGGCCGGGCGGTGTGATTTTGGAGGGCAGTGGAGAGATTTTTGTGTAGCTCCGATAGAGATTGGATCATTTGGGAAATAGTTGAGATTTCCGTTGAAGCCATTGCTGCAGAAAGGTCAGTGACGTTCACAAAATTGGAAGAAAATTGAAAATTTTGAAATTTCGAGGATCACTATGAAGAAGAGTACCAAATATTAATGTCATAATAACTTCACGGAGCTCTAATTTTATATGAATTTCACTGTTTTCCAATATAACTAAATAAACTAAAATAATTACAAAAATACTAAAATAAAGGAGTATTTGTATCTATTCAATTATCTAGCTTAGTCTATTATAGATAAATTGTGATATTTAATATATATTGAAGTTTTTGTTATTTAAAATAATTTTTTAAATTTTTCTTTTTTTGTTGTTGTTTATTTTATTATCTATATTTTCAAATATTTGTTTTTTCTATAATTTTGTGGTTCATTTTAATTTTCATATTTTCAAAATATTCATTTTGGTTCACGTACTTCAACTTTGATTCATTTGATACTTAAACTTTGAAAAAGTTATCATTTTGTCTCCTTAAAAATGATATAAAAATGAAAATGAAGGAACCAAAAGATGATCAAATTTTAAAAGAGCAAGGACTAAAATGAACATTTTTAAAATGTAAAGACTAAAATTTAAAATATAAGGACCAAAATAAAAAATATCAAAAGTAAGGAAATCAAAATGAAACAAAGTAGACAGTACGACGATTGAAGTAGTACTTAAATCTAATATCAACCTTACGGACAATATTTTAATTAGGAAAAAATTTGGGCCTTTAACAATCGTATGCCACCTGGCAAAAATTTTATTTATATTTAATTTGTTGTGTTTAAAGAAAAAGGAGTACGGAGATTAGGTGACCCTTGACCCTTCCCATTTATGATTATCATATTTTAAGTATTCTTAGAAGTTAGATTATTGATCAGAGAAAGGATAACTCCAAAATGTTGTCTCAATTTTATATTTATTCTTAAGTTTAAATATAATTTTGGGTTGAGTTCGGATGTCGGTTTAGTTATGAAGTTTAGAATTGATCACTTTGAGTTAGAAAGTTGTTTGATATGCAAAATTAACTTTAAAAAAAAAAAAAATTTAAGTGTACGAAAAACTACAACCACCACCTCCAACCACCATGTCTGACGACCACCATCGACACAAGCCAACCTCTGTCACCATCTCCTTCGAACGTCATCGACACATCTTACCACCATCTCGACGATGGTCAACCAACTCCAACTATCACCCACGACAATTTTTTTTATAGTAATTTGAAACTAATAGAAACACTTAGATGAAAAACATTTTTGAAAAAGAGTGGCGAAACACATAGGTATTTTTATTTTAAAGAGCTTTTATCAAAAGTGTTTGAATGAAAATAAACTTTTTATAAACATTTTTTTTACTTATTAGTCATTCCAAACCGGCGTTAAACTTTGAGATTTTCTTTTCCATTTTGGATCTTCAACTTTTCATTAAATTACATAATCGTGTTTATTCGGTTTCTAAACATTTTAAAGTGTAAGTGTTTAAAATTTCAATTTTGTATTTAATAGACCACCAAACTTTAAAATTTCAATTTTATATTTAATAGCCCACCAAATTTTTAGTAATCTCTTTTAACAATCTCAAAAAATTTAAAAATAAATAATTAATATATTAGATATCAATCTAAATTTGGCGTATAATAAAACTTTATTTTATAATTCACACATATATATATATATACATTATAAAAAAAAATCCAAACTTTAGAGAATGTTTAAGCCAACTATTTTATCCTAAGAAATTCAATCCTTTTATGATTTGTACAACTCAATTACAGTAATATTTTAACATCAAATGAAATCATTAATTACAACTTTTTAAGAACATTAAAAAATATGTTTTAACCCTTAATCCATTTTAGAGTAAATAAATGTAACTTTTGACCAAATTGAAAAAATCAAAGTATATATAAAATTCATTACCAATCATTTTAATTTTCCTATGTTTTTTTTTCCCTAGTAAATCTTATTGTTGCTTCCATTTTCCCCACCCATTCATGGTTGACTTCTTCACAATCTTGAGTTATACAAATTCATAGTCAATGACATTTAAAGAACAAATCAAACATCCCTACTTGTTATATATTATTTAGATTCCTCATTTCAACCTTGCAATAGAAGCAATTAATGGAGTTCAAACCCTTCAATCATACCCATCCTCTTATTGTTGACCTTCACAACCAAACAAGATTCTTCATTTACTTCCCAATTCATGGTTCCCCCTCACCAATCTCTCCTCCCACCTTCGAGTTCGAGAATTTTCTCCCCGTACGTCTACTTGTCCGTTCGTACTCGATCCACTATAGCTGACTTAGAGGACGAAACAACTCCACCGTCAGACCAAAGCTTCAGCTCCAACCACGTCGGTACAAAATCAAACAACCAACCAGACCAAGAACAAGAAGAAGAACGAGATGGGGTTTCATGTGGTGCATGTCACAAGCCATTGACACTCATAGGGGTAAAAAGCACAACTCTTTGTTACATATGCAAAAAACATCCTTCCATCTACTTTTGTGGACCATGTTCAAATGGATTGATCAACTTTTATGATGAAAGGTGTTCAAAGTTGCCAAAGAAGATTCATTATCCCTATCATCCTCATCCTCTCACCATGCGAATTAGAAAGAAGTTTAATTGTTGTGTTTGTGGTAAAAGTTGTGGAGATTTTAACTATGGATGTGATAATGGAACTTGCAATTTCATTGTGGATATTAAATGTCTTTTGAAAGAGAAGAAGAAATATGATGGACCTATAACAAGTGTGAGAAAGTATATGGGATTGCTCTATGATTTGTAATAATTGTAAATAAAATGGTCTATTATTGATTCTTCTCATCTATAGTCTTTTAGGGTTTTTATCACGAAACACCATCAAAATTGAAAATATGCCGTGATAGCTGTAATCACGTCCTTAAATTTTTAATGGTAAAATTTGAGTCCTCCAACTTAAACAAGGGTTAAAATTGGACGACTAAACATACACCTGTTGTATGGTTAATTGGACCCTTCGATGTTAGAAATTGAATTCTCAAATTTATACAATTCTATAAGTTTGAGTGTCCAATTTTAATACTTGTATAAGTTTGATGACTCAATTTTTACTATAGAAAGTTTGAGGGTATGGTTACAATTTTTACTAAGGATGAGCTTGCAATTTGCCTTTTTTTTCTTTTCAATTGAGTGTTACAATAACTTAGAACCCTTTGAAATTATTTTGTTTTTTTTTTTATTTTTTGAAAGTTAAGCCAATTTTCTCTTAATTTCTCACGATCGATTACATTTTACTTAAGTAAAAAGGTTGAGTTCTTAACCAAATTCCAAAATAAACAGTTGTTTAAAACTACTTTTTTTCTAAGATTGACTTGATTTTTTAAAACATTGATAAAAAAAAAAGTAGATGATAAAGTAAAATATTTAGAAATAGAATAGGTATTTACAGGCTTTGTTTTCAAAAACTAAAAACAAAAAATCAAATGACTCGTGAATAAAGCTTTGGACAAAAATTACTATAGTTTGATATTAAAAGAGCTTCTATATATCAAAATTTAAAATATTAATTTTTATGTGTATATCTTTTGTAATCACACCAACTAACGTTCTAATGGGCCATTTTTCTATACTGATTAAGGAGCAATTTGAAGTCTAAATAATCTATTATTTGAGTTAAGTTCATGAATAATTGAAATTTAAAAAACAAATAATAAATTTAAGATAGAATTTTAATTCAGGAAAAAAAGTAATTTTAATTATGAAATTACATGATTAAAATTTATATTTTATTTATAAAAAATATAAATTTTGAATTTGGGAAAGGGAGGTAAAGTAACGACGAACATGTACATCTTGAGTTTCCTCTTCTCGTTTAAGCTAATTACTTACTTTTGCTAACAAAAGACGTAAATTGATTTACTTATAAAAAATCATAGTTTAACTAGTTTCGATTTTTCTTTTTAAAGGTAATATATATTAGACAACAACAAAAGGGATTCCAAAGCCCAGAGCCAAGGTACAAAGCAAAGCACACAGACATCAAATTAAAACGCTCAAAGGGGGACATCCTCAAGATCAAAACAAAACAAAGAACAAGCCAAGAAGAGCAAGATCGAAACCGAACAAACCAACCAAGACAAAGAAAGAACATGGGCAAGAAGAGCAAACCCCACTAAATCAGGCCATCAATATCATCAAGCACTAACCGTTAAAGTGTCCAAAATTTAAGAGTATAAATAATAAATATTTGTCATATAATTAAAAAAATATTTATAGACATTAAAAAAACCATCCGTCTATGGAAATATAAATAATAATAAGGACATTTTCAAATATAGCAAGATGACGATTCCCCTAATAATAATAATAATAAATAAATAAATAGTATGTTTGAATGATTTGACTTTGATCACTACATTTGTAATTTAGTTTGAAATTAATTAGAAGGCTAAGGAAGAAGATTACATGTGCAATTAAACCTAAAACTAATTAATCTCTCAAAGACTTTGACTAGCTGTTAATTAAAAGCTTTAATTACTTGGTCTTCCTTCATGGGTTATATGATATATATATATATATATTGAAATTGCATTCCAGCCCCTCATTTTTTTCATTATTCTAACTTCCCAATTGGCATTTTTAAAATCTTTCATAATATAGCACCACTCTTATTAAATTTATTTTAATATTTTCCAATCATATTCAATTATTATTAAAATAAATACCATATTTTCCCTCTATATATATCTTTGGTATTTTATATTGCAGTTGACTTGTTAATTAAAAATACCCAATTGTTTTTATTTATTTATTTAATTTTTCTTTAAAATCCTCTGACCCCATTAATCCAATTAAAACCAAAAGTCTTCCTTTGAGTTTTTCCCCCATCAATTAGGATTTAAAAATTCCAATGAGTTCAGATCCCACATCCGCCGTGGACGACGGCCGGAACATGACAAACAGACTCCAACTCCAGGCGGCGCACAGTCTCCACCACCCCCAAAACCACCCTCTAGCCTTCGTAAACTCCCTCGACACTCTCCAGCGCCACTTCATGATCTCTTTACAAGACTTCTCCGATACCTCGATCTCCGGCATCCTCTTCCGCTCCACCGGCTTCTTCCACTGTGCCGCCTGCTCCACCGCCACCTCTGGCGGGCCCTCCTTCCACTGCCTCGCATGCCCTTTCTCCCTCTCGGCCACCTGTGCGGCCCTACCGCTCATCACGGTCGACAACCACCCCCACCCCCTCCTCCTCCTCGACAGAAAATCTGATCACAAGCATTTGATTTGCGGTGTGTGTGATGAAGGAATTAGTGAGCCTAGTTTCGTCCGATGTGTTCATTGTGATGCATTCCTTCATATTCAGTGTTGTCTTCCGCCCGTCATTAAAGCTCATAGTCACCATATTCATCCCATTGTGCTTTCCATGGTTGTTGGTTATAATAATTTGTGTGGGGTCTGTGGAGAAGAAAGAGATGGAGAGGCATGGTTTTATTGTTGTAATATTTGTCCATTTCTTGCTCATGTTGGTTGTGTCATCTATGATCTTCAGGTGAGTTCATCGTTCGTCCTCTTTTTCTAGAATCATCATCACACTCTAATCTTTGAATCATCATCACACTCTAATTTTTCCCTACAGACTCCAAGTGAAAAAGAAGGAGAAGCAGCATCAATAACAACTCAACTTTATACATTATCGTTGGATAATGATGAACATAATTTTAATGAAGAAGAAAGCAGTGAAAGTATACTAAAACCTGGAGTAAACCTACAGCAGATCCTGGATTCTTTCTCCGAATCTGATGATGCTGAATATCAATGCCTTGTGGCTGCTATGGTGAAAGCCTCTGGTGGTGGTGATGACGACGACAACGATGAGGAGACTGGAACTGAAGCCAATTCTGAAGACAAACATTTGCACTATTTTTCGTTTCTTGAGAAACCTCTTTACGATCTCATTAACAAACTCGAACTTGAAGATGCCGACCCTTTTCAAGGTTTTGATAGAGACTCTCCGACGGTTCTCGTCGACGGAGGGTATTTGGTCGTGGAGAAACTGGCAGGAACTTTCACTAGAGTTTTTACGAAATATGGAGATATCTCAGGTAACATTGTTAAAATGTTAATGTCGATAGTATTCATAAATTAAATCCTTTTTCTTCGTGATTTGTTTAAAATTTCTTTCTAAAATAGTTTAACATCCTATTTTGTAGAGGGCTCGAATATGGGCATAAAAGTGAGGACGATCGTTTGGAACTTGTTCTGCAAAGTGATCGACCACATGTCTAGAAGGGAGTTCGAGAACATGATAGGAGAGGATCTAGTTTCGTGGTTGATTGGAATAAGAACAATTCACCTAGCTGGTTTTGAAGTGGGGTTTGCATTTGAAGGATGGAAGAAGATAGCAATGGCTTTCTTTGGTGTTAAAGCAAAAGATGTAGCTCAAGAGTTGGTTGCAGAAAGGGAAGAGAAGATTAAAGAACAAAGAATGAAACTTGAAATTCTTTGTGAAGAACAAGAAAAGCTTCTGAGTTTAACAGAAAAGTGTCACATTGAAGCTTTGGCTATGGATGGGACATTTGTAACAGATGGGTTCCTCTAAACCTTTTAGTCCATGTATTTTAAATGGAGTTTTCATTTTGTCCTTATGTTTTGAAATGTTATAGATTTATTATTCCTAAGTTTTGAGTTTAATATTCATTTGGGTCGGTAGGTTCCATAATGTTATACCTTTTAAGTCAAAACTCTAGTTATTTTTTTGGATAATTGTTTTAGATGATAAAATTGATGAAAATATTTATAAATATAGCAAAATATCGTTGTCAATTAGTGATATACACTCTAGATACCTATTAAATTGAAAGTTGAGTGACATTTTTTAGAGTTTAAGGACTAAATAGACAAGACAACTGTAAAAAGAAAAAAAAATGTTTTTTGAAAATTATGCCAATAGTAATGCTCTCACTTCCTACATTCTTCCTTTGTCATCTATTTTTTATTAATAATTTAAAAACAATCCAAATTTTGAAAACTTTTAAAAATTTGTGTTTTGGTTTTCAATATAGCAAAAAATATATCATTATATTTTAAAAAAAATGTAAATCATCCTGCGACTTTAAAGAGAATGGACTTAATTTTCAAATAAAAAAAAAACTCACGAAATAGTTACCCACCCATATATAAGGAGTTCATATGGGTTCGAAACTGAGGCGTTCTTTGATTTCCCTTCAATGGCGAAACACGGAAGTTCCCGAAAGCGAACCTTGGCGGAAGCCATATCATATCTCATGAGAGTGAAGGAAAGATTTCGAGAAAACGTAGAAAAGTACGAATGTTTCCTTCAAACTATCAAAGATTTCGGGGCCCGTAGAATTGATATTGTGGAACTCTATGCAACAGTAGCGAACTTGTTTGAAGACCACCCAGATCTTATTTGGGGCTTCCTTAATTTCTTGCCCAACGAGTAATCACAGTGAGATCATTCTTGAACTTGGACCCCAATTTTTTAATTTTAGGGACGAAGGGAAAATTTTGATTGTAATATTTTGATCTCTCAACAACCAATGTCGTTCGAGGGAACTCTACAATATCGCTTATCTTCTTCTTTCTGCAAATTCCTGTTTCTCTCTGCAACTTATGACGTTTTCCTCACTGCCCATCTTCTTCTTCTTCGTTTTCGTCTTCATAATCATCCCAATTTCTTACTCCTTACCCTTCATTGTACTCCACGGTATGTTTCTTTTTCTTCTCTTTTCTTTTCTTTTCTTTTTTTTTTTAATTAGAAGTGTAGGTTTTTGTATCTGATGAATTATTTGCGTTTATTGTCAATTGGGTGTGTTTAGATTCTACTGTTTGAACTTGTTGGATGAAGAAATCGATTCTTTGGTATGAATGATTGTTGTTTTTGTCAAAACGGTATCCTCAAGGGATGCTTGGATGTTGAAGTTTGTTTTCTGGGAATTACTTTCTTGGTTTAATTAGTTCTTGGAGGAATCTTTGAGACGCATTACCCACTTCTTGATTTGTTTTTCTTTACGGTTTATCCAGCTGATTTCCTCGAGTTTGTTCAATTTGAGTTGCAATGGTGCTTAGGGTTCATATTTATTCGCTTTTAGACTAGTTTTGAAGTGGTCTGTTGGCAGACGATGTTCTTTATGTTATTTGAAGAAAAGAAGGGCCATAAAACTCATTTTAAATAGACGACCAACATTTATTATTTCCAATAAGCAGCAAAGTTTTCCATGATATAAACTAATTTTAATGAACATGTTCATATTAACTTGTCATAAGATTGCTCTCATGATTGATTGAGCTCCTTGAGGTCAAACCAAGCTCGGTAATGTTTATTTAAAAAACAATCTGATTCATTTCTGAATGTCCCCATTGTGTCTTGACCTTGTCTATTGCTTCTTTTATAGGGTAGTTTAACTTGCCAAGCAGTCATGGAGTTTTGCGATGGAGCTCCTCCTGTGAGAACCACTTTCACTTTATTTATTTTTATCAGCATGGTTGCCATTTTCATAACTGACTCTAGTTTGTTGCTTCTCTGCACATAGATATAGGTTCAAGATTTCATTTCCTTAGGCGATCCTCATGCTGGCATAGCCTCAACCCAATAACGAACATTCCGATCCCAGAAACTCCACTTACAAGGAACATTTTAGCAGCTTAAAGAAGTCGGTACTAATCGTGGTAAGTTTGACTTTGACATAATGGAGAAGCTTGTGCAAAATTACAGAGTTATTGTTTTCCATATAGGTTCTTCTGTATTCTTTATCTTGCTATCTCACAAAATTGCATCATGGATAAATGAAGTTACTGTCTTTCACTTTCTAACAGTTTGAGGATGATGCCGTTCAGGTCCCAAAGGAAACGTCCTGGTCCGAATATTACCCAGATGAATAGTTTGAACCCGTTTTACCCCCACAACAGGTACTTGTTGACCAAATGAATATCCTTGAGATTTAAGCATTTTTTGGTGCCATAACATTGCATATCTTGCCCACGAAAAGAGAAACATGCACACATTAGGCACGGTAACATTGTATTATGTTTGACGAACGCATACGACATAACATCTCTAGATCTCGGCTTCATTACAAAATCCTAAAAGCACGGATGAGGCTGTTATTTAGATTAGCTGTAGCCCTATGAAGGAATTATGAATGTCTTGTTACCAAAGTCCATTTGAGTTCCTTGTAAAACCTCAAGACTCCCTCTGGCTCTAACAAACTTTTATTTTAGCTTTTCTTTCCTGTGGAACGAGATCGTATGAGTATGGATTAACTTCAACTGCCGTTGTCTCGACTTATTTTCGTGCAGACGAGGCTTTACATTGAGGATTGGATTGGATTGAGAAGCTTAGATGAAGATGGAAGAGTGGAATTTATTAAAGTTGCAGGAGCTCATCTTGGAATATCTTTTGGAGGAGGAACATCAATCTTCTCAATTTGATTTACAAATTAAAAAAAAATAAGCAATGTTTCTTTGAGTTGTAGTTGCTCTTTTTTTCGGTTAATAAAGACGCGTAGTGGAGTTACTTACTGAATATTAGTTGACAATGAATTTTCATTAATCTATTTGTGAATGTGTTCCATTTTAAAAAATTGTGTAATTTTTATTTTGTAATATTATATAATTTATAATACAAACACATAATACATATTTTAATTTTTAAAAATGATTTAGTTTATTACATGGTATACTACATTTTAAAATGTTTTTGTCTTTATTTAATATTGAATGTAAAATTTTTAAATTTTTAAATCCAGATGCAATGAAAATATAAAAAACATAAATTTTAGAATTTGTATCGTTTTGATTATAAAACTCGAAAATAGTTTTCAAACACATAATTTGAATTGTCGGTCAAATATATACTAAAATATAAAAACATCAAATAAATTTTAAATTGTCAATCGAAAAAATCATTTACTCGACGTAAATTGAAAAACTTAAAACTATATAAACTTAGGTCATGTTTACCAATACGAAATAAAAATCTGTGTAATCATAATTAAATTTCATTGATCAATTGTAATGGACGACAATAGCAAATGTAATTGAATTGCATTTGATTACATTTACCTTAGGTTAACCCAAACTATAATGAAGTGTTCTCTATCTTTAGAAGTATATGCATAGTCTAAACTCAAACTCAAACGAACAAAAAAATGTAACTTTCGAACGCAATCGGATTGATCATCTTCCACACGTCAATTTGATTGTAACTTTTATTTATGGAATTGGAGGTAGACCCCATGTGTCAAACAAGAATGCAATAAACAACCCCTAATTACAGGAGACCCACCTCTTAAATTACAATGGTTCATTCGCATTCCACTTTGGGTACACACATTGCCTTACTTTTAAGCTTATATATTGGCTTCAAACACGAGCGTCCTCTGATTTTCCATTCAATGGCGGAAGAAGAAAGTTCTCAGAATTTAACCATTGAGGAATCCCTTTCATATCTCAAGAGAATGAAGGAAACATTTCAAGACGAATGAGAAAAGTACGAACATTTCCTTCGAGTAATCCAAGATTTCAAGGCCCAAATAATTTATACTTGTTTCAAGACCACCCACATCTTCTTTTGGGCTTCAATATTTTCGTGCCCAAAAACTATGAGTCTGATTTTCTACCCCAGGAGGATGATGAAGTAGTTGTAATGAATTTAGGGACGAAGGGTAAATTTTTTATTGTAATATTTATCTCTCAACAACCAATGCTGTGCGAGGGAACTCCATAATATTACATATCTTCTTCTTTCTGCAAATTCCTGTTTCCCTCGGCAACTTATGGCGTTTTCCTCACTGCCCATCTTCTTCTTCGTTTTCGTCTTCATAATCATCCCAATTTCTCATTCCTTACCCTTCATTGTACTCCATGGTATGTATCTTTTTCCTTTCCTTTTTTTTTAAAAAAATTATAAGTGTATGTTTTTGTATCTGATGAATTATTTGGGTTTATAGTCAACTGGGTGTGTTAAGATTTTACTGTTTGAACTTGTTGGATGAAGAAATTTATTGTCTGGTGTGGATGATTCTTGTTTTAGTCAAAAGGGTATTTCGAGGGGATGGATGGTGAAGTTTGTTTCTGGGATTACTGTTCTTAGTTTAATTGTTTGATTGAAATTAGTTCTTGGAGAAATCTCTGAGACGCTTTCCCCCCCATGTTTTTTTGTGAACTTGTAGTCTTTAACATTTTTCCCACTTCTCGATTTGTTGTTCTTGATGGTTTTATTCAGCTGTTTTCATGACGTTTGTTCAACTGGAGTTGCATTGAAGCTCAGGGTTCAATTGAGCCATTTCTTGGTTTTTAGACTAGATTTGAAGTGGTCTGTTGTTGTGTTCTGAGTTGATATTTTCTCTCTGTTGCAGGCATTGGAGATAAATGTTCAAATAAAGGCATGAGGAAATTTACTAAGTACTTGAGTGATAATTCTGGTGCTAAAGGATATTGCATGTATGCCTCTTTAAAGACCTTTATCCATTTTCTTTACATCATTTTTTGCTTCAACTGTGGTTGTATGACTGGTTTGTCCATCAGTTTTCATGTTAAATGCCATAGTTTGCACACTTGTAGTAGGTGTGCCTCGATCTCAACGAGACCACTAGCGATTGCTCTTTGTCTAATGAAAGGGCCACACCCCTCCATCTGATAGAGGAGCAAGAGTGGGATTTCGGGTCGAACTTGAGGTTGCTTCAATGATGCTTAAAACCACACCTTTTGCCTCATTAGTTTGATTGAAGGAACTTTATGACTCATAATATGAGGAAATGAAAGGACATATCGCATAAAACACATTTTAAATTGATGGCCGGCCTTTGTTATTTGCAATAAGCAGAAAAGTTTTCCATATTGTACAATCATCATTAACATGTTCATATTAACTTGTCATAAGATTGCTCTCATGATTGATTAAGCTCCTTGAGGTCAACCCAAGTTGGGAAAGTTTTTTTTTTCTTCAATCTTATTCATTTCTGAAGGTCCCTGTTGTATCTTCAACTTGTCTAGATAGTTTTCTGTTCTCAAACTTTTTCTTCTACGGAATCTATGTGACCATTGACATAGCTTAATTCATCTTCCTACAGAGAAATTGGCAATGGGGGGTGGGATTCATGGTTTATGACACTTGAGGCGCAGGTTAGATAATGAGTAACATGATTCGATCATCTTGTGACTAAGACGTGTTTTGAGTTGTGACGTTTCTGTTTTCTGTTCTGCAGTCTCAAATTGTTTGCAACAAGGTGGTATAGATCTCCAGCTGGTTTTTGCCTCAATTGGATTCTGACATCTATGTTAACTTGCAACTAGTTCGTTATTATGACCACAGGTGAAGAAAATGAAGGATCTAAAAGAGGGCTTCAATTTTGTTGGTCTCTCCCAGGTGATTCATGAGGACCTGAGAACTTTAGTTTAATTCAAGACTTTGTTTCAGTGTAACTTTTTTCTCATTTTGAACTCATACTATATCTAATGTGCCTGGATTTCTGAATGAATAATGATACTTTAATTTCAAACTTGATGTTTTTGTGTTCTACTGCTTGCTGTCTTGGAATATAACTATCTCAAGATGTTATCCTTAACTGACGTTTGTTGCTTGTCCAATCGTTTTGCGCTGTTCTTTCTTTTTTCTCCCTTTAATTTCTCATAAAGCAGTAAAGATTAAATAAATCATTGCTGTTCTTTCTGTTTTGTCAAATTAAATTCAATCTTGGAGTTAACCTAAGCTTCTTTTAATAGGGTAACTTAATTGGTCGAGCAGTCGTGGAGTTTTGCGATGGAGCTCCTCCAGTGAGAACTACTTTGATTTTAGTTATGTTTATCAGGATGGTTGCCATTTCCATTAACTTGTTACTTCTCTGCACATGCAAATAGGTTCAGAATTTTATTTCTTTGGGCGGTCCTCATGCTGGCATATCCTCTGTTCCACTTTGTGGTGTAAGAACTGCTCTTGCTTTTGCATCTATCATCTTTTCAAATATAGATGGTTTATTTTCTTTTATTAAAAAATGCCTTGAATATATATATTTGCAGTCTGGTATTTGGTGCGTACTTGCAGACGACCTTTTGAAGTTAGCTATCTACTCGGATGTTGTACAAGTATGACGCCATCTCCAAGCTTCATTAAACTTTATGGTTTTGTGTAAACTGTCAACAGATCGAAGTCGGCTTCTTTGTCTTCTGTATAGCTTGGTTGTTCTAATCATAACTGATATCTTTTTCTCTTATTATATATGGTCTTGCAGAATTGTTTGGCTCCCAGTGGTTTTATTAAACTACCAAATGTGAGTGGTGTTTTTTTTCAATCCAGATATGATTTCATTACATCTCCAAGTTCACAAGGATCCTTCTTTTTTTTTTTTTTCCAGGATATTCCTGACTATTTGGAGCACTGTAAATTTCTCCCGAAACTCAACAATGAACGTCCTGATGCCAGAAACTCCACTTACAAGGAACGATTTAGCAGTTTAAAGAACTTGGTACTAATCATGGTAAGTTTGGCTTATGGAGAAGCTTGTGTAAATTTGCAGAGTTATTGTTTTCCATATATTATTTAGGATAAACAAGTTACTGTCTTTTGCTTTCTAACAGTTTGAGGATGACACTGTTCTGGTCCCAAAGGAAACGTCCTGGTTCGGATACTACCCGGATGGAAAGTTTGAACCCATTTTACCCCCACAACAGGTACTTGTTGACCAAATGAATGTTTAGATTTCACCATATCCTTGAGATTGCACAAACCTTTTGTTAGATGGAGAACCATTTGTTCTTCTTTAGCAATCCACATTTTAGGTACTGTGACATAGCACACACACGTACATATACACACACATATTAGGCATGGTAACATTGTAGTGTCTTGGCAAAAACAAATGAGACACCCTAACATCTCCGGAACTCGGCTTGATGACAAAATCCTAAAAGCACCGATGAGAATGTTTTTTAGATTAACTACAGCCCTATAATAATGGAATCATGTATGTCTTGTTACAAAAGTCCATTTGGGGATATTTAGTATTTGGTCGTTTCAAACATGTCTGACAATGAAACTTATCGAAAAGTAGGGAGACTTTGGTTCGTCAAACTCTTTGAAATCAACTTTCGAGCCATTTGAGTTCCTTGACAACCTCGAGACTCCCTCTAACAAAACTTTCCTTTTACCTTTTGTTTTCTGTGGAACACAATCATATGAGTATGGATTAACATAGACTGTCGCCTTTTTATACGAGGGTGACCCATCTTGAAATTGTCTCGACTTATTTTCGTGCAGACAAAGCTGTACATCGAGGATTGGATTGGATTGAGAAGCTTAGATGAAAATGGAAGAGTGAAATTTATAAAAGTTGCAGGAGGTCATCTTGGAATATCTTATAGTGATTCAAAAAAGTACATTGTGCCTTATTTGGAGGAGGAACATCAACCTTCTCAATTTGATTTACAAATCAAAACAAACAATGTATCTTTGAGTTTAGCTTAGAGAGGGAGATAGTAATTTTAAGAATACAATCTAAATACCTTCAACCCTTCTTTCTCTTTGTATGTTCAAATACTATACTTTTATACAATAAGAGACAATAAAACTTGTTTGCTCAAAATATCAATTTGTGTGTAATTTTTTTCTGTTTTTTAAGGATAATTTATATGTGATTTTTTAATTTTTATTGTTAAATTCTACAATGGTGATCTGTTACATCAGTTCAAGAGATTTATTAATTGGAACTTAAATTTGAAGAAATCTACCAACAAAGGTAGTTAATGCATGTCATGTCATGTGTTCCCCATAGTCAAAATCACTTTTGTCATTTTTAAAATCACTTTTAAATGAACTCTTTTCATATGTAGTCAAATGACCGTTTATTTACAAATATAGTAAAATGACATAAAAAAAATCATTTTGGTATTTTACTATATTTGTAAGTATTTCTAAGAGGTTTGAACACAGGACATTTGAACCAACATCTACTCTAATATCATCTTAGATCATCAATTGATTCAAAAGTTTAAGTTGAATAAATATATATTTAAGCTGTGTTGACAACTTTAATATAATATTTTTAAAAAATAATTTTTTAAATAAAAATGAGAACTAATACGTAAATCGAATGTCAATTTGCATATAATAAATGAAATGAAATAAACGAAATCAATTTGTATGTGGAGAGATACATTCAATAGGGGTATAATAGTACCATAATTTTGATGAAACATTATCATGTAAATATCAAAATGTATGGACATGTTCAAAATTATGATGGTGGAATTGTTTATTCAATTAATTATTTTAACAAAAGTGTCAGAAAAAAAATGAAAGAAAATTATTGTAAATGATAAGTAAACTTTCATAATCATAGACACTGATAGACATTAATAAACTTTTACAAATGTCTATCAATTGATTGATTTCTATAAAATATGGTCGTCACTAGAGATAGTTTGTCGATTTTCAAAAGTTATTTTGAGTATTTATAAGACACTCCAATTTTTCTCAAAATGAAACCAAACACACCGATCACATATAACATATATTCAATACCTAAAAAAGCTTGATTGATTTCTATATTAGGTGATAAAATATTTCACACTTAATAAGAGAAAATTTTCAAAATCCACAATTCTTCTCCATTAATTTCATTCCTTAGCACATTTTCTAGTTGTCATCTACACTTTTCTTCCATTTTTATCAAATTTCATTTTCCATGAACTTTCTATATCATTTTACCTTCCAATTTATGGCATTTTCCTAAATATTATGGTTTTTCTTTTTTTAAAGTAACGGAACCAAACAATTTCCTTACCCCATTTAAAACCCTATTTTGATGGAGAGCTTTAAATTAGGTAATTACACAAATGGACCATTTAAATACAAAATACTCATATTATATAAATTTTCCTACTTTCGATCTAATTGTTATATTTCATGTCGTTTGTTTTTTTTTTTTAAATAAAAATTTAATAAACAAAACTAAAGTCAAATCCTGAATCTCTTCCTTCTCAACCCCAACCAATTAGGAAAAACATGGGTCCAAATACAAGACGAACACGAATTAAAAGTATGAGTGGTCAAAGAATGTATAACCTATTACAACATCTTGGAGCAAATCTCAAACCCACAATGATTTTGCAATTTTGCAAATTGTGTTAACTTTATTTAATGTAAAAATAAATAAATAAGTAGCTACCGTCCAAAATGAGTATAAATATAGCTGACATAAAATTTGTATTATTGATTTTGAAGTTAAAGGTTTGAGTTTTCCTTTCTGCATATTGTCGAACATACGAACAACACTAAATTTAATACAATCTTAAATTCAAAGGTAAAATGTAAAGAGAATGTGGGAAAAAAACATTTACATTAAATTTTGCTCATAAAAATTGGCATTTATGAAAAATAGATTTTAAAATATGTTGTCTAATACTTTCTATATGCTCAAAGTTGAAGACTTTCCACAAATTCAAATGTGAAAATTCAAACCTGAGAGCAAATGTTCCCTCGAGTTAAATATACATATGTTGTGGGTGAATTTTAGTCAAACAGAATAAAATTAAAAATCAAAATAAAATAGAGTAATAGATTAAAGATAAAATTAGGAAACTCATATTTAATCCTAGTAGGGCTAAGAGCATAAGACAAACCTAGATCAAATCTCTTATAAACACATCATTATGGCTCCATAAGAGATGTCAAACTATAACTTCTAACTTCTTCACTGTTATTTAGTTTTCTTAGGCATCAGAGTCATTTACTGTTGTTGTCACGTAAATGTCAAGTGCATTTTTTTTTATCAAAATTTGACACGAAGAGAACATCAAATGATCCTACAAGAATTGTAGTACACTTGATACTATGTAAATAATTCAGCATTCGAGGTTTTATTCAATAAACTTTTTTTCTTTTTCCATTTTTTAAATCAATACAAAATTCATGTTTTATTCATTAAGATAATTTTTTTTTAGAATCCCATGTGAACAATTACATTTTTTACTATTTCCTAAAAAAAACATATTTTTTTACAAAAATAGTCATCCAACTCGCATGTTCCAAATGTTCCAAATCGACTAAATTTATAATTCAAACCTTTTTCATTTTCATATTACTCACAAAATTTACAAAAAATCGAATTAATATTCATAATAATATATGAATTAACACCTACACCATAACTATGATATAATTGTAAATTGACCAACCTAATAAATTGCGTTGGTCCATTTTGAATCACAACTTTTTAGCATATTTTTATTAAGAATATAAAATATTAAAGGGAAAAATACACTATCCTATCTAAACCCACTTTCATAAGTTTAGGTATTCAGCAATAAATGATTGTGGTTAGAGATGGCAATAATTAGATTTTAATTATTAATTTGATCCAAATCATGGTTTAGTTTTTCTAATTTCCTTTTTTAGTTTCATATTTTGAGTCGATTTGATTTTAATCTTTACCATCAAATTTGTATCAATTATGGGTGTGACACGTAAGGTTTATATCAATTAAAATGTACCATATAAATTCAACATTGACCAAACACGACATTTTATAGAAAATTCAAGAGGCAAAATAAAAATTTGAACAGGACTAGGTCTAAATTAAATATATTAATAATTAAAATACTTAACTCAAATTTGACTTCCAACCTAAGAACTCACTCTCCAATCAAAATCCAACATCTACCTGTTAAAAACAATTAGATGACTTGAATTCTTTAGTGTATAGCAAAATTTTATGAATTCCAAACTAGGCTTCTAGTAGCAATATGATTTGTATCTATCAGTATCAAACTTTGATAAATCGACCTAAATTTTGTTATAGTTGTAAATTCTTTTACCTTGACTCTTAACAACTACCTCGTTTTTAAATCAGGCCTATGAATACAATAATCATAGCAAGAAGTCTTTCTCCAAAAAAATAATAATCATAGCAAGGAACACATCAAATTCCACAAGTCAATAATGGAGACTTCAGTAATCAGTTAAGAAGAATGTGTATTCAAGAAAAGGCCAGGAGTTAAGAACCACAAAGGCTTTGCTTCCAAATCAAAACAATGGCAGTTCAATATTAGAAATTGAAAACACTACCAACCAACCAACCTACCAAACATACACACACAAAGACTGTTTTAGTAGTTGCCGTGATACTCTATGTATTCTCCTGCAGCTAGGTCGAAGAAACATTCGACGCATTTTAAAAGTAGACGAACTAAAATGCAAGTGATGAAGTTAAGAATACTATGAGAATGTTTTGGGAAAAACTGGGTTGAGGTTGGTATGATTTGCAGACATGGAAGAACAAAGAAGAAGAAGATACATGTAGGGTCAAAATTCTAAATCATAAGTTGGACCAACTTAAAAGAAAACAAAATGAAGCAAATTAATATCATGTAACATAATTATGCTCATTATCTATCATGGAGAAATTCATGATTTTTCAAGTATTAGAAAGCATTTTTTTGCACTTAAAACCACTATTTTGAGCATTTATGAAGTTTTTCCAAACAGAGTCTGAATCTCTACCAAATAAGTGCTTACGATTTCTTAAAAAGGAGAAGAAAAGACCCAAGCAGAGAAATGTCAGAATCTACAGACAAGGAATATAGAAAACGAATTTATTTTCACCAAAGCCACAGATGACCATGTGATTGACAGTCGTGCAAAACTAGATGGTGGATTTTAGATTAATGATAAAATCTTGGTTAGGAAATTTTACACACAACATATCCATGAGTTCTAAGAGGAGGAAATTATCATATGAAAGCAGCCTAGCCTCTCATATACATTCAGAACAAAAAAGAATAAAGAACAAGTAATCATCCCCAGAGTTGAGATTTATGGAACTCACAGAACCAAATTATAGTTACAATAACTACTTACCTCAGATGTTTTAAGGCAAACACACAGAATTGAGTACTAGGAACATGGTGAAAGCCAGGTAATGCGAAGGACCTTTAAGAGAAAAGATTGAAAACATTCACAAAGTTAATGCTCAGATATCCCAAAGACCCAAATATTAAAAATCATGCAGAACTAGAAGGTCCATTCAGCATATTACTGACAAGAAAAAGATGAAGCAAGAAGCCGCTTCTAGCCCATTAAAACAATAAGAACGACCGATATCACGAAACATTAAGAAGGATAGGAAACTATCACCATCAGCATCAGCTTGAAGCATGTGAATGAAAGTTCTACCTGAAAGAAAGAATGAACTACTACAAGATACAGATTATGCAAAAGAAACCAAGCTTTGGATAATCTGTTCCCCAGCAATCTAGGGAAGCCTGTCAAACATTATAACTGATCAACTAATAAGATTGTTCACATGAGCAATGAAATTCCATACTATATCACAAAAGGCTTTGATAACAAAACCTTATAAGAAGATTCATTTCAACCTACTTACCTCTACTTTCATGTTACATAATAAAATTACTCAGTCAGAAGACTAACATTAGAACCTGCTCTTGCATTGGACCATAG
The DNA here is from genome assembly GCA_037974625.1 of Cucumis cinereus. Classification (NCBI taxonomy): domain Eukaryota; kingdom Viridiplantae; phylum Streptophyta; class Magnoliopsida; order Cucurbitales; family Cucurbitaceae; genus Cucumis; species Cucumis cinereus. The sequence continues at coordinate 11,589,195 of JBBPDJ010000026.1, forward strand.
AAGATTATTACAAGAGGAAACAAAAGCATAGAAAATTTTGATTTCCCTATGTGATCGATTTGAAACTTGACTTCATTTCTTCTTCCTAGAAGTAAGAATAGTATACCTCCAACATGGGTCTCAATCAAGGCAGGCGAGGCAAACTATTCCAACTTCAAAGATCAAAAAAATATTGCCGTGATCGTGTCTATCTCTGCAATAACAAAAATTAAACCATGTGGGAAATCGAAAATTCTCTAGTTTGTCTAAGTTTGACGAACGAAATCAAACAAATGTTTACATTAATGCACCGTCGTGTTTGGAATTCCATAGAAATTGCATTTAATTACGAGCAAGAAGAAAGTGTTTAAAGTACCTTGGCCGGAGAATCGGCGAGACGATAGGAATCGGCAGTAACTCCGACCAACCACAGTCCAGGAAACACGGTCTGAGAGATGACCAAGAAATTAGGAATCAGGAAAGAGAATCATGAAACAATTTCAGAACCACCAAGCAGAAAAGAAATGGCAAGAAAATTTCAGAAAAAATGATACATCGAGTTGCTTCTGAACATTCTTAGGTCTCTTCTTCGGCCGCCGAGAAGGTCTAGATCCAGTCATGATGAATATATCTTCCTCAATCTCATCCCTCGACAGAGCGATCCAGAATTTTCTTTTCTCCTTCTTCTCTATTCTATGCGACTCAGTAAATCCCCGCAACCGTAGCGATTTCGGCTGCGGATTCTCTCCTTGCTGAGATGCACCAGCAGCAGATGAAACTGCCCCGTCCATTTCTTGCAAGTCACCTCCATTCTTCAAATCACCATAACCTCTCAACGACGTCCCCTTCCGCGGTCTAAGATTCCAAGGCTTCTGCACTATCTCCTCCCCCTCAACCTCCTCACCTTCCCGCTTCTGCTCCTTAACAACTTCATCTCCAACCTCACCTTCAGAATGCTTCGCGAATTTATCTCCAAGTGAGCATGGCGAAAACGCCAATCTGTTCCGAACCGTCCGCGATCCAACTCGAGGTTGAGGCTTAGAGTCTGCTTCAGACTCCGGTTCAGAATGATCGACAGCAGGCGATGAGTCACCACCGCCGCCGCCGATTGCCCGTCGAATGCGGTGATTGCTGTTAGTCTGGTTCTTCCCACCCCATTTCAGAAAAGGCAAAGCGAAGTTATGCAAAGGTTGAGACTTAACCGGACCTGTCGCCATTGAAAATCCAACAAAACAACCTCCACAATCTTCTATCTACAAAACGACGTAAGACGCGGCACTTCTTCTTGAAATAAAACTTCACAATCTGTAACTACAAAAACGTTGTGAAACGAACTTCTGTGGCTTGTAGAGGTGAATGAGCTGAGAGAAGAGATAGGGGTCGGAGCTCGGCGGAGCCACCGTGAGCGGAGGAGAAGGAGAAAGAAGAAGAATGAGTTTGTTTCTTTTGGTGTGAAATGTGTTAATGGGCTCCGTGGTCGCCGAACTTATATGAGAGATGAAGAGTCGAAGCACAGTTCATTGTGCGTCCACGGTTTTACGCTATGCTTGTTTACGCATTTACCCCTTACCTTTTTTGCATTGATAGATAAAGGTACCTCTGTAATTTATTGAATGATGCCACGATCATCCACGCCCTTTTCAGTAATTTAACCGCTTTTCTTTTATTAGTCTTTATTAAAAAAATTCATTTTTATTAAATTACAAGTTTCTAAAATTTCAAATTATTTGGTTTTAAACTCGTTATAATTCCCTAAATTTAAGGGATAAAATAGCAGAATCAACTATATATATATATATATATATATATAATATTGCAAAATATCAAAATCAATAAATTACTATATACCAAAATAGACTACAATTTGTATCATGATACAAACAATTCTATCATGATCTATCGCACATAAATTGTAATAATTTGTTATATCATTAAATATTTTTATAAATTTTATCATTTAAAATAATTTTACTAAATTTAATTTGGAATGCACTTTTAAATTTTCATTTTTTCTTCTATTTTTCAATTTTGTATTTAAGGTATTGAAACACTTTCGACCTAATTTCTTTTTTTTAAAAGATCGTGCATCTACTAAACATAAAATAGAAATTTTAGGATTTTATCAAACACAAATTTTAATTTTAGTTCACGTATCAGTTATTTAAAAAATTGGACACCAAATATCAAGTTTAATAACTTAATAGACAATAAAATTGAAAGTTCAAAGACATATTAACCACTTTTAACAACTTAGAAACGAAAGAGATACAAACTTAGTGTATCGATAGTATATAGGATATGTATACTTTATGTTTGGTAGATTAATCAACGGATATGTATACTTTATATTTGGCGTGTTGGTTTAATATAGGTTAGTTATATTGATATACCAAAAGTTTTATTCATATACTTAATTTATCAATCAACAAGTGCCTATGCATTTGTTATTATTTGTGGATTTAATTTTGATCTTAATTCATGTATTTCAAAGTATTATTTCTCTAGTGCGGTATCATCAATTTATAGCATTTTAACTATAGGTCAACATTATGAACGAGTGTTGACGAGTCATCGATACACCAAGATTACATTTAAAATTGAAATTTGAACATATATTGACATACTACTTATATACTTAAACAAATGAATTGATTAAAAGTATCAATATGTTATACTTGAGATCTTATTTAGAATAAATATTGACACTATTAGTACACTAATGATATAATTGAAATTGGCACGCTGATGTTATACTACTTTAAATAAAAATTTAACGAGTATGGATAAACTACTTATACACTAATAATATACTTGAAATTGTATTTTGAACGTGTAATGATATAATACTTATATACTTAAATCATATTTTGAACGATTATTAATATACTATTGATACATCAATGCTATACTTGAAATGAATTTTTAACGACTATTGATATACTTTTGTTGTAGATATAATACTACTAACGGTAGAACCTAAATCACATCATCGAAGTCGAACTATTTAAATATAAAACAACTTAATTTCATAATGATATATATATATATGTATGTATGTATGTATTTCTCGAACGAACTAATTAAATCTACACAACACAATTAAAACTATGATAATATCAGTTGTTCAAATTTATAATCTATATTTAGTATATAGTTAGATTGATATCCGAAATATAAAGTACATAGAACATGTCAATTGTTACATGGTAAACTTAGAATAATAAAAAAAAACGAATGGAAATAAAGTTTAAAATTGTTGCTATTATTTGCATATTTTCATCATACTATCCATAGATTTGACAATATCCATTATAATTTTTTTCCAAAGATAAGTATTTTTTTTCTTTTTTCTTTCTTTGTAAAGAAACCTAAAAGTTACTTTTATTTCAATTTTTTTTTGGGTAATTGTAATAGGCAGCAGCAATTTTAAAAATAATAATTAAGTGTATAACAATATTTCAAAAAAATTACAAACATAGCAAAGTCTATCAACAATAGACTTCTATTTGATGATATACATCACTGATAGATCATCTATAGAAATCTATCGCTGATAAACTTTGTTATATTTGATTTTTTTTTAAATATTGCTATTTATACTTATTTAATGTATATTATCTAAAAAAATTAATTTAGTCCCTCCCTTCTATTTTAAAATTGCTTTATGGTAAAATTACTATTATATTTGGAAGACAAATTGTGTCAATTTAGTAATTATCATTATATGTGAGCATGTCATCGTCCAAATTTAGTAATTTGTAATTACTAGTCAGTCCTTTGTATTTTAAGTATAATTAATCACATAATTCCATTCAATTAATACTAATTTTTTCATTTTATTTTTTAAAAAAATATCCTTGGAAATTTCTTTTTTGTAAAAAATGAAAATCGACTTGATAAAACGTGATAACCGAGGGATAAAAATCGATTACACGGATGATTTTAATAATATCTTTGTGAATGAAATATAAATGTTAACAATAATCTTAAATTAAAAGGATTAATCATCGATCCCAAAATTAAAATATATTTTTAATATAGATAAAATTATCACGAAATAGAAAAAGTAATACTTTGGTTTAAATTAAAGATTAAAATTTAGAGAATAATAAAATCTTCCGATTCAAATTAAATAAAAAGAAATAAAAAAAAATATTTACCTCAAGTTTAAAATTAAGAGGGTAAACAGAATACCCAATAAAAAGATTAAAAAAAAAAGGAATATAACAAAATTCTTTTGGCTAAATTATACAAACCACACTAAATTTTGCACTTTGTGATAAAAAATACTCTCAAAACATTTTTATAAATATTTTTCATGACTTCGTAAAGAAAACATCTCTTATTTATAAATTTTAAAGAAAAATTGTTATAAATAACAACAAAAAAAATTGAAACTATTTATAAGATATGTAAAAAAAAAAACTGAATGAGATATAAACAATTTGATAGATTTTGTTATATTTTGCGAATAATTTCAATTTTTTGTTATATTTGAAAATGTCCATAAACTAAAGTTATTTTATTATATCAAACCGGATAAAAAAAGACACCATTAAATTTTCCAACCCTTAACAATCGATAGCTCTTTTATTTTGAATTATACCTTCTATTAAGAAGCTAAGAACTTAGATATTTGAATCTCACCACCGGTACATAAGTTTTAAAAAGTTTCTAACAAATTATTAAATTTTTAGTTTTATATATATAAAATAATATTTGAATATATGGCATGAATGAATGAGTGGATGGGAAAAGAAAGGAATAAATGAAAAAATTGAAGTAGAATATAATTAAGATCAAAGGACTTGAATATGTTGCATTTAGTATATGTTTGGAAATTTTGAAACAATTTTAAGGGTAAAATAGTCCAAAACAAATTATTCCTATAGTCAAAAGATTTTAGATTCTAGACTTGGGTCTATTGAATTCATAAGTAATAATAGTATTGTTGATTTTTTGTTTCAATCTATCCAAGTTTTACAAAGTGCACTTCATAAGGGGTGGTTGGCCCCTTGTTTTGGTTCATGGATTACAATAGGAAAAAACTATATCGCAAAATACAATTTCATCGTTTATTAACGACTGTCGTTTGTAATTGAGTATTGTTGTTGTTCATTGTTGATTCGAGAAAAACAAATATTTTGTATATCTTCGTATTCGAGCTCATGACTATAATGTTATGATTGTTGAAAACAATTCTCTTATTCTTAGACTACGACATAAATTCAACGTTTCATTCAAAAGTCCCGTGTTAGAAAAGTCAATCATGTTATACAAGTAGTTCTAAAATTTACCCAAAAAAATCGACTAAAAAATAAGACAACAAAATATCTAAAGAAAAAAATGAAAAGAAATTATACAGACGTTGAGTTTAGCAGACATCTCAAAACATAGTAACCTATTTTACAAGCTTATTCCAATCATGTAACAAACTTAAAATGAAATGATTTCCATCTGTGCATACATATAAAGTGGGAGAGATCGAATTTCAAAAGTCGAAGTTGACAGGACAAATGCATAAATTGAGTTATAAATATTTGTTATTTTTAATTTTATTTTAAAAAATCTCAATTTCTTGCAATTGAAAAAAAAGTGTACAATAGACCAAAATGAATAAAAAAAAATGATAATTAACCAAAATAATAATAATAAATAAATAACAGTTTAAGGATGACTGGTTGAATTGGAACAAATTCTTTTAATCACAAGAAAAATAATATTATTAAGATAAGATTAATCTTTTTTAGAAAAAATTTCTTATTTTTTCTAACCTAATATTTTAAATATAATTTTTGTTTGTTAAGTGAACGCTTCTCTGACAGAAAGCAGAAAAAATCTGAAAATATGGGCATTTCCGTAAAAAAACAAGAGTGTAAAATGACGATATTGCCCCTATGTTGGTTAATTTATTTGGTGAATTACGAAAGTGAGCGTCATGTGGCTTTGTAGGAAAAGAGGTCACAACAGCCGACAGGTGACGCTTTGATGCTGATTTTTCCTTTATATTTTGTCCTTAAGTGGCCTTACTCAAAATTCATAGGGCTAATTTTGACATTTTGCTAATACGTAATATAATTTATTTCTCTTTTCGATATATCAATTTGAAAAGAAAATTTAGATTTTAATCCTTATAATTTAATCGCTAGAGTTATGTGTTGGTAATGGTCGTTGTTAGAGTTTTTGGAGTTGGTCGTTAGTGACAACGGTGGCAATCGAAGTTAAAGTTGGTGGTGTGGTTGCCCGGGTCATTGCCTCCGTTTGTGATGTTGATTGTTGGAGGTAGAAGAATGGTGGTCACCAGAGTTGGTTGTCAGACATGGTGGCTATCAAAGTTGATCCTTGATATTTGGTCGCCAGAGATGGTTACTGAAAGTTTTACCGAATTAGCATATTGGTGAAGCGTAGTGGTAGCTGGATGCAACCGTGGTGGATGTGAGGTAAATGACTAGTGAAGGTGTTTTGACAATTCTATGTATTAAACAAATTGAAGAGAGATCAATCATTATTAAACACCCAAAAAAACAATTTCCTTACAAATTTATCTCAAAATTCTTTCTCAAACGTTATTTCATAAGCTATTTTTTAAAAAGTAATTACGTATTTTCATTGAAAAATATCAACTTAATCATTGCAATTTAAATTAATCTAAATTATGAGTTCGTATACTTCTCGAAGTCTCAAATTGACCCTTGTAGTTTCATCGTCATACCTAACAAATGTTCAATACAAACTTTCTATCTAAGGTAGTAGTTGAGTGTTGGTTAGGACTAAGTTAACCCTTGACAAAATAAGTGAATCTTTAAAAGTGGCTATACTAATATAACCAATTTGAAACTAACCTAAAATTATAGAGAATCAAATTAAAATTAAAGCTGGAGTTATAAGCTCTTTTTAAATTATTTTTTATGAACTTGAAAAAATGTATTTAATAGATCTCTAAAATTTTAATTTACAAAATATCAAATCAATTTTATGTCTCACGAGCCCTTGAATTTTCAATTTTACATTTAATTGTTGCTTGATTTATTCAACATTTAAAAGATAATTTAGAAAAATACAAGATTATAGCTTAGGATTCCATTAAAGATATGATTTAATTTTATATCTATTAGTTCAATTACTTTTTAAAATTTTAAAAAATGCCAGAGACTCATCAGACATAAATTCAAAAGTTAATAAAAAAAGCTTATTGTTCGATACATAATTAGAAGTGTAGATATTCTATTTAACACATTTCAAAGTTTAAAAATCAAATAGATGTGAAATTAAAAGTTTAGGACTAAACATGTATCTCGTCTTTTAACTTTTCAAATTTATTAAATTGTTAAAAAAATCCAAAATGTTGACATTTCATTAGAAAAAAAAAATTATCGTTGACTTAATTATATTAATGTTTCTAAATCTTCCTTAGAATATAATTTGTCTAAAACATTTTTCTGTTTCTAAAAGTTGAGACATAAAATGGACGTGACAATATGAGACGTTATGGCAATGTTAATTTATCGTCGTAATGATATTCATCATTCTAACACGTTTCTATTTTACGTATAATTTTGAGACATGTATAAAAAAATAAATGTAATATTGCAATTTTGTAAATAAAATTTTATAGTTGAGTTTTTTTTAGTTATTGTTATGTTAGCTGCCGACTTGGCATGCATTGGAGATTGGAGTTGACAGTTGACTATGCCCATCAACGCACCTTCCTCAACGCGGAAGGAGGCAGGTTGGCCCACCCTTCCATCTTCCAAAATTCTTCATTAACGCTTTTATATACAAATTAAATTCTCCTCTTAGATTAATTTTTAGGTAAGTAGTCGCATGAATTGAACCATTAAGTCAACTTACGAGTACATTCAGATGTTAGTTGAGTTATACTCTTGTTGACTTAATAATAAATATTTAACATAACGTAACTTAGCAAATTTTGTATTATCAATTTCTGGATTTGAGGGCCTTTTTTTTTCCTAATATGGTAGAGCGGGAGAATTTTGATATTTGATCATACATTTTATAAAAAGAATACCGATAGTATAAATCTGATATAGGAAAAAGATGAAATATGTTTACATAAAAAATTTGAGTCTAATTTTAAGATGTGTTTGGATTGGTTTTTTAAGTGTTTAAATAAGCGTTTCTAAGTGGAAAGAAATGTTTATAAACACTTTAGAGATGAATCCAAACAAACTTTTAATTTAGTTCTTAAGATTCAAAATGTTATATTTTTATTTATAAATAAAAATTCTTAAATACTATTTCGTAAAGTAAAAATTAAAATGGTATAAATAAGAAAGAAAATAACTATTGCAATTTTGTTGAAATTTCAACAAAAAGCTAGTCCAAGATTATTACTAAAAACTCAAAATGAAATTATAGTGCATACAAAAATTTGGTAAAAAATTTAATAAAAAAAATAGAAGTGTACGGAGTTGGATTGAACTGGGTTTAGGGTGTTTTTTGGACCAACCTGAAAGTTAAAACAAATTATACATGAATTACACTGTGTTCGATCAATATGATATATACTCATACCAGGAACAAAATAGAAATATCTAAAAGTATGACATGTGCGTGACATATTTTTGCAAAAAGACCTATTAACCTTAAATTTTGCCGAATAATCAATTGTCCACGTTTTTGCTATTCCTATCATTATTCCTAAAACCAATATATACCCAAACGTAGGCCCTTAATATCGTTGGGCCGTCCATAAAACGTCGAGGCCCACAATGTGAATCGGTTTTAGGCCCATTATTTTTATGTACGACAAAATTTCTTCCGGAAAACGACCGCCTGGAAAAAAGAAAAAAAAAGAAAAATTGCTTTTCTCCCTCTTCCCAAACAAAAGCCCTCCAATTTTTTCTGCACATGGAACTTGGAAGCTTCAAAAACCTTCAAACCTCTATAATGGCTTCCTTCACTGCCAAGCCCTAGCTTCAACTTCCTCACTCTTATTCTTCTTCATTCTTTACTCTCGGAGATATTGTTCACTTTTGCTCCCACTCAATGGACAGGCAAATCGACGGCCACGCCGTTCCCTCCACATCTACTAATGGCAGGCTTGCTTCAGCGTCGACTTCTTCGTCTTTGCGACCTGATTACAGTAGCCGAGCAGTACAGGTGCTCGTTTCTTTACACCAGTTGATGCGTTTATGTTATAATGCTGGATAGTGAAACCCTAGCTATTTTGGTTAGCACGTTGGTGAATTCTTGGTTTTTGGTGGTTTGGATTTTTGTTTCCGGAAGCTACTGTGGCATTTCTGTACTCAAGAGTTGATGCTGTTGAGTGTAGAGCAAGTTTTGGTTCGAATTTTTTGTAGTTATGTGTGCTAGAATGGTTCTTGGGGTTGTTTTGTTATTTAGAATTACTGTCGAGCGTTTGAGTTTGTAGATTTATCTACTTCTTAAATGATAATTGGTTTGTCAGACGTTGATTTTTTAATTAGTCTTTGGATTAGGTGGTGGATTGATTTTTCCCGCTCCTCACTGTTGTGCTTTTATTTTCGATTCTAGGAAGCGTTGAAACATTTGGCATTTATTGATCTGATTGAGTTATGCAATGAAGCAAAAGTTGAGCATTGTCGAGCCACAAGAGACTTGAGAAGCTGTGGACGTGATGTTCAGTTTGTGTTGAATTCATGTGGACATGCCTCTCTGTGTGAGGAATGTTGCCAACGGTGTGACGTTTGTCCAATATGTAGAGTCCCAGTTTCGAAAACTGGTGCTAGAACACGTCTCCGTCTCTTTTATGAGTGTGTTGAAGCAGGTCTCATACCGAAGAATTCCAAGGAGAAGCCTCTCGGGGAAGATGGGGAGAATAGAATAACTACAGACGTACAACGCTTGTACTCCTTATTTGATATTGCACTGGAAAACAACTTAGCTTCTCTAATCTGTCACTGTATCCTTAGCCACCTGACTACTCTGCTAGCATTTTATGTAGATGCCACCCAGTTCTGATATTGTTGCCTTTTCAACTTACCGTGAAATTTCATTGTTTTCTGTCTCTCGTTATTTTCTTTTGCATGGGATTATGGGAAGCCTTAAATAATCTAACAAAGTTGCAAGCCTATTTGAAGCAATACACTTGTCATCTTACTTGGTTAACTTGTGTTTGATTTCTCATTATATTCTGCTAACCTACCAATTATTGTGATGTTTAAAGTTCAAAATTTCCTTTACAATAAGTTCTCAGATGTTACGGATGTTTGTATGGATGAAAGTGCTGTATCAAGTGATCCTGTGCTTGCATTTTTGTTGGATGAAGTGGTCGTGAAGGATTGGTGTAAGCGGGCCTCCAGGAACATTATTACAGAACTTCAAGAAATATGTAAGCTTAATCTTGAAGATTTTGATGCCTTGTATCTTAATGTGGCATGTATACTGAATACTTATATGAATATTATTCATTTCATTTTAGATAACTCTGGTGTAGAGGGAATGAGGTCCAGGATGAGCCTACTACTTAAGTTCTCGATGCTGCTTGCTGGCATATCCAATGTGCTTGAAGTGTTGGACTCATCATTTAGAAGTTCTCATTCAGCACAGCTTGAGGACCTGCATAATCTTCACGAGGGCATATTGAAGATCAAGCAGGTTCAATTTCATAGGAAGCAATATGATTATCAGTCGTCATGTTTTTCTGCTTTACGTTAGGCCATAGTTCTTGGGTGTCTTAAAATGAAATTTGTGCTGGCTTTCAATTAAGTTGCATGTTATTCTAATATTTAATGTCACCCATTCCTGATATCTGGCTTAGTTAATTAGTAGATCTGCTTTCTGATCAGTTGGAGAATACTGAATTGAGACATGCTAACTCGGTGGCTTTCCTAAGATGTTGTCACACTTGAGAAAAACAAAGATAGCTTTAATGTTTCTCTCTCTTTTCTTTCCTTGGTGAAATGTTATAATATCACAACTCTGTATTTAGTAATCTCCATTCAAATGATGGAAAAAGTTCAACAGATATTCTTTAGTGAAGAAAGAAAAAGCAATATTACTGGTTAGAAGTTGGCAATGTCATAATATGTCAACGATGTTTCACATGTTGATGATTATCTTTCTTTCAAATTTATTCTCGTTAAATAAGTAAATGTAGGAATTTTTAATCTGTAGAGACTAGACTCTCATCCATTGAGTATAGATTTTCTTGCCATAATTTTCTAGGTTTAGAAAATATTTGTGAAGGTAATTAGATTATTTTCTCTTAACTCTGTTTTTTCCCCCCTTCAAAATAGTATAGGTTTGCGATTCAGTTAATGATAGATCCATATCCTATGGAAGGGTTATCAAGAAGTTGAGAGATCAGAACTTCCTACTTTAATTGATGTTCCTTTTTTCTCAAGATAGTCTTCATGTTAAAGTACTTTTTTGCTACAATTTCTTTTACCAGCATATGGAGATTATGATGTGGTGCATAAGGCATCAGTTTTTGGAGAATGTTAGGTCCCGCCATTCTAGCTTCACATCATGGCTTACTGCTGTCCGTGAAAGGAAATCTGCTGCAATCAGGCAATCATGGCCTGATGCTTTAGATGACTCTGCTGATTCCAGTGGATTGGATGGATCTCTGTTCATCGAGGATGCACTGGGGAATCTTGATATAGAGCAGTCGTACTCCCTAGGTGTAGTGGATGGTATAGAAATTGCATCTCTGGAAAATGATGGGGCGCCATTAATCTTCAGATCTAAAATTGGGGGGAGTTCAGGTTGCTACCCATTTGAAAATCTTCGGGTTGCTGTTGACGTTCTCTTTCTTCGTGGAAGTTCTGATCTAGTGGTTGCAAAGAAAGCAATTGTATCCTTCTTAACGATACATATATTTCATTGTCCTAAATTATAAAATTTGCTAATTATATTCCTATTTCTTTTTCTCCTTAATCTATGATAGCTTTTGTATTACTTGTTTGACCGCCACTGGACGATGCCTGATGAGAAATGGAGACATATTGTTGAGGACTTTGCAGCCACCTTTAGCATTACACGGCATTCTATATTAGAATCTTTTGTCTTTTATCTTCTAGATGATCATACAGATGAAGCCCTGCAGGTAATTTTTGTGCAAACCATTACCTGCTTGTCTACATTATTATATAGTTTCAGTTTTGCGTTACTTATTCAAATACCTAACATTCGTGGTTCTGTGCTGTGTAGCTTTTTAATTTACATGGGATCTTTGTTTGATTGGACAGATAAACGACTGAGTTAGAATATATCTTACAGTAGTTGTAGCTCCATACCAATGATTTAGTACTGATTTCCAAAATTTCAATCAATTTATGAAGAAAGAGTCTTGTTAGTAATAGAATGGATTCAAGCCATATTTATAAATGGTCACATGTATGGGATTTAGTATCCTCTGAGTTCTCTTGGCAGCTAAATGAATGATAGGCCGGGTATTTGTCTTGTGAGAATAGTTGTGTTTGAATGGTTGAGTTGAATTAATTCCGATCTCTTTGTGATGTCATTAGTTCAACGAAGCACCCTACATGTGGGGATCTGGATATCTTAGTTAGCTTAGCCCAACATGTAGACCCTAATATTGAAGTGATTAGGAAGGATGAACAAGCATCATCCTCATTCAATTACTCCATAGCGTTACAAGTCCTATAAATTTTTGCCAATAGTATAATTTAGTTACCCCATAGAGTTTTAGTAGTTTCCATTTTACATAGTGCCTATTTCTTGCCGTTTCTGCAATGTCTGACTATCTTCTTGCATGTTAGCTTCTAACTTTTCCTTGCAACATCGCATTATGTAGGAAGCCTGCCGTCTTCTTCCGCAGATCTCTGGCCCAACAACCCATCCCAAGATTGCACAAGTTTTGTTAGAACGGAAAAATCCTGATACAGCACTTATGGTTTTGAGGTGGTCAGGACACGACAGTGTGTCGGTCGCAGTTTCACTTGTGGAAGCTGTAATTGGTGTTCGGGTGAGAGTGGAATGTGCACTCCTGACCGAAGCATATATGTACCAGAAAATGCTCTGCAATAGGGTAAGAGATAGGAAAAACTATAAAGAACATAAAGACGCATTTGATAATGCCCAAGGCAAATTTAGAAGCTGGGAGGACTGGATGAAAATATTGGTGACTGAAATTTGTTTTCTTTGTATCCGTCGGAACTTTGTGGATAGAATGATTGAGTTACCATGGAATTCTGATGAGGAAAAGCATCTCCACAAGTGCTTGCTGGAGTGGTCCACTGCTCATCCATCAACCACTATCGGAAGTCTCCTATTTGTGTACTATCTTCAGGTATCCTTACACTTGTGCATTGCAAGTTCAAAAAATATCCTATTGAAATTAACCACGAAAGGAATACAACGAACTAGTTAAGGAATCAAGAAGAATGATGAAAATAAGCCAAACTATTTGCTTTTGTTAAAGTTTGTTCCCTATATTCTAGGTTCAGCTGTTTCCAACAAACAGCTGAAGAGATTGCTTTATTCACATTACACCAAAGAGGTTATCTCTTCATAATGGTTTAGTTTACAGATGTTTTGAAGTTATATTTACATCATCAGATCTTTTGGTTCTAGTTAAGTGACTATTATTTTTAGCAATAAGTGTGCAAACTAAATTATCATTTTGGGATATATTCTACACACGGAGATGACATATCACGAGGGCTTTCTGTATATTCTTTCAGAGGTATCGGTATCCTGAGGCCTACCAAGTGAACCTCTTACTTCAGAAAGCAGAACAAGGCTATATCGAAAATTCTGTTGGTGAAGATGTTTTATCCAGGATGAAATCAACTAGTCACTGGCGAGCAGGATTGGTTGTAAGTTATCTGAAACATTTTCCCCCCTTTTATTGTGGTGTTGCTTGCAACAGGGTGAAGGCTTGTTCTTTAGAAGACGCTTTTACGTGTTATCTGAACGCCCCTTCTTTTGAAGGGGCTCTGAATTGTTCGCTTGCTGTGTTATTACATATGCAACCAGAAAGGTCAAAGCATTTTACTCAACTCATTTGGCACTAACTCTGAATATGACTTAACCCTGTGACCTAAACAATATCAATGAAAAAATTCTCGTTTCCTTTTCAAAAAAAAAAAGAAAAGATTCAATTGCAAAATCAATATCGTTGGTTTTTATTGCAGCACTGTCTGGTTTTCGAACTCATGTTCATCCTTGATTTTTCATTATTATAATTATTACTGCTATTTTTTAGGTTTTTTATATTTAATTTTATTGCCTCAATATGAACAGGATAAATTCATGGATTTGCTACCAGAAGCCCAACAGTTGGAAATAAAATCTGGGAAGCCGCCGAATGTTAGTGCTAATTCAGAAGTAGAAGTGCCACCAAATGCTGATCCATCTGTGGTTCAGGATCAGCACTTAAGCAGTATATTAATCCCCTCGACCAATACTTCTACTGTATCACATAGAAACGACAGTAAATTTATCTACAAGCCCCCGGTTTTTGAAACTACAGGAAGGCTAGGTGGGACCTTGAATCATTCCAAAATTGCGACCTTTGGCTCGCCATTGATTCACGAAAGGCGGTTTGGCAGTAAGGGAAGAATACCAAAGCAAACTAACCTACACGAGAGTGTCAATTTTCGGGATGTGTTTAGTTCAGGATTCCATCAAGCTAGTGCTATGAATATTTCCTCCTCAGAAGAAGCCACAAGAAGTTCGTCTAGAGTCCTGAATAGTCCGCTATTTGGGAACGAGCCCGAGACACTCTCACTTGATGAAGAGCAAAATGGAATTACCAACCAAGTTCGGAATACCTCTCCTTATTCTCGTAGAATTACTGCTAACCCTATATATAATACACCCAGCAGTAAGTTCGGTTTATTAGATGCTCCTTCAAGGGGAGTGCAGGAAAATGGATCTACTACGAAAATGGCAGTATCTATTAGAGACAATGGAACTAGGAACGTCTCTTCTTTAGATGATCCAATGGACATTTCGAGGTAGGAAACCAATTTCATTTCCCACTTGCTGCCCGATACATTTGCATTTCATTTTTCGTTTTATGTTTATGCTTATATATTCTTTTTGTAACAATTCAGCATTGGAGAAGTACAAGAATCTGCAGCTGACACTCGATATTCGAATGGTGCACCAAGATGGAGGTCCGATGAAGCAAGCGACGAGGAACAGGCAAGTCTTGACAGAGCTCCGAGTATAGTACACCACAGAGTTACTCGAAGCAGTAGTAGAAGATCAAGGTCAACCAAGAGATAATGACCATAATTGTCCACCTAAAAACTCGAGATGATGCATTATATGTGAAGCGGATGGCTCGGCATTGGTCTAAAAGACCACGAGAGTTGCAAAGCTTACCGGCTCCAAGTAGTCTTGGTTAGAAACTGCTGCTTCCATGAGAGATGGAATAATCAATCAACTGAAAAGCTTCAAATTATGAAGAAAAGGAATTGGTTGGAGGTCTTTCTATTTTCCATATGTATTTCAAATGTCAATATATTTTTATAGCTTTGATAGTTTGATGAAATGATTGTGTTAAAAGAGGAAAATGGAAAACAGGCTTTTTGGTTTTGATCAGGCTGGCTATAGAAGCGGTGAGATTTGGTTGAAAATATTTCTTGTAATAGGAATTTTTATTTTTATTTTTATTTTTTCATTGCGAATATTGATAAAAAAACTAATTTACGTGAGGTAAATATTAAGACTTCCTCAATTTTGATATATATTTTTTCACTCTTAGTTTCATGAAACATTTTAATTTTTAGATTACGTGTTACAATTTATCTGTGATAGATCACACAGACAGTTTAATATTTACTGTTTTTTGTTTCTTTAAGTACACAGAGGGTATGTTTTTACACAAAAGGTTATTTAGGATATTTCCTCTAAAAGTTTATAGAAAAGGAATGATTGTAAATATTTTGATTTATTTGAATATAATTCATTTTCTACGATATATTTTTTTTTCAATTACATATTTTTGGATAATGAACCATCTAATGTTTCTGAAAATCAGTAAAATTGGAACAACTGGAACAACTGTAAATATAACAATTAGATTCAAAGTATTAGTATATATAGTATTATTAAAAAATTATAAATACAACAAAATTTATCAGTCTATCATTTATAAGTTAATAGATTATATTGTAAATATGTATCAACGATAGAAGTCTATTATCGATAGACTTTGATATATTTGTAATTTTTTAAAACTAACTGTGCAACGTAATTATGAATTATGAAGTTGCTGGCCATTATAGCCCATTATAATTACCTGGTAAAATCCATCACAATTTATATCCACTGGGCCAATTACAAACAGGCCCACTATCGGAGAAAGGCGACACCACCGCCATCTCCTTCATTTTGCTTCGTCTTTGTATTCTTCCCTGCAGTGGCAGAGAAGCTTTGAACAAAGAGAAAGGCCATGAATATTTTCGGTTCGAGCAGATCTCCAGTCAACCGATGGAACTCGAAGAAACCCAATTTACAGCTCCGGCGTTTTTCTTTGTCTGCCTTTGTTCTTCTCTTCTGTTTTCTCTTTCTTCTCTACCTGTCCTCCTTCTCCTCCTCTTCCTTCATGTCCTTAACTGCATTTTCGACTTCAAATTCGCGCCAATGCAATACCCAAATCTTGGGTTTGGGTGAGAAATTTCTGTTTTACGCGCCTCACAGCGGGTTTAGCAACCAGCTTTCTGAGTTCAAGAATGCTATTCTGATAGCCGGGATTCTCAACCGGACTCTTGTTGTTCCGCCGATTTTGGATCACCATGCGGTTGCTCTTGGGAGTTGTCCCAAATTTAGAGTTCCGGATCCTGGTGAGATTCGATTCTCGGTCTGGGAGCATATGCTTCAGCTTCTTCGAAATGGAAGGTAATCATTTCCCCCTTCGTTTGTCTATATATATATATATATATATATAATTATATTCTCAATGGCTTTTTTTTTTCTTGAACTGATGAGTGTTCTGGTTGTTGGGTTGCTCGATTGTTATGTAAGTTGCTTCTAAATCAAATAATCGAACCTTTTGGTTAACCTCGTAGCAATTCTTTTCCTTTGTGACTGATTAAAGAAGGAGCTGAAAAGAACAAGGTTTAATTATAAAAAATACCCCTAAATTTTGTCATTTTCTAAGATGTACATTGCAAAATTACCCTCGACGTTTCTTAAATGTAGAAATTCGTTAGAATGCTAGGTGAAAAATGGGACTTGGAACAGTGTGTTGGTAAACTGAAACAGAAATTGGGATCGACACTCGGTTCTTAGTCACCGCCACAACATTTTAAGTCGCAATTTTTATGCTATGTTCTAACGAGCTTCACTTGGAGGTTAGTTTTAAAACCTTTACGAAAGGCCGATGGTAATACTGTGACTTTTGAAAGAATAAGGAAATTAAGTTCGGGAGTTTTATGTTGTAATTTAGCCAAAAAAATAAATTGTAATTCCTTGGTAATATTTGATGACATTAGCTATGCATTTCAATTTTGTGGCAGGTATGTTTCGATGGCGGATATTGTAGATATTTCATCATTAACTTCTTACTCTTCTGTTAAAGCCGTAGATTTTAGGACCTTTGCATATTTATGGTGTGGGGTGAATCTGGAAAGTGTTTGTTCAAATGAATATAACCTAAAGCAATGTGGTCGTCTACTAGCAGGGCTTGATGAGAATGTAGACAAATGTTTACATGCCGTAGATGAAGATTGCAAAACTACAGTTTGGACGTACCAAAATAATGAAGTTGATGGAGCATTGGACTTGTTTCAGCCTAACGAACAGCTTAAGAAGAAAAAGAAAGTGTCATATGTCAGACGCCGTCGAGATGTATATAGAACCCTTGGACCTGATTCGAAAGCTGGATCAGCTACCGTTTTGGCATTTGGAAGTCTTTTTACTGCACCATACAAAGGTTCAGAGCTGTATATTGATATCCATGAAGTTAGTGGAGATCGAAGAATCAGTGCTTTGATGAAAAACATTGAGTATCTTCCATTTGTCCCAGAAATCTTGAGTGCAGGAAAAGAGTATATTGACAAAATCATAAAAGCTCCATTCCTTTGTGCTCAACTGAGATTGTTAGATGGTCAGTTCAAAAATCACTGGAAGGCTACTTTTTTGGCCCTCCAACAGAAATTAGACTCTATATTAGAGAATGCTAATGAACCAATTCATGTTTTTGTGATGACTGATCTTCCTGAATCTAATTGGACTGGAAGCTACTTAGGGGCTTTGGCTAGTGATTCGAATCACTTCAAACTCTTTTTTCTCAAAGAACATGACGAATTGGTTCTTCAAGCATCTAAAAAGGTGATGGCTGTAGGACATGGCTTGAGATGGACATCCAATGCTTTTGGTCCTGGAAGAATTCGTGATATGAAGAAAAAATGTGCTTCTGAGAGATTACCGGATGTTCTCTTATATATAGAGGAAACTGTTTGTAGTTGTGCTTCACTTGGTTTTGTTGGTACTGCTGGATCCACAATTGCAGAAAGCATAGAGCTGATGAGAAAATATGGAGTATGTTGAACTCAAAATTGAACCACATCTTGACCTTTGCCTTCAAACTCGCAAATCTTTAGCATGTCCACTGAAGTTATTCTCTGTGGATGGAGTCGGTGCCAATGTACTTTGATTGATTACACGACCATCTGATACTGCTTTCCGAGCAATTCTGTCGACTATCCTTGTGAGTGATGGCGACTTGCCGCATCATCGAATCATGCTTCAAATTTGGCAGCAACTAATATGGTGGATTGTACCAAATTTGGTCATCGCATCAGTTGTCAAGGTTGCATTTGGATACGTATACATACAGTTTCATATTTACAATGAAGAGGAATGCATATTTACTTAGTTTTTTGCACAACGGTGCAGCAACTGATAGTTTAGGAGATTAATATAGTTCGTAAGGCTACATGAGCTTAATTCAGCGATTATTGATATGACCTTCCTTCCCAGAGGTAGAAGATTCGATTGATCACCTCGTAGTTGTTGTACCAAAAAATATAATTCCTTGAAGGGAGGAAATCCCTCCTGTCGTCCTATTTAGAATCACGTCGGTCTCGTTTCATAATCATCATTATGAGTTCCATATGTATTCCTCTTTTATTGTTATTGTCATTTAAAAATTGGAAACATTGTGAGCCCCATAGTGTACGTCATTCCTTACATAATGCATATTGTTATTATAGGCATAACACTATTGTGATTTTTAATTGGTTTTATTTGAACGTGAAATTTTGGACAAATTATAAATTGACAAGTTATTTTTTTAAAATTAATAAAGTAATTACAAATAATTAAATTTTGAACCAATTAAAAGCAGATATGGATTCCAAATTAAAATTGAAGAAAAAAAAAGGTATATTTAGATAACGATTTTTATCATGTTTGTTGGATCGTTGTAATATAATCTACGCATATAGCTCAATAAAGAGGATCAACTGCACTATTAACTAATTTCAATTATGAAATTAGTACTATAGGTTAGGTCTAAATTAATCTTAATTAATTATCTAACATTACCTTATTTAAATTCATTAAAATGTTATAATTGAGCATTATTTTTCTATGAATATGTTGGTATTTATGTTATGTTATATCGTGGTTTGGTTTAGTGGTTAATTAGGACGACTAGAGAATTTGATCAACTCAAGTCATGGTAGTGACCTGCTTAGAATTTAACATCTCTTACTAGAGTGTACAAGTTATCTTGATGGTTAAATATAGTTCGAAAATGATTCGAGTTATCTTGATGGCTAAATATAGTTAGAAAATGATTCTTGAATCAACATTGGGGTTTATTTTTACTTTTTTTTTTGTTATTTATTAATTTTTATATAAATCATTTAAAACCATATTCACATATTGTAGTTTTTTTATGGTGTTTTTTTAATTATAGAAAAAATAAAATAAAATATTTACACTTTCATAGAAAAAACCACTAAAAGACAAAATTTTTCTACAAATTATAAGTTTTTTTTTTTGTCAATTTTTCTATTTTTTGATAATTTTTCTTTTTTATATTAATTTTATCATTATTATTTAACAAATTTTGGTAAAAGTCAACTTTCAAAGGTTAATTTTAAGATAATAGATTATAAAAGAAGTAAAAGTTGAACACGAATTTTACAAAGGCCAAAATTTCTCTAAATTTTATTATTTTACTAAATGCACCAACAAATCAAACTTTTAGAAGTTGATTTTATATTTTTATTTTAAGAAAAAACAAAATTTAGATAACCTTAACCTTAATTTAATTGCTATAATTTGAACCGTATTATACCATACAACTATATCATTCAAAAGACTAAAATGCCATGCATATACCATAGACTATTCTAATCCTTATCTTGTTAAATTAGCACGCTTTAACGATATTTGATATACATTTTTTGTATAATAAATATTTTAGTCCTTAACTTACGAGATTATAATTAACTAGTAATTCTAACAATTCTAAATATGTGCTCTAGTAGAGCTATTTTTAGAAAAAAGTGGGACATTTTGAATTGATTTGTAAAAATAACCCTTTTTTACTTTATACATGTCTCTTAAAATGACCCAACAAATATAAATTTGCAACATAATTCTATATTAGTGAAGAGGGAAGAGACACGTTAAACTCGATAATAAGAAACGAGTCTTATTTTTTAAATAGCCTAAAAAATCTCATTTTTTTATAATTTATCAAAATATCATAAAAATGTTTCTTTTTGTTTTTTTTTTGTCTGACTAAAACATAGCTCAATCGACATGTATTGAACCATTGACTTGAGATTATAGTTTGATCCCTAATTTTATATATTGTGAAAAAAATAAGATTTTTTTTTTTGTTTTAGAAAATATTAAAAAATAATCACTTAATCTATGATATGGTAATAAATGGTTTTTTTAAAAAGGTGGAATTGAACACTTAATCTATAGTTTGACCATGAAATAAAATCAAAGAAAGGAAGACTATTTTAATGTGAAAAAGATAATCCCAAACCCAGTTTAGAGATCTATGGATGAAAGATCAAGATACTTTCAAACTTTTCAAAACAAAAAGATAAGAGAGACAAAATTCTATAGATCAAACGATATTAACATTGAACACGAGCTTAAAATGCGAAAAGTAATCAAAATTATTCGGAAAAAAAGGGAAATCGTAAGAGGAAAAGGAAAAGAAATTCAAAACCAAAGACTTTTTCATTGGGAAACACAACGACCGACAGCTCGTGTGGATCGGAGTATTATCTTATTTTCTTTTCCGAATGGGATATTGAGAATCATTCTTCTTTAAATACCCACGAACCTCCATTTCATTTGGCCGAGATTTTGTAGCTCGTTTTCGATTTCCGATAGCCAAATTTCAAGTTTTTTCGATCTGGGGTTGTCGATTTCACTGATTTAAGGTCTTTTTTGAAGTGGGGTTTTCGAATTCTCCTTGACGAACTAATGGAGGGTGTTGATCATCTTGCCCATGAGAGGAACAGGGCCCAATTCGACGTTAATGATATGAAGATCGTTTGGGCGGGTTCTCGTGAAGCGTTTGAGGTATCTGATCGAATGTCTCGACTGGTTGCTAATGATCCGGTGAGTAATTTCTGTTCCACGGTCTTTAATTTTCTGGACATGCTTTCAGTTTTTGTAATTCATTTGATTTGATGGATTTTTTTATGATGTTTTTGGTTTGAAGGCCTTTCGAAAGGATAATAGGGTCCATTTAACAAGGAAGGAGTTGTTTAAGAACACTCTTAGGAAAGCGGCTTATGCATGGAAGAAGATTATTGAGCTTAAACTTTCTGGTATGACGACTTGATTTGAGCTCTTTCTGTGGATTGTGTTGTATTGTATTCTTATTTTCTTGAACATTTAATTCATTTTATGTTGTTATCTCTCTAGAGGAGGAAGCTGGTAGATTAAGGTTCTTTGTGGATGAGCCAGCATATACAGATCTTCACTGGGTGAGTTGAGTTTATTCTCTTTGTTGGCATTACAACAACAATTAGAGGCTAAATTGTTGGCTGTATGACGATTGTTTGGACAACTCTGTGGATAAATGTTTAAACTTTTGGAATTACGTTTAATGTTTCATCACTCATTCTCTGTTTTTTTTCTTTGTTTTAGGGAATGTTCGTTCCATTCCTTAAAGGTCAAGGTACTGAGGAGCAGCTACAGAAGTGGTTGCCATTGGCATATAAGATGCAAATCATTGGTTGCTATGCTCAAACCGAACTTGGTCATGGTTCAAATGTCCAAGGGCTTGAGACAACTGCAACGTTTGATCCAAAGACAGATGAATTTGTCATACACAGTCCTACACTAACCTCAAGCAAAGTAAGTGCAGTGGTAACTGTATATTCAGGCAGTCTTACCTGTATCGGATTGATCTGTGTCAAACTCTGTTTCATCTTTCTGTGTCAATAATCAAAGAATTTGTTTCCTCTTGGGGTGTAAATTGAATGGATTAGATTGATAATGAACGGAAACTTTAATTAAACTGGCTATTTTAGTGCCTAGATCAACTGTAGAAAGTTGTAACCGAATAAATTGACTGTAGTTTGTAATATCTTTTTGGTTGATAGTTGGTATTCACACTCAGCATTGATGTTTAAACTTCGGCACCTCTGTATTTAGGTATGAGAATATGCTGAATTCTTTGTCTCTTATTTTTGTTCCTTCTTTCTTCTGAACAGTGGTGGCCTGGTGGTTTGGGTAAGGTTTCAACACATGCAGTTGTATTTGCTCGTCTTATCACCAATGGTCGGGATTATGGAGTGCATGGTATGCAAACTACGAATGTTTTCAATCCTCTAGTTCTTGACCCTGATTTATTATTTCTAATCAGAAAGCTTCCATTTTGTAGGTTTCATAGTCCAGATTAGGAGTTTGGATGATCACTCAGTTCTACCGGGCATAACCATTGGAGATATTGGTATGAAATTCGGGAATGGAGCTTACAATACTATGGATAATGGGGTCATGCACTTTGATCACATCCGCATCCCAAGGGACCAACTGTTGATGAGGTTATTTCTATTTTCTGTTTTATTTTGTTTGTTTTATCTATTCATTTTCTGTCACCTATTCCTTGCTATCACACTATATCTCTCCATGTTTTTCTTGTACATTGTTCATGTCTATCTATTGGGAATAGGAATGGGGATCATTTTCCTTGTAATGTTCTCATTGTTCGATTTTTCTTGCTTGAGGAATGAACCTTGGCGAATCTCATTTCTATTCTTCAATTTTACAAAAATTTTAAAAACAAAGAAAATACAGAAATAACGACTCTCTAATTGGTATGTATATATATCATGCATTCAGTTGAACAAGCATGCTAAAGTTGGCTCTAAACTTCGCAGGTTTTCTCAAGTAACAAGGGAAGGGAAATATGTGCAATCAGATGTTCCGCGACAACTAGTTTATGGCACCATGGTATATGTTAGAAAGACAATTGTAATTGATGCTTCAAATGCCTTATCGCGTGCAGTCTGTATTGCTACAAGGTACAGTGCTGTTCGTAGACAATTTGGATCACAGGATGGTGTGGAAACTCAGGTATGAGTTTAAAAGATTATATGTTAAGTATAAGGGTGTATTTGTAAATTATCATTAACCTAGGCTGCTATAGTCACATTAAATTATTCTCTGTGTCAATTTTGTTTTTCTTTTCAAGAGTTTTATTTATTTTACGGTTTCTTTCTGCAATGTGTACATATTAACATTCTGCTTTGATTAATTCCCCTGGTAATTATTGTTAGTTTCTTGTGTGTGACCAACTCATCACAATTATTTTTTCCATATGGGTTCATGAAATCAAGACTAACATAAATACAAATTGTTGAGTATATGATTACCATACAATGTAATGGATCTGCCTCAATGTCCATGTTAGAAACAAAACCTAGAAGAAATTCTCTCAACGGCATTAATCTGCTGTTCTAGATTGTTGACGAATAATGTTTTCTCATTTGTTTGATTTTTTAGGTGATCAATTATAAAACACAACAAAGTAGGCTGTTCCCTTTGCTGGCTTCTGCCTATGCTTTCAGATTTGTTGGTGAGTGGTTGCAATGGCTATACACGGATGTGACTCAGAGACTGGCTGCCAACGATTTCTCAACCTTGCCTGAGGCTCATGCATGCACTGCAGGGTTGAAGTCAATCACAACGGCTGCAACTGCTGTGAGTATCCTTTAAAACCCTTGCAAGTCCTCTCTAGGACTAACAGTTGGGATGTGAGCATAATGTAGAAATGACCAACTCCTTAGTTCTTTACTAAGAAATCCTATACTTATCTTTGTTAGACTACTAGCAGAACTTTTGGTCCTTAATTGTTTTATTGACATTTGTATTACCAAGCACCACCTTTATTTTACTCTCAACCTTAATTTTAAATTGTAATTGCAGGATGCGATCGAGGAGTGCCGGAAGTTATGCGGTGGCCACGGCTACCTTTGTAGCAGTGGGCTTCCTGAATTGTTTGCTGTTTATGTCCCTGCCTGTACATATGAAGGAGACAATGTTGTGCTACTTTTACAGGTGTGGTTTAACTTTTCAAGACATGAATTGTAATTGTGACTTTGTGTTAAACTTCTCAACATGGGTAACTCTATTTTATTCTTTGATCGTTCCTTTATAAAGAAAATGAAGGTTCAAGGCTCATGACTAATGTGTCATTTCATACTGTCCCAACGAAAATTGGGAATTCGAAAGTTTAATGAGAACTACTATAGAATAATTACCATATGATTCATATCTATCCTTGTTTTTTATGAAGGTTGCACGGTTTCTCGTAAAGACCGTATCGCAGTTGGTGTCCGGGAAGAAGCCTGTCGGTACAACAGCTTACATGGGACGATTACAGCATATGATGGAATCCACTTGCAAAGTTCAGAAAGGTAATTTGTCATAAAAATGAGATAAATATTTGTACGCCCCACACGAACGCATAATAAAAATCACAGGGAGCTGGTTACTTATTTACTGATTTTCTTGTTAATTCTGATTCTCTGCAGCTGAGGACTGGTTAAACCCAAGCATCGTTATCGAGGTTTTCGAAGCACGGTCAGCTAGGATGTCTGTTGAATGTGCCAAAAGACTTAGCCAGTTTACCAATCAAGAAGAAGGTAGGTCTGCTTCTACCTGGATGAAAAGTGGAATTCATTAAAAAAATCAGCATTTTAAGAAATATCACTTAATTGTCTATAGACATGAGAGTTTGTTCTACTTCTCTTAATCTTGTATAGGTTTTGATAATTATCCTTTATTATACTGCAGGTTTTCATGAACTTTCTCCTAGTTTAGTTGAGGCTGCAGTTGCACATTGCCAACTAATTATCGTCTCCAAGTAAGTTTCTTGTTAGATTCATCAAATCCTCGAAAGCTTTGATTCTTTTGAACTGGTCTTTTAACATACAAAGCATAACCCAATTTTTGGGTTTTGTGTTTTTGACCTGCTCGTCAGTTCCTTTACTGATCGTTTAAAAAATCATCCGATTTCAGATTCATTGAGAAACTTCAAGGAGACATACCTGGAAATGGAGTAAAAGAGCAATTGCAGAAACTTTGTAGCATTTATGCTTTGTATACTCTACACAAACACTTGGGTGATTTTCTTTCCACTTCCACCATCACTCCCAAACAGGCTTCACTTGCTGATGATCAACTTAGATCTCTATATTCCCAGGTTTGAACACCAGAACATTTCCCTCTTGACCTTCTAGTTGATGAAGGGAAGTCGTCTTCTAACCCAATGTCAAAATCTTCTCTTTTGTAGGTTCGGCCAAATGCGGTTGCTCTTGTCGATGCATTTAACTACACCGACCATTATCTCGGCTCAATTCTTGGCCGGTATGATGGGAATGTTTACCCGAATCTCTACGATGAGGCATGGAAGGATCCTATGAACGACACAGCCGTGCCCGATGGCTACCATGAATATATCAAACCATTGCTTAAGCAGCAGCTCAGAAACTCAAGGCTGTGAAGAATACAAGATGGTGTAACAAAATGTTATGCTCTTGATAATTTGTTACAAGTTAATGGATTTAGCTTGGGATTCTATTCTCCTGTATGAATTGGCATTATTTTAGATCGAATTACTGCTATTAATTTCAAGTTCTATAAAATAAAGAAAGTAGGTTTTTTTTTTCTTCTACTTTTTTTTCCTATTTTAAGTCAATAATAAAAAATAAAGGTTTAAGATTTCTTATTCCTTCTTCCCTTCTTGTTATTATTATCTATAGTCTATTAGTCGGATTAAATAATTTAGAGAAGTACAAAATAGAAATTTAATTGTCCTGTTTGGTATCCAATTCGATTCGTGTGTGTTTTGTTTTCGAAAAACAAGAAGTATTTTCATTTTCAATTTTCCTCTATAATTCTAAAAATAAATTCTTAGTTAAAAAGTGACCGAATTATTGAACACATTTGTTTTTTTAAAAAAGAAAAATTTATCACTCTAAATTTGCAAATATTTATAAAGTTAATTGAAACAAGATAAGAATATTAATTTAAAGAATATTTAAAAGGAAAACGAATTTGACCTTTGAATTTGTTAAGTTATATAAACAAACTCTCCTCTTTATTTCTCTTGATTAGAAATAAAAACATTTTTCTAAAAAAAATGTCTTTTTTATAAAAACTCTTTGAACAAAAATGGTTTAAAATAAATTTGAAAATCTTTCCAAAGCAATTTTGAATGGTTACCAAACACTTTCTTATTTTTATAATTAAACATTAAACATTAAAAATTTTAAGATTACTTATTCTTATAATTAAGTATTTAAAAAATTAAAAGAAACACACCCTATTAGAAAAAGGGGCATTGGAGGCAAACTTTTTTGGTTGAATATTATGCATTTTGACAAAGTTATTATTAAATGACTAATTTGTACATTGATCAAAGTAATTTGAGTTTAGTACTTTATGTTTTTTAAATTAATGGTTTATAAGGACTTTTAAATTGTTCGTTGTTTTTCTTTTTGTTGAAATTAGTGGACTAATTAGTAACCTTAAGATAAAACTTATAACATTTAATTAAGTTTAGGTTCAATTGAATGACATTAAAATTTTAATCCATATCAATTCAATTTCACAAGTTTAGAGTCGTAATTGATTTGCTCTCATCAAGAAAAATGATGGATGCACATGTAATCGTGAGAAGGTTCAGCAATATATGTGGAAAAAAGATTTAAAAAATTTGGGAAATTTATTGTAAATAACAAAATTAGTAAAAATATTTACAAAATATACAACATTTTAGATTATATCAACGATATCTACTCATAGATTTTTTTTCATTGACAATGACTATCCGTACGAATAATTAGAAGTATGAAGTTATGAAATCTAGAGAGAGATGAACTTCTAGAGCTCGTTGATAAGGTATAAAATTGATGTTCTTTAGTAGTGAGACCCACAAACTCCTTGGGTCAAACACACATTAATAGAAGTCTATGATTGATTATCAGTGTTTATTATTGATAAAATCTATTATTTTTGTTTTTTTTATTTTTTATTTTATAAATATTTTGCTATATTTGAAAAATGTTTAATCAATAAAAACATTTGAATTCTTAAATAATAAAAATGCTTTACTTTTTATTTTGTCATCATTTTCTTACCTTTGATTTTCATATTCCCTATTAAAACATTTGATTTCTTAATCAATTTCAAAAAACAAACACAAGTTTTTGAAAGCTACTTTTTTTTTCCTTCAAATTTTAGCTTTGATTTTGAAAATTCCCTTAAAATACTCTAGACAACAAATACAAATAAACTAATAAATGAAAGTTATGTTTATATAAACTTAATTTTTATAAACTAAAAACCAAATAGTTTCCAAATCGACCTTAGATTATAAATCGTTTTATAGAGAATGAATATGATCATGAAAGAAATCAAAATCTAACTGGACGTTCATCAAGATTTATATAAGAGAGTAGTCTACATCTAGTAAATTAAATTACTCCCACAAATCCTTATTCTGTAATTATACAAATCAAATTATTTACTTAACCAATTCATCCAATTTACAGTAATTTATTCACCAAGAAAAATGCTAACTTACAGTATCTACTTTGCATAATGTGTATGGGTGTATATCTTCAACAATATAAAGGTTTCCTTTGTGCTGCAACATGTGCATATGAAGTGGCAAAGTCCCCTTGTCCTTGTCTTTCCTACAGTGGAGATTGGAACATACAGCTTCAATATCGCATAATAAGCACAAAGAACAGCAGAAACTTATATGAGTTTGACACTCAAAACATGAGAACTACTAAGAGTTCAGAGTAGAATGGGAAAATTCAGTGTTGGGGGATAATAGTTAGATTAAAGAAGAGCTTAGAAAAACTCATTTACAGCTTTGAGGGTTTCATGGCTATAAATAGGAAGTATATTTCATAAGTAA
The DNA here is from genome assembly GCA_037974625.1 of Cucumis cinereus. NCBI lineage: Eukaryota > Viridiplantae > Streptophyta > Magnoliopsida > Cucurbitales > Cucurbitaceae > Cucumis > Cucumis cinereus. The sequence goes on from JBBPDJ010000026.1 coordinate 11,617,525, forward strand.
GCAAAATAAAAAAAATAAAAAAATAAAAAAATAAAGTGAATAAAGTTAATGAGTGAGTATTGAGACCCAAAAGAGTGATAGAGTATTCTCTCACAAGTCTGTTTATCTTTGTACTTTCTCAATGAAAGTTTATATCTTCAAGAATTTGTTCCTTTTCCCTTCATAGCTAATTGTTTTCTACCTGCCTTCTTTCCCTTGATAATCTTTTCTCTGCACATTCTCTTATTTGGGTAGACACGAGGTATCCCTCTAAACAAAAATCTCCTTCCCCTTTCTTATATTATCAAAAGTTCTAATATTACTTGATACCATCACAAATGTTTCAAAACTATCATTGGAGTAAAAATTCTTTAGAATTACAAAAGGAAATTGAGACTTAAATAGTATGGTTGTGAACTAAAACGGTAGGGTAGTTTTGAAACATTTTGTGAAAAGTTAGAGGTAATATCGCAACTTTTGAAACAATGAGAATACTTTTGGTACAAAAAAAGCAAGTTCATGGACACTTTTTTATAACTTAGCCAAATATTTTAACAGTACTTGTGATGGAATGCATTGAAGTACTCCCAAACACATCTAAAAATTCATTCAACATGCAACAAATATAATTACTAGCAATTCATAAAACAAGGATTATCTATGCTCTACCTGCATATATGCTGCTTGATGATTCCCAAGTGCCATTATGTTCCTTATTCGTGGTTTGTCTATTATCAAGATGACGATATTATAGACTCTACTCAAGACAACACCAACAATGAGGCAATAAACTGTGGTACGACTTTCTTCTTACTCTACAACAAATTACTCTTTCCCGTAAACTCCTCAGCTCTGTTAAGACATTCGGTTCTACGCAATTCTTCATTCAAATCTGAAGGTCAAAGAGGTATTATGTCTCAGGGATTGGAAATAGATTCAGTCTACTAAACCAAATTGAGTGCAGAACCATGTGAAACAAATCATATTTAAGGGGTTTTGGGTTCCAAAGAAAGTGTTTCTGAACCATCTTCACATTTATCTGCATTACAAGATATTTCTTCAATGGGATAGCCGTTAGAATCTCCTTCAGATTGGGAATATCCTTTTCAGCCACAACCACAGAGAATGCACTCCAATCAAGAAACTCACTAAAAGGAAGCACAAAATTATCAGCAATAATTACTGGGACACATTCATAATAAATGGCTTCGATTATCCTTGGGCTGTTCACTTCGTATCCCATTGGACATATGCAGTATTTGCTTGACTTCATGTGTTGTATATATGTCATCTTACGGGAGACTCTCAATGGCAAAGGTCCATAAACTCTAACATCGTCATCTTTGTCATTCCAATGCTTCAGAAGTATTGGACGGACTCTCCCATGCATGTTCCCAGCAAAGAAAGCAAGAATTGGCCGCTGTGATACCCTTTTCCCACCAACATTCCTAAGAGGTTTCTTTGGTGTCCTTATAGTAGTTTCTGGCAACGAAACATCCTTCCCAAGTTTGAAAACCCCTTCTGAGAGATCAGCATTGCATAAAGCCTTTATGGTGTTTTGGCTAAGTTCTCTATGTTCATTGACAGTGTAGGGGCCCTGCAGAAAGTTTGCGACACATCAAAAAAAAGAAAATGGTTAACCATAAGAGTAGTGGCTTCAGCATTCTCTGTCATTCCGTTGAAGTGCTGATACAATTAAATTTACCATAAATCATTGGTAAAATGTAAGCTTCTTGGTCATTCGGTGATTTAATACACTCATAAAAAAATCTGAGATGAAGAAATAGGCTTCTCACCCAGTCATGGCAAGCAACAAGGAAATGATCGTAGCCGTGTGTGCGGTTCCAATATGGATACTTTCCAGCAATCCAATTCATATGGTCCCTCAGGTATATTGACAATGGTTTCATATCGTGAGAATCAGGCACATAAAGAGCCGTCTGCAGCTGGCGAGCACTATATGCAAGATAAAATAAGTGTGCCTTTTCTGGGTCTTTGGTGACAAAATGCCTGTTTTCCTCCATCAACTTCATAAACCACCCTTCAGAAGCATAAATTCCCCTCAGATGGGGAGTATGAAAGATAGGTCTAGATCCATCTTTGTAAATGTAAACTTTGAGTATTAGTTCCATCAGTTCATAACTCCTGACATTTTGGGAAAATATAATGGAATCAATTGATTAAAAATACTGAAAAGGAATACCATGTATAAGGAATTGGACAAAATCCAGAGGATTATGATGTATAAAAAACAAATGTATTAAACGGACTTTATTGGAAACATTCTTCTCATTCTGCGAGTCATACACTTCCTATAACTTAGATGCTAACTTCCTAACTCTGTCCATATAATATATTGTTCACTATTTATCTGTTCTTTCAAATATTTCTTGCACAAGCTGACTCCCACCATCATAGAAAGTAAGAGATTCTGACATCATAAAATACTTATATTATATCATCTCATTTACATATTTAAGTTAAAATAAAAGCACTGATGATGCAAATACCTTTTGAAGATAGATACATTCAAGAACAAAGGGGCAAACAGATCAGCCTCATCTATTACTGTTGGAGCATGCTTAAGCTCCTCCTTTGCATAAGCAAGTGCTTCCACAGGCTTCAAGGACCAAACATGTCTCTGGAGTACAAATATATAACATGGTCATAAGAATATAACAACAACTTTACTCTTTATCATTAAAACAAAAGGAAATAGAATTCCAAATTGCCATACCTCCAATGCGGAGGGTGGTCTCCTAGGTGGGGGAGGAGGAGTTAGAATAATTGGCTTCTCTTTTAATTTGGCATGCTTCCTTCTTCTAGATGATTTTCTTCTTTTAGGAGCTGTCTCTCTCTCCCGATTCACTGAATTAAGTTGAACCATTTGATCTGTAGCATTTTGCGAGACAACAGAGTTCAATGGTATCAATGGGAGCCTTTCTGTACTATTCTTGTGGGTTTCATTCAATTCCATGGTTTCCTTCATGGATTCATATAATATAACTGTTGCTGGTCGAGAAACGAACCATGTGTGCAATGGATAAGGAAGTATCAACAATTGAAGTGCAATGCCTCCAACAGTCAAAACGGCACCAATAAGACATACTTTTGTCCAATTTATTTTATAGCTTATTGAAATCCTAAAGACTTCTCTCATTATGTATAGAGAAAAACGCTGCAATAGTTTACTCATTTCATGGCAACAACGTTTGCAACCTTATCGATCCATGAAAGACATATCCTGACTGCATGCCATTATGATGTGAGAACAGATATAGAAGTTTAATTCATTGGAACAAGCATTCAAGGCCATGGCAACATCTATAACGATGTCAGAGCTTAAAAGGACTCAATTGAGTTTCCTGTCTCACTGAATGCAGTCAATTACGACATCATGAGACTTCAGTACCTGCCAATGAACATTTTTAAAGTCATATTGGCTGAACAGAGTATTTCTGCAAGTACTGAAAGTAGGTACAGTATAAATGAAATGTTTGAAATGGATAGCTGATTTTCTATTTCATGCATTCAGTTTCTCTTAAAAACAGGTCTTTTGTGTTAATGCCTAAAACAAACCCCTGAGTATAGCAAGCATTGAACGCCCATCAAGGGAAAAGAAAATCCTCGAATAGGAAAAATATCTTTAGGACTACCAAAACTTCAAAAGGATGTAAAAAGAGTTTATCATGAAGTAAAAGTTAAAAATATATCAACCTAATCAAAGTTCAACTGACTAAAACATATAGCTTTGACCAGGAGTTTAGAGCTTCCAATCTCCCTCTATATTGTTGCACTCGTGGAAAGTTATAGACATCTTGAATTAGTTTCAATTAATTAGGGAAGTCATGAGCTCCAAATCTTATATATTATCCAATTTCCATTGAGAGGGAAAAAGAAATTAAGTGACAAAGGACTTTCAGATATGGCTATCAGAACTATAAGAGAAATGTGATCTCCGTACTCTCCTAACCAATATTTCTCATTAAAGTTCAATTAGTTTAGCTTTCACTTCTCCACTTCCTTACAGTTGTTGTGAAAGGTTTCGATCTTGAAGGTTTGAATGGTAAAACTCAGCCTCTTGAGAAGTTCTTAAACAGTAACTTCTCTGAAAAGAGGTCTGGAGCTGTATTGAACAAAATATAGGTACACATGTCACGTCAGTCCATGAGAGAATATCCGTTGAAAGAAACTACTATACAACATGCTTATAATTTCTATTATTAAAAGCTAATTGTTGAAATGGGAAATAACAACCTAATTTCTTAGATCGCTCATTGACCCAAAAGCTTAAGCTAGTATGGAAAAATGTAAATTCAATTATATATCACTAACGTAATTAGTTATTACTAATAGATGAACAAACGTAAATTAATTTTAAATTCCAAAAAAATCTAAAATGAAAAATATAGAATACAGGGTATCAATCAAAATGCAGTAATCAAA
>JBBPDJ010000026.1:11622049-11698829 GCA_037974625.1 Cucumis cinereus
AATTAATTTTAAATTCCAAAAAAATCTAAAATGAAAAATATAGAATACAGGGTATCAATCAAAATGCAGTAATCAAACAGAAACAGGATCATTACCCTCCAATTAAACATCCACAAGATTAAACCCATTGACCAAACACCAAATTTTATGAATCGAAAACTAAATAATTCTCAACCGTCACCAAATACGACCAACATCTTCAGCTACGCAAAGTCGGAATAAAGTTGAATCAATGAATCCAATAAACAGAAAACGGTGGTAATCGAGTATAAATACAAAAAAGAAAAAACATGACGAGAAAGAAAAGAAAAAAAAATTAACAAGATGATTACATCAAATGGCATACCTGGATTCAGAAAGCACGAAACAGAGAAAAGAGGACCAAAATGATGATGATGAACTCAGAGAATAACAGAAAGGGGGAATGATAAAGGGATGGAAATGAAATCAAACGATTTTGAGATTCCAGAAAGAATAAGAAAGAAGAAAAGAAGAGCAGAAATGGAAAACAGAGGGAGTGGAACCAAATGGAGGGAAATTACACACTGGCGACAAATGCGGGAACGGTTCTTATATATATACATAAACCTTTTTTGACTTATGATCCAATGTTCAAAATAAAGAAAAAAAAATGCCTAAACCAAATAAAAAAAAGAAACCCCTTTTTCTTAAAACTATTCTATTTTTTCTTTCGCAATATAAAATAATTTTTCATATAACTATTTCACTTTTAAGTTTTAGTTTTGTTTTAATTTAGTTCTTTTTAACTTTCAATTTCAAATTTTCACTAAATAATGAAATTGTAGAACCAATTTTAACAATGAAAAATAGCAAAATTTAATCAATTATAAATTTTTAAAATTAATTAATAAATATTAACACTGAATATTAAAAAATAGTATTTAGTACACAAAATTAAAATTAAAAGTATAAATCTTAAATTTATGAACCAATATGAAATAAAACTCAAACTTTAAGGGTAGAATTATAACATTTTAAAACCTATTAGCCAAACGAAAACTAAATTGTTAAAATGAACGTAATGCAATTGACATCAAATATATTATCAACCTTGAGGTCAGAGCTTCAATCACCCACCCCACACATTGAAACAAATGAAAAAACTCAAACCTAAAGATCAAAATTGTATATTTTTTTCACTTTCTTTTTTAGTACAACTATTCTTATTCTTGACTATTTATTTTTTCAACTTTACTTCTAACGATAATAATTCAGTCTCTAAATTGACATCAAATATTTTAGTATTTATAATAATTTGGTCCTTGTAGGTGAATTTTACCGTTTTAAGATTTGATTCAATTTCTTATATAACTATATCATTAAATTAATTGGAAATAAAATGTGCATAGAAGCTACAAACATTAAACAATATTTTGAAAATTAACGATTAATTTTGAAGAAATTTAAGAATTAAATTGATACAAATAAAAAAGTATAATAACTATATATATATATATGATATTTGTGACTTTTACCTTCAAAACTACTATATTATTTATATATTAAAATTGATTGACTACATCGTTATAAATTTAAAATTATTACTGGTAGACTTCTTTAGTGTTTATAAGTGCAATGATAGATACTATCAATATCTATTATTGATAGAATCTAAAATTTTACTATATTTTATAAATATTTTGACTCATTTTACTATATTTAACCAATAAACTATAGATGAGTTTACAATTTTTAATTTTGGCCAAAAGATGATGAACTATACTAAATTGGGACAAAATAAATTAAGGATCTTTTCCGTGTGTTTTAAGTTTGATATGTATATATATATATAGATGGAAGTAATTGTTTAAAAGTATTTTTCACACAATATGCCATATGGCTTGTTATGATTTGAAATTAGACAAACAAATGCATCAATGAATTTATAAATAAATGTAAAATTAGGATCAGAACTAAATAAAAATAATTTGCAATAAATTAATAGAGATAATTTCATAATTTGAAATTAGAAAATAAGTGAAGTGTTTTTAGAATAGATTTCCGTGTGATTAATTTTAAAAATAAGTCATTTTGAAGACAATCAAATGTTTGGTAAGAACTCAAAATTAATAATATTTAAAGTGTAATTAAAACAAATTTTACCAAACAAATTTAAATAAAAATGATTTTTTTGTAAAACATTTTTTTATTACGATTAATCCATATCACAAAAAAAAAAATGTATCAAATAAATGGATATAAACTGATTCATAAATTATTAAGATATAAACACTAATGTATGACAAATTATTTGACTTTTCAGCAAAAAAATATAAAATAAAAGGTTTGACTTCGACTTAGATACGCGAAGCCACCGTGTCCTCAGGCCAGAGGATGTGTCACAGACAACTGGCGCCACGTGATTGGTTATATTTTGATAGTAACGGAAACTCGTGGAGTACAGCTAGTGGTTTAGCCAAAAATTTGTCTACCTATTTCCAAAAATAAAAATAAAAATAAAAATAAGCTACTAAAATTTAAACATAAAATTAAATAAATAGATGATGTGGCAAGATATCTTGGAAGATATACAATTATATATATATATATATATATATATATATATAAAAAAGCATAATTGAGACATAACTAAAAGATTTGAGGTATTTGGTATAATTTAACCAAAAGTAAGGGTAACGATGTAGATTGTGTCAATTACTTAAATCTCTATATATTTAAGTAATCTACATTACGTAAATTATTTAAATCTTTTGCCTTTTATGTATGCTACTGTTTTGGAAGTTAGGGTTGTCCATTTGTGTGATCCTTGTGAATTTTTAAAGGCATGTTTAAAGCACCCTTAGTTTTATGTGTGAGGTTTGGTTGTTTTCGTAAGAGTAATATTGTGTACTGTCATCGAAAAAAAGAAATTGGGCGTGGCTAGTGTGTTCATCGTTTGAAGAAATAAATCAACGTTGTTTGGAGATATACTCCAAGCTACTTATTTGCGTTTGATTTGTGATTTATTTTGAGAATCGAGTCTTGAGTTTAGGGACAGCCAAAACCATACGAGTGAAGTGGTCTTTGCTCAAGATGGAAAGATAAAGTTCAAGAGAGAGAGAGTCACACGACTTGAGGGGGGAGCTATCTAAGGGGAGCTTAAAACACTCTTCACTAACATAACAACTTGGGGAAGCCTAAGCCATATTTGAACGGAGTCTCACATATGGGAAGAGCTTAGGTGCACGATTAAATGATTGAGTTGTTTGAGAGCTACTGTAATCTTGTTACTATTACATATAAGTACTACGTTGAAATTGGTTATCATTTATATCGGTGAAGTTATATTTTTTGGACACACTATCCTTCGAACATAGGTGATATTCATCGAAATAGGTTACCAATTTAGGGTATTCTTTTTATACGTTACTTATTTCCGTTAAATGTTATGCGAAATGTTGTAACATTACTTAAGACCTTGTCTACATGCATTAGATACCCTAATATTTGGTTGAATGATTTCGATAAAAATACTTCACTCTCCCAAAATATCATGATTCATGTGTTACATCACAATTTCCCTAAATGGGCCAGCTTTGAAGAATACCCATCATGTGCCGGCCCATAAATAATGTAAGCAACGCCCAATATGGGCTCACCCATCAACGGCGTCGTTTAAGCAGACCAAAAAATTTGCCATCAAGGCACAGATTTTGCTCACGTGTCACCCAATACGTAGAAGTTCAAATTATAACCAATGATACGTAGACACGTCAGCAAATTACTCCAACGTGGACTCCACCATCAAATCCCATAGGCCGCTGCCAGCAAAAGAATTCGAGCCAATAAACAAAATCTCAAAGCTGAAACTTATCTGGCAATAGACACATATGCCCATTAACGAAACCGCTAATTTACAAAATTTCACTATCATTAAACACTTTTCAAAAAGGTTATTCTAGTAATTTCAAATCTCCCAAATTTTCCCATAAAAATAAAAAAAGAGGGAAAAAAATAAAAAAATAAAAAGAAGAAGAAGGAGAATCTGGTCTGTTTCAACTCAACTCCTTCATGAATTTTTCCATTCGGAATTGCCGCTCGGGCGCATCAATGGTGGCTTAGATTTTAGATTGCTACTCTTCTGTTCTTGTTTCGATCTCTTGTAATTTTGAATTTAGTGTTTCTTGAACATGGCTGCTCCGTTCTTCTCAACGCCAATTCAGCCTTATGTTTACCAGGTGCTCTCTTCTTCTTTGATTCGTATTTTGATGTTTCCAATTTTGAGTTTGATTCTGGATCCTGCTAGGGTTTCGGTAAATTTCGAGAGGATGAAATGGAAAACGTTGATATGTCTTATTTCTTAGTTTAGGTTGATTTTCCTGATCGTCTGTTTGGTGGGTTTGATCCTGTTTGGTTTCGGCATTTTAATTTTGTGATTAAGGGTTTTACCATCCTTCGGGTCTCATTGATTTTGAATTTCGGGGGAGGCTTTTTCCACCCTTTGTAAATTGTTAACAAAGGGGGGTTTGTTGATGATGGAGGACATTTTGTGATTCAAATAGGTCTGCGGGAACCGTTTTTGAGTAATGTTCTTTCCAGCTTTGTCGAACAGGCCACATGTTAGATATACATTGTTTGAAGCACCAGGATTTTTCTGGAATGTGCAAATTGTTGATTCCTTTTCAGCTCCTACATTATACACTGGTCGAGTGTGTTGGTCTTTTAAAATTAATAAACAACAAAACGAATTATGAACATGAGTTGACCAGTACGATTATTTAATAGTAAGGTATCACGGCAATGCATTCTTCGGTCAAGAATGGACGTGTTTGATAGATAGGTTTGAGGTATGAGTATGAACTCTATCACAGTATCAAATTAGGCTTTTTATCTCAAGAGTAGTTTACTTGGCGAGATATTTAAGCATTTACGAACCAACACCCAACTCATTGTAAAGCCAATGTGGTATAACCTAACAATCTCTCACTACTTTTTGGTCCTTTGGGTTGGATCTGACCATCTACCTGATCAAGTTTGTAGAGTGTAGACTGTACGTGAAAGTTGTTATAACCTAGTTCATAATGCCACTCATTGGCCAAATGTGTCTTCCAACTCCAAAAGCTAGTTTTAAGAGGCAAAGTTTTACTTATCACCGCCTAACATCCAACTCTTTCAAAATCGGCGATGACATAATTCAAAATCATGATTACTGAATGTTAATTTTAAAAACCAAAAGATGAATAAGAAATATTAGACACTGGCCTATGACAGTTCTTACACTAAAGTGGATGTTTGTGATATGACAACAAACTTCAAAAGAAGTGATATGACAACAAGCTTGAAAAGAAGTGATATGGGTTGCTGTCAGGGAAACGTTCACTAGATGCCATCCTATCTAAAGCAGAGAAATATGAACGGCTTGAAATAAAATTTGTCACCCTCTTGGTGTAGAGATCCCCTTGAACTGATTTTTTCCCCGTCTCTAATATTTGAAGCTTTGGAAGGATTGGATTTTAAAATTTTTCTTGAAGTTTGATTGAATTGGAATTGGAATCTAGTGTATGTTGTGTATTACTATTATTTTACTAACAGTAGTTTGTTCTATGTCATGCTGTAGAGCCCACAAGATGCAATGATACCTTTTCAGATTTTGGGTGGTGAAGCCCAAGTACTACAGGTATATAATATATTGCTACTGTTATTGTTATTTAATGTCAGACAGTTAGATCACGGTTAACTTCTTTCATATTTTGTCTCTTCAAGTACCACTCTCTTAATTTTCTTGCTCATTCTACATTGACAGATTATGCTAAAGCCCCAAGAGAAAGTTATTGCAAGGCCTGGTAAGTAGTGTTAGGATTTATTTTTTCTCTTGCTTTCTATTTCTTCATAGAATAACATTTTAAGCTTTTAGAATATTGTTTCTATATCTTATAATGCTTCCCTTATGAGAATTCAGGTTTCCTTATAGTTCATCTATTTTTTCTTAATTGGGGAAAGAGTCTCTAGTTTCTTTGTTACCTACAGGCTACAACTTTATGTGCAACTGATACACTTATTGTTGCAGGCTCAATGTGCTTCATGTCTGGGTCTATTGAGATGGAAAATGTTTTTCTCCCCGAAAATGAAGTGGGTGTTTGGCATTGGCTATTTGGCAAGAGTGTCACTAGCATCGTTCTTCGAAATTCTGGTACAAGTGATGGATATGTTGGAATTGCTGCACCTTCTCTTGCCAGGATTCTTCCGGTTCGTGTTGTGTTTTGTTGTCCTTTATTATTATTATTATTATTCTTTGTATAAAAAAAAGGTTTAGTCAATCGACTTTAGCTTCAACGTAGATCATTCTATTTTATCCTTAATTTTTATAGTGTAGATCATTCTATTTTATCCTTAATTTTTATGGTGTAGATCATTCTATTTTATCCTTAATTTTTATACGTTTCTCCAATTATGTTGACAGATTGATATGGCGATGTTTGGTGGAGAACTTCTATGCCAGGTAGATAGTATTGTTTACTCTATTGTTTTCCTGGTAGCTTCTCTTTGTTCCTTTCCTTAATAACTGATTTACCGCTGTGCCCTTCTCCCTCCCCCTCACAGTGATTTGTTTAAATGGAAACTTTAGATATCTTGAATTCGGTTATTCAATTTATCTTCTTTTGGGCTCCATTGCCTGATAATTTTTGCTTCATTTTTTTATACGTAGCCAGATGCATTCCTTTGCTCTGTTAATGATGTGAAGGTTAACAACACAATTGATCACAGAGTACGAAATGTTGTCCCAGGTGTGGAGGTGAGCTGATTTATTATTCCTTATTGTCCGTGTTTTCTGTTATTCATTTTTGCTCTTTCTAATGTTGTTTATTTTCTTCTCTCTTGCTACTCTGAATCTTACTGTAGGGGTTTCTTAGACAGAAGTTATCAGGCCAAGGGCTTGCCTTTATCCTTGGGGGTGGATCTGGTATGTGCTTCTCATTTTTTCATTTTATTTTTGCAAATTCTCCAAAAGCCTGTTTATATCTGTTATTCAATCACGAAAACAGAAAACAGGCTTGGAGTTCTACTTTGAGTTTTCATGTGACCTCAACCTGTTGGCTTGAGCAACCCAAGTGTTCGTTTTGTTATTAAGATTTATTCGATTCCTGCAATGTGGTGAATCTCAACTGCTGACCTCGAGCTGTACCACGTCAGATGCATTTATGCTAATATATTACGTTGGATACAATGGATTTAGATTTTATTCACACTTCAAGTAGATGGAGTCATTTCTGTAATACTAACTTAAAGGCTGGTCTTCTTTTTCATTCAGAGATTTATGGTTCATAATTTACTGAGCATGATATATATAATGGCCAGAAGGATAGGGAGATTACATTATTGATATTGATATATTTATTTTAATGTTCAAGATGGAACGGACCTCATGCTTTAGCCTTTAGACAATTTAAGTTTAGCATTATTTTTATTCGAAGAAAAAGCTTTCTGTTTCAAAATAAATAATGTAAGTCGGCTAACTATGATTTTTTTTTTTTTTTGGGTTCTGCTAGTTGTACAGAAAAATCTCGAGGTTGGTGAAGTTATCGCAGTGGATATCTCCTGCATTGTGGCTATGACCACTTCCATTGATGTCCAAATCAAATACAATGGTCCTGTTAGAAGAGCAGTATTTGGAGTAAGAGTTCTTTATTTTAATGGAGTTGTGCTTTTCGCTTTCCATGTCTTCTCTTGCTCTTCGTTGGCCATGCAATAATTTGATTTCTGTGTTATTATCTACACAAAGACTGAACTAATATAGGTTAATAGTTTACGAGCTGTACTTCTCATAACTACAGTCAATTCTTACTCGGGGCTTCTGTCGAGGGAATATCTTATTTCGACCTACTCTACTCGTTCTCAAGCTTTTAACAAGACATTTATTCTTTATATTTATAGGAAATACATTTGTTTCATGCTTTAAGAGGGTGTCCAATGATTGTGGAATTGCAGGGTGAAAACTTAGTGACAGCCACATTAACAGGACCAGGGATGGTGTTCATACAGAGTTTGCCATTTCAACGACTTTCGCAACGCATCGCGAGGTAATTACTTAAGAATTCTTTTAAGGCACGCGGAAGGTGTTGGTTTCTGTTTTTTCGCTCGAAACTTGTTGAAGAAAGCATGAATTTTGATTGCAGGGCTGTTACATCCCCAAACATGAGGGAAAATCCAAAGTTTTTCGTTCAGCTTGCACTTTTCTTTTTTCTGGCGTATGTTGTGATTGTATCTTCAATAATCTTGACAGATGTATGATTCTATTTCTAGATCTTCCTTTTTAAATCTCTCCCAGGGTGATTAGTTTACCTGAAATTGGGATTAACTAATACAAAGGTTTAGTTCCGAGTTGGATAACCTTTTTTTCAATGGTTAATTATTGGATTTTATTATATATATATATATGGAAGTTGTGCATATATTTTGAGTCTATTGCTTATTTGGGACAAGGATTATCTAAGATTATAATATTTATAAATATTATTTTCTACTCTTCAATCAGTTATAGTCTAACACTATTTCAAAACGTTCAATTTGCTATAGTATTTACTATTTGCTACAGTATTTACAATTTTCTTCGCCATAAATGCATAGTATTAACCAACACTAATTCTTAGGATTATAAGTTTATAAAAATGTCCCAAACACCCCTTAAATGATATCTTTTCTGGTTGAATTTTGTTATTTGGTATTTGTATTATTATCTATGCCTTGAATTTGTTGTACTTTGTATCCTAACAAGTGTGGGGATTTTTGTTTCGTAATGGAAATTAAAACTGAAACTTCAACTTTATAGATATAGACAAAAAAAAAAAAAAAAAAAAAAAAAGTGAAATATTGGTGAGTCCAAATACTCTCTTTTACTATGTAAAAGAAATACTATGTTTCACTTTCAATTGTTTTCCAACAAATTCCCAATCAATTTTTCTTTTTCTTTTTTTTAAAAAAAAGAACAGAAAAAAGAACAGTATCTTTTTCTCCCTTAAAATCCATTTTTGAAATATAGTAACCATGTTTTTTTCCCCTTAAAAATCTTTTTTAAAAAAACAAGAACTTTATGTTTCATTAAATCTATTTTTCACAAAAACTATAACCATGTTTGTTTACTTAAATGGATACTTCCATCGACATTGGTATTTTAAAAAAAAATTGTTTGCGATATTTTCTTCATTTTCTTATTTATTTGTTATTTTATCTATATTCTTAAAATGTATTTTTATTCTCCAATTTTTTAGGTAGCATTTTGTTTTTCACTAATTTTTTAATCAAAATAAAAATAGACGTCTTCAACAACAATATATTTTTCTTCCTTTGATTCTCTTTCCGTTTTCGTTTTTTAACCCTCCACATCGCTACCACCAATATTACTATCACTGTCAGGTTGTCCTATACAAATTTAGAAGCTATAATAGTTTTAAAAATTTAAAAATAAATAGAAAATGTAGCTAAAAGCTTTAGAGTGAATTTGTAATACAATCAAAATAAAAACATCCGAAACTTAAATTTGTTATAAATCCAAAATAAAAGAAATTTGAGAGAACTGAGAAGTAATGTGAAAGAGTTTGGGAGAGCTCACCAGAAGTTCTAGACAGGTTTAGAGAACGAGATATTCGAGAGAGTTTTGAAGAAATGGAGAGGAGGGAAAGATTTTAAGATTACGAAGATTTGGAATATAAGATATATAATATGAAACAATTTTTCAAAATAAGATAAATAAAACAAATTTTGAAAAAAATTAAACTCGTAATTTGAGAAAAATAGATTTAATGAAAAAAATTTCATTCACACCAAACTTGTAATTTCATAATGATTATAAAAGTGATGAGTAACTTTTAAGCATTTTAAAGTCATTTTCAAATATGCCTTTATACTCTGGATGTGGTCGTGGTTTGCTGTTGAATTTTGGCTACGACCTTCCAAAAATTAAATTGCTCGATATTGATATTGTCGAACTTTCACAAATAGATGTTCTAAATGTGAGAGGAAAAACTAGACAAATGTTTGCATAGAAGAACAATTGAAGTGATCATCTTGGGCAAACATCTATAGTGAAACTTGAGTTATCATAACTTAATAGAGATAATAGTTATTCTACAATCTTACAATCATACCAACGTTTAACTTCTAGGAAAGTTGATTTGGCATCTATGGATTTATGGACGTTAATCTTCCACATCAATCGAGGGTATGTGGATCTAAAAACTAACTAAACTTGACACCATCTGAGATTATCGAAAAGGCAAGGACCTCGAGAAGAAACCAAGTCCGGGTGTTAGAAAAGTGACACAACTTACAACTTTATCGCCATCCTCCGAAGAGGTTACATTAAACAGGGATTCAATAGTCAAAGGATCAACGGGTTAGGTTTTACTACAATTACTTGAAATCCGTTATTTCTAGCCAAGGTAGGAAAAACATAGGCTATATCTAATCAAGCCTAGCATATCATCCCAGTTAACTTCTAAAGAAAAGTTCCGATCAAACATGCTCTTTTATGATCACTTATCTGAGTGCATCAAGTTTGTTCATCCCACTGAATGAGAATCTTAATCGGTCCCAAGGAATCACCAAGGGATAATAAGCAGTCGTATAATTCTAAAAAGTTCAACCTACAATTATCAACAAAGCTAATCAGGCCCTCTTAATCGGCCAAGCTGTGTTGGAAGAAGGCAAGCAAGCATGTCGATATTTGCTGAAAAAAAGTGTTATCTCTAATTTGAAATTGGGTTTATCGATACAGATAAGGCAGCAGATACTGCAGGAGAAACAAGTATAACAGTCGCTAGATTGGCAGCAGCGAGCTTCTTACAAAAATCCTCTCTAATCTCTAATGTTCCTTATTATTATCAAGGAATGGATGTAACATATAACTCAAGAAACTTATCAACAAGACCACATGATCTCGAAATAAGAGTCTGGGGGATGAAGAAATTTAAGAGTCTAATTCCTTCTTCTGTAATTAGAGACTGATTCCAGGAGAGGAAAAGGATGTTATTGACTCCCAAGAGAGTAGAGACCTTGGCAATGGCAAAAGCGAAGACTCAAAGGCAAATATTCTAACCAATAAGGAACCTCAGATGAGAGAAGTCCATTGATGGCTAAAAAGTGTTTTAGTGGTAGACAGAAAATTAGCATTCCATAGTGGAATTTTCATTGGAAAAAAGAAAAAAGAAGAAAGAAGAAAGAATACAAGGGCGAACAAAAAAATAAACCCCAAAAAGAAAAGGAAAAAAAAAAAAAGGAGTTTGACGCTAACTACGAAAAGGACTACAATCCAAAAGAACGAGACTTCAGACTAATGTCATAATTAAAAAGCGGTCTAGCGACCGACACTTGAATAGAAGCATTAAACATAACCAACTCCCTGACCTTCTCCCTAGATTACTCAAAATCCCTAAAGATCCTACTATTCCTCTCATGCTAAATGCCCCACAAAGAAACTCACATGCCAGAACACATTATCCCTTAATCCAAAACCCAAAGGAAGGATGCAGAAGCACGTCCTCTAATACGAGCCCTACTCACACCTAAAGATCTCTACCAACATAAATGGCAATGTGAGCCACAATTTGATCAGGGCACTAGTTTATCTCATATCATTCATGAGCTAGTGGAATGTTAGCAAGAGCAAGTTCAGAACTAGAAAGCTAATTCTTAGAAACTCCAGTTGCCAAAAAGCAAAATGATTCGACATAATGAAACCCATCGAAATAAGATTTCTTGATGCAGAGTGCATTGCCTTGCCAAGACCAAAGATGATAAATGGTTAAAAAATTACAATTATATTTTCAATGTTGTAGGTGTATGAACAAATGCATATTGAAATACAAACAAGACAACCACAGACTTGGTTTCAGTCTCATATTTATTAGATAGAGTTGAGGCTGCCACTCAATAAACCGACTATTAGGGCCCCGGCCCAGGACTGATTAGTGCCAAATTTAATTATATTACAATACTTCATTTATATTGAAATCACACAAAAATCAAATGTAAGAGTCAACATCACATCATCTACAACCAGCAAAAAGTATACAAATCCCGCTTATGGCTCTCAAGGAATGTGAACACAGTCCACATCGATTAAAAGTGGAGAAGGTCCTCCTAAATATACACAAGTACTACATCTTCCTTGGTAAGAGAGCTTTTGAATGGAATCTAAATGCAAAACTACGCGGGTTAAAACGAGTTTAAGCAAAAAATAGAAGATATCAAACTGACGGTGAAAAATGAAGAGATATCTGTTGACATAACAAGAATAAAAACCCAAAGATTTCAACAAAGTAGAAGGAGCCAGGAGGTCAGAATTTTGAAAGGCAAGCAAATTCAAATACTGAACAATATGTCATCCCAATATCAAACTTTCCATAACTTGTAATAAAATCATGACATAATGTTGCTCCTAAAGAAGCTAAGGCTACAATGCAAGACTCATCTCAGACTTCAATTCCAAAAGCAATCATTTTTGCTTCCTTAATTCAGTCTGTATTATTAATTCATTCGTACACGTTACCAAGACAGACACTTCTACAGAATTCTAAGCTCAGTAGCAAGCAAAGAAATAACTTAACAAACAAAACGACAATAAATTCTCACGAACCCAAAAACATAAATTCAACTTCACTGCGTTTGGCTTGAAATCATACCCGTTTTCCTTGCATATGCGAAAATCCCACCTGCTTCGATAACAGGACCTGCATCCCCAATAGGCTTAAGCTTATATTCTTTCCCCGTAGTATGGTTGATCAAGCGGCTTTCAGCGAGCTCAATTGTCACCACGTCACCAGTCTTACATTCATCACAAATCCTAGTCTCCGATTCCAATGGATAAATCTCTCCAGTTGCCACGGAGTTTCTGAAGAAAATACGCGCATAAGATTCAGCAACTACAGCCACGGCGCCGGACGCTCCCAACGCAACCGGCGCGTGCTCCCGTGAAGAACCACAGCCGAAGTTGTCGCCGGCAATTATGATGGAATATTTGGTTTTCATTTCGTCAGTTTCCACGAAGCGTGTGGAATAAGAGGAAGGAAGGCCAATTAGGGCGTAGGATCCGAGCTTCTCATATTCGCTGGGATTAGAGGGGACCAAAGTTAGGTACTCAGCCGGAATAATCTGGTCAGTGTCGATGTTGTCTCCGACGACATAGCAGCGGCCGTGAAATGCGGGGGTTGAAGGAGCGGCGGAGGATGGTGAAGCGGTTGCTTGAGGGATGATAGTTGCAGGACGCGGCGGCGCGTGGGTGACGGCGATGGATAAATCAAACAGGAAATTGGAACGGGAAGAGGGGAATTTGAGGGTTTGAGAGGAAGAAAGAAGGGAAATGGAAGGTGAAGACGGGGGAGTGGGAACGGCGATAGGGCTTTGAGACAGAAACAGTGAAGCCGCCATGGTCGTTTCTGGCCGAGAAAATGTGAGATCGAACGGGGTCGCCTTTTGGTGTTTTATGTCGTAATTAGCTGGTGTAAAATGCCTAAATTTTAAAATTAAAAAAAAAAAAAGGCTTTTTTTTTTTAAAAAAAAAGGATAAATAATACTCTGATTAATGACGGTAATTGTGGTTTCACTTCCATTTATACCCTGATGCCCTAAATTTTATAAAGTTCCAATTTATCCGTTGTTTATGAACAAATCTAAACACACTATAAAACTAAATTTGGAGGTTAGATGATGAAACAATGAAGATTTGAGGGTATAGAGTTCAAGACAGTAAATTTTGAAGTTTAAGATAAGCAATAGTAAATGAAATAACGTAAGGAAGAATATCGTGAATGAAAGAACGCAAATTTGAGGACTCAGAGTTTAGTGTGAAAATAAATTTGGAGGATAAAATAAGAAAAAAAAAATGTTGATTAAAGAATGAAAATTTGGGGGCATGGTGTTGAGGAGGAAGGTTACTATAGGTATGGTTTATAGTTGTATCGTGTTTTTATTTATCTCCATCTAGTTTAGATTTGTTATCATAAATAAATATAAAACTTCTATCTCTAAACAAAACTTACAAAGTTTGTTTTAAAACAATAAGTTCAAGGGTTGAATGGGTTGAAATGAAACTTTCAAAGTTCAAGGAAAAATCTTTTTTTTTTTTTTTAATTCTATGCTAAAATGCATTTTTTTAACATTTGAAGATAGTCATTAAGTCTATGAAATTTCAAAAGATATTTTAGTCTCTAAAGTTTCTAGCTTGTTAAATAGTCTAATTAACTAAATTTTGGGTCATTGGATCTTACATTTTGTCCAAGATCAATAAATGGTCATTGGATCTTTCACATTGATCAAAGATAATTCGGAGTAATTGGATCTTTCACATTATCTAGGACAATTCGAGTCATTGGATTTGCTTGATGAACAAGTTTCTTTGGACTATAAATAGGAGACCCATGGTTGACAAACTATCCCAAAATTTCAACAAGTGAACAAAATATGAAAGCTAAAATAGATAAAAAAAAAATCTTGTAAGAGAGTAAGAAACGAAAATTTGCAACTCCTATTTTATATAGTAGTATTCTTCTACCCTTACTTGTGGATTTTACCTTAAATTATTTAGGAGCTTCCCACAAAAAGTTGTAGTTTATCATTCTCTCATTATTCTCAAACTACTTTAGATGTGATCGTCGATCACAATACTTTCTTACCATTTCATTCCATACATTAAATATATATTAAATATTCACATCTTGACTATAATGTAAGTACATGAACTACACCATACGATCGTATATCATCATTAGAACGAGTTGGAAACCCAGACACACCATCATGTTCACATTGTGTTTAATCAGATGACAAATCCTCCTAGGTTATGCGGTATTGTGATGCACTTGCTTAATATGCTATGTGGAATTTGCATACTTCCTAAGAGTAGCTAAATTCTACTAAATATTAGTCACCAACCCATGCAAGTTCTCCTCCTCTAAGTCTTACTTTTGTCAACTGTTCTTGCTTGTTATTATTTGTTCCGATTTCTTCCGAGATTATTGTTTAAAAGTTTTAGGTCATTTATATTGAAAATTTTAAACTTTTAAATTTTCATTAGTTTCATTTTTCTCTAGAAAATGGAATCATGACCTCTTCGGGTCAAGACATGCAAGAGACACACCTCATTAGACATTTTGTTAGGTTCGGTCTCAACCAAGTCAGAGGCTGAGACTTAGCATATTGTCTTGGGCCAAGGCCCAAGATAAACCTCTTTAACCCATTTTAGTCTTAGGATGCTACTTTTGACCCAAGGCTTCCAAAACCAAGATTTTGAACCATTTTAGTCCAAGAAATCTTGGCTTTTGACCTATTTTAGTCCTAGGATGATCTTGACCCAAATCTAAAATCATCCATATCACCAATGTTTATTTTTTTTCAGTAAAATGATTATTTATTTATGGTTAATGACTGTTCCACAAGTATTAAGAGACTGTGCTATTAGGTATTAGTGAAGTCATATTTCAAAATTTTCATTGGCAAATTTATCATGAATCGGTAATTTTAGGACGAAAGAAAAAAATCTAACCAGCTTCTGTTTTACAAGTAGGCTAAGGCTGGCAGATCTTTTACGTTAGTATCAAATGTGTTGTTTGATTACCTTAAGAGACTCTAATGAGCTTCTTTTTTTTTCTTCCTTTTCTAGATTCCCTCGCGTTTTCCATTCTCTTTTTCTGTTCAAACACGAACCTCGTCAATTGCAAGTGTAAAATTGTTTCTGAACGGTCTTAAATCATCAATTGACCAAAAAAGTTAAGTTGATGGGTAAAGTCGAATTTAATATTATATCACTTAACATATACAAGTATGAAATTACTAATAATTGTGTTGTACCTGTGTATATAAAAGTTACCAAGAATCAAATCCTGCCACTAATGTAGCCCTCTTTAAGATTTTGTAATGCTTCTCGTATTGAATCTTCATCGTGGCTAGAGTATTTCAAACATATCAGACGCTGAGCTACATGATAAGCCATTCTGATAGGATGATACTGCAAGTAGTTTATCTCCATCCGTCTTTCTTCCTGGATAATTTTAAATCTTTGATCTAAGATTATCATAATTTTGCAAATACTATTGAAATATTAGAGCACAAAATTAATGGATCCTACTCCTTGAGTGGGAAATAGAGTTAGACTACATGGAACCTAAACAATTGTTTCTTAGGTTGTGTAACTTGTGTTCATTAACTCCAATTTTCTAATTACTCATGAAAACAAGTTTATAAATACTACATCCATCTATAAGGTTTTTTTTGTTATCTACTTTCCACCAATGTTTTTTTAAGAAAAAAAACAAATTAACTTTTGAAAAAAAAAAAAAAATTCCAAATACTTCTTTTTGTTGTCAGAATTTAATTACAAATTCAGATGTTACTACAAGAAACGTGAAAGCAACATTACCAACTGTTAATTTTGTTTAAATTTTATGTGAAAACAATTTAAAGTTTCAAGAAGGCGCGGTGTACAAATTGCAAAAATGGGAATGATCTTCTGAATCCCATTCCTTTAAATGAAGAAGGTGATTTATGGAGGGGTTTCATTTGTTCATCTTTAAATGAAGCCTAAAAAAGCATGGAAAGGTAAAGTACTATTTTCTGCTAGTGATCTAAAACTAAAGAGTTATAGTGCGCTTGGTTTAATTTTTCAAAGGTTTAATTTTGAATAAAATTGAAGGGTTTGACAACAACTCAAAATAGTTTTTAAAATAATTTTTTATTTTATTTTAAATAGTTTTTATCAAAAGAGCTTAAATAAAAATAACCTTTTCGATTTTTTTTCTCTCCAGTCAATCCAAACAGATCCTTAATCCTCTTTCTTAGTCAAATTCGTTACTTGGAGACGAGGGCAAGAGAAATATGTTCATGAATCGGTAAATTTTGGTTTCATTAAAACATAACAATTCTATAAAAGACTGAATTACCTTCTCCTTGATCCTGGAAGTAATGTCTCTTGCAGTTTCAATAACCGTGCTTGGCAATCCAGCCACTTCTGCTAATAAAAGGCCATAGTGTGGTACATGTCTTATTCCGTCCTTTAGTTGAAACTAGTCGTCGATGCAAACGATCAGTCAGAAAAAAGGCAATAAAAAGGATTATAGACTAACAGAACTAGAAAACAGTACCTTGAAATCCAAACGGTTATTCCTTATATCCACATGGAAGTGAAGAATTTTTACGTTTGGATAGATGGTTGCCAGCTCTGATAGGCCCTCCATATGAGTGGCAAATATGGTATAGCTGAGGCAGACAAAGAAGCGGTAAGTACATTTGTTGAAGTTCGCTAGTGAACCCAAATCTCAATAAATTTTACCACTATTGTAATACCTACTCCCAAATTTATCATTATTAAATGATATATATCTAGGACCCTACATTATTCTTAAATGTTATTATTTTGATAAGCATAAAGTTTTTCCAAATCTATAGATATACTAGTGATTTAATTAGAATGAGAAATGATGAGCAATGAATTTTACATGGGACAAAAAAGGACTAGACACGTTTAACTAACATCTAGAATCTGATTTTCTTTTTCTTTTGTATTCAACAACACTGGAGATTTGAAGCTCGACCTTTAGGTTGATAATATATTGCTTCACCAGCTGAGATACGACTAGGTTGATCCATTTAAAACCTTATTGATTACTATGGATGAAAATAGTATGCATGCATGCTTTATCTAAAATATTATTGCATCTCTGGTAATCAAGTAGAATAGTTGGTAAGGATATTATATGCACGCTTTCAGTGTCAAAAGATGTTCGCAGCAGCTCCATGCAATTGCAAATCCATCAGAGGAAGAAGTTGCCCTCCCAAGTTCATCCACGACAACGAGACTCCTACATTCCAGTGAAAAATATGTTTCAATAAAATGTCGAGCATTTCGAGGGTTCTTCAAGTTCAGGTTCACAGTAGATTAATTTACCTTTGGGAGACATTCTGCATAACAAAAGCCGTTTCCTTCATCTCCGTCATGAACTGCAACCCGTAAAATATTAATGAAAAGATGTTCTTGGTAAAAGAAAATAAGTATGAATCGTGTAGGAAAACAAATACTGTGCTGGAGTTGGACTCTAGACTATCATCTGTGCCCATTCGTGTGAATATACGATCAACAACTCTCAATGTTGAGAAATGTGCTGGAACATAACATCCAATTTGAGCAAGAATAACTACAAGGCACATTTGTTGAAGATAGGTACTCTTTCCACTCCTGCCAGAAAAAATAGTTCGTTAAAGCATGTCATCTAAAGACTTCCAAGTTGTACAATGGCAACCTGAATCTTAACTGGAAGGATTAATTGATTTTCCCCTGGCTTAACTGTGTATGAGATGTTTAAATGATATTCAAATTACATATACCTTTATCTAAATTCAGCTCATTCTCCTAGAGTATCAATGGATTTATTGTATAATGTCGTTCCCTTGGATTGGACATTTGTGGAAATAATATTGGTTTACAAAAAACAGAAAAGATAGTGTTTCAGTGAAACTATATATATGCCATAATTAAATATTTTTCACCGTTTCCAAGATTATTTATGATATGATATGATATTATTATTATTATAAAGGGATATTCAGAGCGTCTCTTACAATTATAACACTTTAATTATTATGCCTATTTGAAACTACTGGAACAACACTGATCTTGTGTTTCCAGTGATGACTAAGCTTATAATTTTTTCTCATGTATTACTTTCGTGAGTAGTTTTTGACAAAGGTGCCACGAAGATGAGAGGATGCTTTTAGCATCTCAAACTATGCAGTTTTAGGTCATAAGTGCTCTCCCTTTTGAGTAATTAGGTAATTATCACTTTATAGATCATTAGCTTGTTCACTTTTCTGAATTATTTTATTTCAAAGAAGTTAGCCAAAATGAAACAAGAAAAATAAAACAACAATTTTTTGTGCAATTTAAATCACGTCATGGGGCGAGTTCTTACATATTTGGACCCATGATGATTATCATGTTGGATGCTTCAGATAGAAATATGCTGTTAGCCTGCAAAGAAAAAACTCAAATTTCCATAAAAAACAAGGGAAAGAGTCTACAAACAAAACAATCCTATATTACTATAGTATCAGCAATTGGCAAGGAAGTTATACGTACAACAAAATCGTTGTGTATACTTTCTAGGATTGGGTGTCTAGCAGCTTCAATGGCCATCGGGCCATTCTCTGTTTGTATCAAGGAAAATCAATCACTGTCAATTTTGTTGTTGCATTCAGAAACATTTGGACAGAAAGAAAGGCCGGAAAACATGTTTGCTTACCTGTAAAGTTTGGCCTAGTATATCGATCAACAGGCTTTGTTGATATTGTATGTGCAAATGAATTGACAATCATATCTAAGAGACACAAGACTTCTGCGAGCAGTGTTAGCATAGAGACGTCCTCTCTTATGGCATCTACCAGTCCTGCATTTGATTGGGTGTAAAATATATTTTTTACCATGTAATTTATTGCTCCTTACTAAACTATAAATTCAGAGATATAGGTGAACTAAATCAGTGGTAGCTCATGATTGAAGATTTACTATATAACTAAGCATGTGAGATGACCTTCCAGGCAAATTTCTGTTCTTATATAGCACTCTCCTGCAGCAGACTTGTTTCTAACATTCAGCTGAAAATGGGATAAATACACTTAAGAGTTTTGCTGCATCCTACAGCATAATTTTCATGGCACACACAAATGTGGATCGCAAAATTCAGAACCAACAAAAAAAGGTGGAGGTGCGGAACTATAAGCCATGTGTTCTCGTATGACATGAAATTTTTAGCGTTATAGTTAAATGACTGAACCTTTTAGGTAATATACTTTTATCATTTCTAAGACGTTCCATGATTGTCAGAATGCCAACACTCTACAATGGAGTACAGATGAGTAACCGATACAAAATTCAATTAGGCCCTTCATTGTTGTTTCTTATGTGTTTTAAAGACATAAAGCAATTATAAACCATATGCCTTCTGAATTGAATGAGTTGTCAACTCGCATGAAAACTTATATGTAAGAAAGGAAAAGTATGACCATTATTTGTATGTACAAGTATATCGTGATGTATTAACATTATATAATTAACTTCAAAACCAATATAAATGTACTATTAGAACATCGATATGTGGTTACCATCGTATAATAACAGAAGTACTCACAGAAGCAAGTTCCAGGGTAGAGCATCGTATGTTGTTCCCGTGCTTCAAGACCTGAATTTTGTGTAACTGGTAAGAAGGTGAGACTCAAAAAATTGCAAAGACATCAACAAGAAAGCAAGCGTCATGTTTAACCTGAATAAACTTGCTAGGAAGCTTTCCTTGTACATCTTTATGAGGAATGCTCAAATAAAACCCTTGCCTATTATTAAATGGCAGTTTTAAGCTGGGCAACTTGTACTCCTCTCGATATTTGTTAGCAAGATTATGTATAGCTGGCATGAACAGTGACTTTTAATTCTTAATATGACAGACATCTAAAACAAAGACGTTAACTGACAGATTCGATTTATTAACAGGAGAAAACCTTCACTAGTATCACAGAATGTCCTTCTTGCAATATCCAACAGTCCATCAATTCCAGCTTTAACTGCAAAACATTGTTGAGTGCGAGCAATAAAAGGAACTCTTGCATGAAGAACGTCTTCGTCGATCACTTCTCCAATCCTGCAACAGGAAAACTTCTTTAAAATGAAAGAAATATATAATGACTTTAGTGAGGGCTTCTGTTAACAAGACCAGTGTTATTCAAAGTAAGTTAATTAAAATCTTTAAGAAAAATTGGTTTACTAGTCAAAAAGATCATATTATTAGGACTGTGTAGTCATTAGCAGGAACCAAGTTACCTCTTCCTAATGTTTGCATATTTTTCGTTTTCACAAACAGATTTGTAAATATTTGCAAGCAGAAAACTCTTTGCTTCCTTAAGTACCTGAAATTTTGAACGAACCCATCACAAGTACGTGCTGGACTTTTGAAGAGGCTTCTATATATTTGGAAAGAATATTACCTTTGAGAGTAAAGGCAATGCCTCAAGGGCAGTTTTTAGCAGAATAATGCTAGATATCAAATTTTGGCTCTTTTTAGCATTACCAGGATGCAAAACTTCATTTGTAACCTTCTTTTGCTTGAAGCAGAAGTGACAAAGTACTCTGTCTGAATAAGAAACATGGAAAGACGATTATGTACAAAATTCTAACTTAGATTTTTAGTTCACTTTTATTTTTACACTCTTTTTGCACTTCACCATTGCTGTAGCTGCAGACTTACCGGTCTCTTTAGGAAATTTACGGAGTGCTTGAGAAAGCCCAAAGAATAATTGTTCATTGCTCATCAATTCATCCTATAAAAGAAAAAGAAAAGGTTAGGAAGCAGCACCTTGTCGATGAAGTATCTGGCACCTACTGAAACTATACAAGAACAAATTGTATTATTTAATCAACATCTCATTATATGAGAAACTTGTTGGGAACAATGACTTTATTTTTTATTTCACCCAAAAAACCTCATATCAATAGAGATAGTTGTCCTCATCTCACTTATATCTCAAAGATCTTCCCTTCATCTAGGCAATGTAGGACTTTAGACACAATCCAACAAAACTTAATTTTCTAGCCAATTGGAGGGTGAAATTGGATATTAATCCAAGAAATTTATGGAGACAAAAGTACATAAGTTCCACGGACAGTATGAAATATTTCATTTTACAGAATTGATTAAAATGCATTGCTCATGCATTACTTGGTCATACTGAGTTCAATGTCCGAAGATGCAGCAATAATTGGTCATAGTGAGTTCAATGTAAGAAGATCCTTCCTGTAACAATTGAGAGGAGCTCAATCGATGTTTAACGTTGAGAAACAAAAGATTTTCTACATTTATTCATTCAAAAGAAGGCTTCTCTAACTTTCAATAGCAGCCCCAGCATAGTTCATCTCGCTCCACCATTCTCTTTGTAAGTGGCAACTCATGGCATGGCCCAAACCATAACAAGGTACCTATGAACTATGGCGGGGCTAAGAATGTTTTACAAGTACTAAGTCGACATTATTGTTACTTGACACTGTAAAAGGAAATAGTGGGTAGGGAGGATTCACTTTCTTTGAGAAGACTTGTAATTGTTACTAGAAGAATTAAGGAATCCAACCTCTTCAATAGCAAGTTCTAAAGCAATTCTGTTAGAAATATCATGACAATTGAACCATGCGATTCCAGTTCACCATAAATGTAGATATGAAAATCATAAACCAGAATGATACTGACCAGGCAATCCAGACGGGCATTAATGGTTTCAATATCTTTTAGTGGCTGCAAAAGATTGGCACGAAGAAGTCTAGACCTGTAACAAAAACTTGACCGAAATTGCAGTGATAGTAAAGCACAAAATTTTAAAATAAACATGAAGAAGGGACTAAAAACCTACACATTCACACGAGTACTTGGCAACAACTGTATATCAAAATAATGTTCTATAAGGAATTACCGACTCATTTATGTGATATTCAATTGCATGCGTCAAATACTAACTTAGATGACAACTTGAAGATGTAAGACGATCAATTTTGCAGCAACAAGTGGAAAAGAGAGAATCAACCAACATGTAATATCGTACCCTCCTATAGTTTTTGTTGTTTTGAGCATGTTATACAGACTTCTCTTCTTGTTGCTTGTTCCCCAAAGATTGGAGTGAAGTGGCTCGATAATTTCTAAATTCTGAACGCTGCCACCAAACAATTCACCCTTTAATCAGACATCCGCAGTCATCTTAATTAGCAGTTACACATAGTTGTAAAGAAAAGAGAAATGAAGAACCTCGTTGCATCAATGCTTACATGATCAGATGAGCCATTGAAGGAGACCTAAAATATACAACTGAACCATCAGGATGGAGTAAGAACTCCAGAACCAAATTTAAGATTTATGAATTCATTCAGTCAAATAAACACTGATAATCAAAGTTAAACAGAGAACGAGTATTTTAAACCTAGTCCCTAAATTTAATTACACATCCAGTTGAAAGGTTTTTCTCTGCATAGTACTTTATCTTTCAAAACACAATTCTAGAATTAGAACAACGGAAGTCAAAAAGTGGAAAAGGAATGAGCTGTAGTGAAAACAGAAGTAACAGAACTATTGTTATCATTTAAAGAAGAAGAAGAAGAACTGTATTAACAAGGAGTCAACCTTAAATTCGATATGTTTCAAATTTGTGACTCGACCAATATGCAGGAAAAGCCTTGTCTAGTAGTTATAATTACAGATGTATCTATTCTATTTATTCAAACAAGATGAAAGGAAAGGATGATAAAATAAAATAATTAATTTCCCAACCTTAGGTTAGCAATCTTATACACAAACCAAGATGAGGTAGATAAGTTAACTGTCTTACAGAACTACATAAACTTAACTCGTGAGATTGCCTGTCTTACAATGAATCTCATTCAAGCATCAGGAGAAATGTAACTATTGAATTCTATTCAGCACTTCTACGACCATCTGAGGGAGAAACTTACCAATAAAGAGTGATTGGTCACAATTACCCCCTTCTCTGCTTCAATCCTGAACATCAAGAAGCTGGTTCATTAGTGAAACCTGAGCATTTGAGCCAACAAGAATACTCTCGAGAAAGTATTAGTGATTAGCAATGCTCAACAGGAATTCTCTCAATAAACTATTAGCATCATAAGACTGACACTTTTCCTCTCTTCTTATTTGTTAACAAACTAACCTAAACAACACTTCTCATATCAAAGTAGTTGAAGGCTCAAGTTCGGATAATACCACTTAATGCTAGCAGCAGCAGCAGCCAAGCAGAGATAGTACTGTTTGTAATAAGTATCTAAACCAAGAGCAGAAGGTTCCTTGGCTGCCAGATTCTTAATCAGAACGGCACCCTGGAAAGTTCGACCAAGATATGTTCAAAGCAGACTAACAAAGAACAATATCCAATACAGTAACCATCAAATGAAACTTGAAAAGAAAAAAAAGACAAAGGAAAAAACCTTTGTGTCATCAAAGCAAGAACGTGCCATTACAACCTACAGAGTTTCAAATTCAATTTAAGTTTTTCTATAAAGGCAACCAATCTACACAGGCAAGCAATTTAAGTTGACCTTTTTCACTGTAGCAAAAAATCTATCAGCCAAAACAGAAACCCCAACCATGCCATCAGGTGCAAGCTTGTTTGGAGGAACAAGTATGACCATTGGATCATAAAAATGCAGCAAAGTTTTTGTATTCTGGTAGGAGCTGCTGGTTTCTATATATTGAGAAAGATGAAGTGAAGCTGATCTCAAGTCAAATGCAGCAACTCCAACCTGTACGAAGATTGATCTTGATTAAGCAAGCAATTCACCTATGTTAGTAGCCGAAGCCTAATCTTCGGCAAGCAGTTATATGGTAAAACGAACTAACCTCTATCTCTCAGATTCATGTCCTTAATTAAAATTTAGAGTAAATGTTAGAGTATAAACCACTCCAATTTAAGCTAAAGAATGATTTACTGAACCGCAAGACAACCTCCAAATTACATATCTCAGCAGCATAAATCATCATTTCATTACTCAATCAGTTCATACAAAGGCATTAAAGCTAAAGGAAATGCACAAAGAGCATCGGTACATATAAATTCATCATGCGCGGCCGGTATTATCTAGTTTTAGGAGATGGCGCAGAATAATTCAGCCGTAGAACTACCGTATCATTTCTTCATAAAACGTTCCATTAAGGAACACTCAGATCACTCATTGTTCTTGTTCCAGAAACACAAAATGCTTAAACTAAATGCAGAATAAGAAAATGTAGGAAATACTTTCCTATCAACTTCCATTTTTTCTCAGAAAACGAATGATGCGAGCTCTTACGAGGAATTGCAGAAACATACCTCCTTGGCTCTGTTCTCGATCAGACCGACCACGAAGCTCGATCTCTCGCCTCCATCGTCTTCCATTCTTTCTCTCGCCGATCTCCGTTCAAACTTCAAACAAGCTCCTGTGCGTGGCCTGTTACGCGCTATTTATAGATTGAGCACTAGCACTTCAGCGTTGAGTGTGGAAATGTTATGGGTTCAGGAGTTTGGCGCGAAACTATCCAACGGCCGAACAATAATATATACATTGGAAAATTATTAAATCGCACTTTTAGTCCTTCCGTTTGTTCCTTTTTTTTTTTTTTCCAATTTTCAAATATAGGAAAATACAACCGAATCTCGTGTCATCTCATATCATGTAAATGACAGATATTAATCCGTTTATTTTCGCATTTATTAATGACATTGATAAAAATTGATATAAATCTAACAATATTTATCTGCGTCGGTTATATTTGTAATTATTTTCGTTATTTTGTTATTATAATAATTTTTTTTTGTTTTTTCTCAAAAATTTCAACATATATTTTAATTCTCGACTTTTTAGAATAGGTTCACTTAGGTTCTTAAAAATTCAAAAGATAAGTTTTGGTTGGGCATTTTGTTTTTTTTTTAAATTTTTTAAATGACCTCTCCTCTCTAAAATTATTTAAAACATAATTTTGTAATTAAAAATTTTATATAATTACATAAAATCAAAATTCAAAAATAGTTTAGAAACTTTTTATCTAACCAAATTTTAAAAACTTAAGCCTAAAAACATGTTTTTAAAAAACTTGATAATCAAACACACATATTTTAGAAAACTTTAGGATTAAAAATTTGTGTTTTTGAAAACTCGTGGACTAAGCTTACATAGTATCAAAAACTTGAGAACTAAAAAGGTGGTTTGCCCTGTAAATTATAGAAATTCTCTGTTGACGAAAGTAAGATCGACCCTAATTCTCATCCCCTTTTCAATAATTTAATCGTCTGCACTCAGCACTCTACTGAGTGCAGTAACCAAAATGACATATGTCTTAAAGCTCAGTGACCAAAATAATTATTTTCCCAAAGAAATAACAAACCATGTATAAAACAATATCAAAACAAAAAAGTTTGTTTAGTCACTTGAGATTAGCTACCCCACTGCTATGGCAATCTTTTTTGTCAATTAGCGTCAAACTTTAACTCAATGACCACTTATAATTATTTTTCAAACCTCAATCAATAAGTGTCTGTCTTGAGATTTTACTGACCAAATAAAAACACGAACCTCAAACTCAATGACTAGAAAATATATCCATAGAAAAAAAAAAGAGTTAGTCCTAGCTATATACATAGCTTAAAATAGATTTGTGTTGTTTGATGATTACTAGACACAAACTCTACTAAGTCGTGATGGTCCATTTAAGTTCTATAAATCATAAAATCATATTATGAGTCGTAATTAAATAATAATAATAATAAAAACTTTTGAATTGAAATACTCTTTTTCATTCAAATATCCAAAATCTAAAAACAACAAATTTGAAAACAGGGATTCAACAGAAAAAAATGTTATATTTTATGTGTTTGAGATATATGGGAATAGCATATTCATAAATTAGATTATATTTTAAACAACGATTTAAATGGTGTTTGATACTATATATTTACAAACTATAAAACTAATTATAATTACTTCCTAATTATTAACGATAAACTATTATTCATTTATTATGTTTTATGTTAAAAATCCATGTATAAGTATTATTTTCTAATGTACCTTATATCATACATTAACAAGTATATATTTTAATTTCAAAAAGTTATTTGTGTAATAACATGACATACTGTACTTATAGTCTTTTTATTTATTTAAATATGATTGTGCATCTTAAAATTTAAATTTAAACATTTGTATACAATGAAAAACGATAGCATAAAAAATATATTGCATTAAAAGGATTTTTGCACGGTTTGAATCGCATAATCAAAATAATATATTTATGATATGTTTTGTTATTTTACAACTATTTAACAATGTTTATAATACGACTGAAAATCTTAAAGCATTTTTCTTAAATATCTCACTTATTTTTATGCAGTAGTTGCAAATATAACAATTGAGATCAAAATATAAACAAATACAACGTAATGCAAAGAGATTAAACAAAGTATAACAAAATCTATAGTCAACCCTAAAAGTTTATCAGTGACAGACTATATCACTAACAAAAGTTTATGAACAATAGACTGTATCACTAATATAAGTCTACTAGTAACAAACTTGTCTTTGCATTTTGTAAATGTTGTTATACAATTATGTCTCATGTGTCAATCTGTAATGAAAATTGGTATAAACGTAATTGGATTCTATTGATAGATCAATTATAATGGATCTAAATTAGAAGTGTAGCTGGATTGTTTTTTTATTGCCTTTACTTATAATTACAAATTTGTTACATTTCACCTTTAGATTTACATTTACTATTCAACTATGACGATAAATGTAAAAGTACAATGTAAAAAATTCACAACTTTCGTAAAATGTTACGATGACAATACATGTAACAATAGTGGTAATGATAAAAATAATTGGTCCTACATAATTTCTAAGCACAATTAGGTTGTATATTTTGATTATAAATTTGAAGGCAAATCCGACCATTCATCACGATGACGTAGCACCAGTAAACAACAACAAATATAATTAAGGAATGCTTACATTTTAAACTACGTTGATGGATTAGATGTGACGTTAATTTTTAAGTGAAATAAAGATATGTGATTTTAAGTGATCCGTTTAGTGATTCAGGCCCACAATCGAAGCCCGTTTGAGTAATAGCCTAAATATGACGGTCCAGATGAGAGAATGGGGCAAATTATTTATATACAAACTAGGGTTTCAAAGACAAAGCTTGAACCTCTCTTTCCAATGGGTATGTTACCGATCTATGCTTCTTGTTCTTCTTTTTTCCGTTTAAATTTTCAGCGAGTAGGGAGTGTTTCTACCCAAATTTTTGAATAGACATTCTTGCGGTTTGTTTGTTGTTACTATCTTCATAATCTTCCAGTTTAGACTGTTTATGGAGAAGCTTAGATTAGATTATCTAATGCTCATGTTTGATGAAATCGAAATATTTTCTTTTATCATTCTGATTTTTTAGCTTTCCTTTGGCATTTGGATAAATGGGGTGAAACTCAACGTATTGAGCTGTTCTAGTATTTCGAATTGTTTTTATTTTCTTTTATTTCTTGTATTTTAATACTCTCTCAGGTTAGATTGATTTCAGAATAGATGAATTAGATTATTATTTGTTGTTGTTTGATGACTTCGAAAAAGATTCTTTAGTTTTCTGATTGTTGTATGTTCTTGTTTGATGAAATCGATTAAAGTTGTTAAGGATGCTTTTTTAGTGTTTTAAGATTTACTTCTGTTTTCTTAAGTAGGCTTCTTGTTGCATTTTTGTTTTATCCTTTTAGTTTAAATTTAGTTCTTATAGTGTCAAAAATTTACAATTTAGTCTTTGAGAAGTTCACACGATTCCCTAGCCACTTTTATTTTAAAAAATTGAGTGTACTCCTTAGCGTCATGGATTCATTAACACATCGAAACATTCTTGTTTTTTCATATCATTGGTGTGAATTTATTAGGAGATTTTTGTTGAATTATTTAAATCAAAGTGTTTGCTTTATATTACTTTTTACTATTTTCGAAATCTTTCAGTTTAGATTGTTTATGGAGGAGACTAGGTTAGATTGTTTATGGAGGAGACTAGGTTAGATTGTTGCATGTCTATAGTTGATGAAATGGAAAAAGTTTTTTTTCCCCCTTAATGTTTTCTATTTGCTTAGTTGACAATATTTGTAATTTGAAAAAATAGGGGCTTACAAGTACGTGTCGGAGCTATGGAGGAAGAAGCAATCCGATGTGATGAGGTTTCTACAGAGGGTGAGATGCTGGGAATACCGCCAACATCCATCAATTGTCCGCGTCAATCATCCCACTCGCCCTGATAAAGCTCGGCGTCTTGGCTACAAGGCCAAGCAGGTAAGATAGTATGCAAGCATTTCCTTATAAAGTTGTTTGCATCTAAGCTCTCATGAGTTTTTTTCCTAGATGATTTGGTTAGCATATTCTCAGTTATCATGTCACTGAATTTTGGTATCCTTGTTTTATTTGCTTCTAAATGTTTTCATTTTCTTCCGTTGTTTATAGTTTGGAAGTTCTAGAGTAAATATTTGCATCCTTTTTTGTCTAACATGGATGATATGATGATTTATTACACTCTTTAGTTAGGGATTGGTTTTCTGCTTCTGCCGAGATTTTGATAGACCAATTTGTAACCATGATGTAACAACTTTGTTGACAAATGAGCTGATGTGCATAGTCTTCACTCATACTTTCCGGTTGAGTTTCGTTTTTTTTGTCCGAGTATGGTGGATATCATTTGCTTCAGCGTTGATAGTGAGTTAAGTATTTTGTTCCAGGGTTATGTGGTTTATAGGGTACGTGTGAGACGTGGTGGTAGGAAGAGACCAGTTCCCAAGGGTATTGTGTACGGAAAGCCAACGAACCAGGGTGTTACCCAATTGAAGTTCCAGCGCAGCAAGCGTTCAGTTGCTGAAGAACGAGCAGGGCGAAAGTTGGGTGGTTTGAGGGTTCTTAACTCGTACTGGATCAACGAGGTAATTGATTGTACAGCGTTTTTTTCATTAGGCAACTTTAGGCCAGTAGAAATGAGTGATACAAAATATTGATTACTGTTCTTGAAATTGAAATAGGATTCTACTTACAAATACTATGAGGTGATTTTGGTTGATGTTGCCCACAATGCCGTTCGCAATGACCCGAGAATCAACTGGATCTGCAATCCAGTCCACAAGCACAGGGAGCTCCGAGGACTTACATCCGCAGGCAAGAAGTACCGGGGTCTTCGTGGAAAAGGACACTTGCACCACAAGGCCAGGCCTTCTCGCAGAGCAACCTGGAAGAGGAACAATACTCTATCCCTTCGTCGTTATCGTTGATTTTGGTATTGTTTTTCTCTGTTTTGTTATTTTTATTATGAGCATTCTGTATGGGGAATGTTGTGGCAGAAAGTTACTTTTATCTACAAATTTTTGAACTATATAATTTATGTTGAGAATTGTGAGGATCTTTCTAAATTAAGTGATCATTTTTGTTCTTATTATTGCAGCTCCCCTTTTTTCTTAAATCTCATAACCATTCTAGTTTTTTCGTTTTTGATGAAAGCACGTCTCTGATTAGAGGTAGTTATATTTTATTGTCCATGCGTTTTTGAATATTTGTTATTATATTTGTCAATTTTCATCTAGGAAGTTATGATGAACAGGTGAATTTTTATAATTTAAGTTTATAGTCCCAAAGAATAATATCCAATTACAAATTTCAAATGAATTAGATTTAGTTTATATGCTGGCTCATTTTATAGGCTTTTTGTTTTTTAAAATTAAACTTATTTTCCTCAAATCATCATTTTATTAAATATAATTGTTGAATTTTTAGTCAAATTAAAAAAAAAATTTGGAAGTCTTTTTTTTTTTTTAATTTGGATTAAAATAGAATTCTAGTTTATATCCAACAAGATTATTTTGTCTTAGAAATTTTCAAATTTGCAAGGGACTTCTAAAATACAATTTTTAAAATTTGATCCTATCTCATGGTTGGTAAAAGATTTGAAAAATAAAAATAAAGTTGTATTTAATGTTTTTAGATAAGCGTTTGTTTAAACCTAATATTTTGTCGAGAACACAGTTGATGTTAAAAAAGTGTATCAAATAATTTGTTATAATATTTATTTCTAAAAAAATTAAGTATAACATGATACATCATATTTTTAAATATTTTTATTTTTATTGGATATAATTTTACGATTTACAAAATACAAAAACATAATTCATATACACCACCAAACTTGTGACTTAGAAAGAGAAATCAGCACAAGTCTAGATCTGGGTTCAGAACTTGGGTACTAATCCATGACTTCATTAATGGTGACAAATCGAGCAGTCTCTATAGAGAGTTGTGCAGCAACTCCCATGGCTACTGAAATCAGTCCATCTCGCAAGTCCACTACTGGAACTTCTCCATCTCTACCTCTGATTGCATACAAAAAGTTTAGGTGTTCCAAATAGCTAGACCCATGATGCAGACCTTCGTATCTGTATGTAAATTAACGAGCATGTAACAATTTAGTCCATATACTTTATAACAATTTGTTCCCTAGTCCCTAACCATAGAAAAATCTTTCGGATAATGACTTCTTTATTGTTTATAAACACATGAAGTCCTTAATAACTTTATCGATTTAGTTGATTAATGTAAGAAATCTTTTACAAGTTTTGAAGTGTGGGAACTAAATTGTTCCTATGTTCTATGAACGTTAAACTAAATGGACTAAATCGTTAGTGAGGAACTAAATTATTACTTCAGGACTAAAAGGTGCCTTTTAACTGAATTGAGTAGAGATGAAGTATATATTTGTGGACTGAAAACTGTGTAGGAAGTTCAAGATAAAACAACTTACTTGATTCTGTGATCCTCTGCTTTTAATGTTTCGACTCCATTTCTTCCAGAAACTCGATTGCCGAAACGAACAATGTTTTCAGGAACAAAAGCCTCGCCCTGTTACCGAGTTTTTAACACAATTAGAAGTGAAAATTTGCCAAAGATTGGTATTTTTCTTACAGAGGAAAATTTCTCAAGTTTGCAAAAGAGTGGATGGATGTGGAGAGTTTTCTTTTACCTTCCCAATATCACCAACAACCGAAATCTCCTGTTCGTTTTTACTTCCCTCAGCAAACATACAAAGATCCAGCATCCCCCGTGAACCATTGTCAAATTCAACTATTACATATGCATTGTCAAGTATATCGGGAACCTTACAAAAAGTTCAGAAAAACGATAGATTTTAGTTTCTATGGTTTTAAAAGTTAGAATTTCGTTCTAATAGTTGGATAAAACCTTATAGATGGTTCACGTGGTTCAATAAAATCCTCGTAAATAATCTCATTATTTTACCAAATCACGTGGATTAAATTATAATTATAAGCCAAAAGAAGCTTAGCTTTTCTCCCAAAGGTCGAAGGTTTGTTCTTTCCTCCAGCAATTGTGGTTTTAATATAACTTTCCTTGAGAATGACCTTCAGAACAAAATCTTTCAAGGATGAATAAATAGTCGAGTGCTAAAGACTTTACCTTCCCATCATACATTTCATCTTTGTGATTAACATCAATTGCTCCAGATGCCATTACACGGATAGGATTTGCAGCTGCAAACAGTCTCATAAGATCAAAGAAATGGCAGCATTTCTCCACCAGAGTTCCCCCAGTATTACTATTGAACCGGTTCCAGTTATTGACCTACTGGAGGAGCCAGTCAAAACATCAAACTTTTAGTCTTATAAAGTGTATAGCATAAGAGTCTTAAAACTTACCTTGACCAAGAAAGGAAACCGATGCTCACGAATTGCCACCATTTTAACTTCTCCAAGACTCCCACCCTTAACTATGTCAATTAGTTTAGCAACTGGTGGCATGTATCTGTATTCCAGTCCAACTTGAACCAGAATATCCTCCCTCTTTTTTGCGGCCATTACGACCTATTCTATCAAAGATCATTTTAGTCTTTATAATATTCATAAACTTTAAGAGGTGTTTTCAAATATAGTAAATAAATCAAAATATTTACGAATATAGCAACATGTTACTGTCTATCTGTGATAGATGATAGTAGTATTGTCATTTAAAACAATTACCCACATTTTAAACATTATATGTGTACTTTCAATAATTCTTAAATGTAGTCCTTCAATGTGATTTTTTATCGAAAATGGTTGAATAACAATCGTAAATTTATACAAGAATTTCAAGAAAGTTGCCATTTCTTGGAAAACAAACCTTAGAAAAGTAACGAACTCTATTTTTAGGTCTTACTGAAAGTACAAGAACTAATAAGGAATAAAAAGGAATGAACTCTAAACTATAAGACCATAAAAGAGTGTTTTAACCGATTTTATTTTACTAAACTAAAGTAGATGCTCATGATGCTAACAGGCCCAAGAGCTAAAGTGGGAAGTATAAACAACTTGACATGCTTATCAGTTATCAGTGTATGTAAAGGAAAACCCATCTCATGAATTCAATTTCCTCCCCTAGTCCTTGTATTGGTAGTAAATCATGATATCTGTTCCTACGAGTTTCTTTAATAACAAAATGTGGTAGGTCTTAGATGAGTTGTCCAATAAGATTAATGGAGCTCACACACATCAAAAATCAAAAAAGAAAATGATGCAAATATAGCTAATGTTTTCACAGTTTTCACAGTTGGACGACCTCTTTGCAGTGAGCAACTGTTGTGCATAATGGCTTCTCCACAAGTACATGATGAGGTCTAGGATGATTGATGATATCCATGAGAATTTGATAGTGAGTCATATTTGGAGTTGAAACAACCAATACATCACAAAGTCCACTATCCAAAAGCTCTTGGTGCCCTGAGAAAACCTTTTCAAACTCTATTATCAGAAACATTGCTTAATTGAAACCTGCTCATAGAATGTAGAGTTAGTTTATAGAATTTGGGCTATTTTAAGGATAATTTCTCACTATTTAAGAGGATAGTTGAAATTGAAGAGCAGAAATATCACCTGACCATAATGTTCTGTTCTGTACTATAATTAACAGATCACTAAGGTTAGCTATTTGTGATACTTAAGAAAACTAGAAGACAGTAATCATGTTCTTATAGCTTTGTAATGGTGAATTATTCACCATACATTTAAAACAAATATATTTAAAGAACTGTAAATATGTTCTTATTAAAATATATGTCGATATCGATGTTGCTTAGAACTTGATTCCACTTGATAAACTAACTTCCACGAAACTAATTAGTCCCGTTTAATAATCATGTCGCTTTTATTTTTTTAAAAAAAT
Source organism: Cucumis cinereus (assembly GCA_037974625.1). NCBI lineage: Eukaryota > Viridiplantae > Streptophyta > Magnoliopsida > Cucurbitales > Cucurbitaceae > Cucumis > Cucumis cinereus. The sequence goes on from JBBPDJ010000026.1 coordinate 11,655,810, forward strand.
TGGTTACCAAACTCGGCCTAACCGGTGAAAACCTAAAAACAAAATTGAAATTGAGCATATAAGAAGGAAATTCAGCGTCATTGTTATTGATGGCCTCAAAAACAGCCATCAAATCGAACAGTGGCAACAACCACACAAAAATTAAAGAACATTGAATACATACCTCCATTTTCCATCCAAGTGATTGAGCTAAATCAAGGGCTTGACGCTGTGAAGAAGGGTGTGGGTCAGCTATGGCAACAACGGCGACACCTTGATCTTGCAGATGGAAGAGATTAAGGAGATGTTCTCGGCCCATCATTCCGACTCCAATGATTCCATATTTGATTGTTGAGTGAGGAGAAGCCAAAGAAGCCATGGATGAGGATATTGAGAAGGAAGAGCTTTGCAGTTGCTTTCTCGTGTATCCTTTCAACGGCTCTCTCTTCCTCGCTGTGATTGCCGTTTGTCATCTTTTTAAGCCGCCTTGCTACCTGCCATTGGATATTTTTCAATTTTTTTTTTTAGTAAATTGCGAATTCAATTGGCCCGAAAAACACAAAAACAAAAATGATTATTTCTTTAAAAAAATGATATTTTTTAAACGGTTAGTTCTCAAATGTAACAAAATAAATTAAAATCTTTACAAAATAGAAAAATATAATGGATGGAAATTTCAAGATAAGTTTTTGCAAGCATATTTTCAAATATTGTAAATATGACAAAATCTTAAATTTAAAAATTTATGTTGGAAATAGGAGGAATGGAGAAGGTAAGAGATAAAGACGTGATCAAACATTGTCGCAAAGAGTCATTGTCTTGTTCCGACATGATACCTAGCTTAAATCTTCGACAAATGATCGCCATACCCAAATTCTTAAAATCAACAATCCAAACAATAATCAAATAACAATCAATATCATTGGTACAATAACATATGATATTAGATAGTAATCAAACAACAATTTTATACCAATCGACATCATTGACAATTAGTATCACACAGAATTCAGACAACAATCAAATAACGATTGATATCATTGACAACTAGTATAAGAGTAATCATTGTCAATCAGATAACAATCCATATCAAATAGCTATAAAACAACATTCAAATAGCAAATAAGTATAATTCGATAACAATCAATATCAAATAGCAATCATATAAAGCTTGATATCATTGGTAATTAATTAGATGGGGATCATATTAAAATAAGATGATAATGATAATCAATAACTTAAGAGAGGAAATGAATCAACTCGACAACTACAATTAAGAGCATAATTTTCTTTTTCATACCGATTTTCTGCAAATTTTATTTATGTAATATTTTAAAAATATCGAGAGACGACATGTCTGATAAAAATTCAATACTATAAATTATATTTATGAATAAACACGAGTCAATAATTATTCACTTTCAAAGTTACATACTTATGAAAGTAAATACCTTTTCCTTTTTACCAAAAAATGAAGAAATGGTCATGTCCTTGTTTGTAAAGAATATATATATAAAATACAAATTTACAGCCACTCGCAATTCAGGCATATGACATGGACCCGATTTTCATTAATTATATAGCTACTGTTGGAATTCTACTGCAAAATATAACGATCAGGGATAGATACAAATATTTCCATGTTTATTAGTGATATTTTTATAAAATTTTATTATATTTTGTGAACATTTTTAATAATTTTGTCAATAATTTTTTTTATTGAAAATGATTACATAATAATAAAAAAAATTCATACAAAAAAGTAAAAATATGTAAATATATTTTCAAATTTTATAGTAAAAATGCTACAAGTAAAAAATTTTCTTTAAAAAAAGGTCAATAATAAACTGGTATTGACAACTAAATTTTTTATTTATTAAAAACACAAGTAATAATAAGGTTGAAGAAATTTTAAAGTAGAGAAACTAAAATAGTATTTTAGAATTTAAGTCACTCTTGCCAATTTGTAATGAAAATTGGTGTAATCGTAATCGAATTTTATTAATAGATCAATAGTAATAGTCTCAATTGCAGATGTAATTAGATGCTTTTGACTGTGTTTCCTTAAGATTAAGAATTTGATCAAATTTACTGTTGTCGTTACGATTACCTTTACCTTCAAAGGCCAACGGAAACGGTAACAATAAATGTATCAAAATTTATAGATAACCATAACAATAATAGCATGTAATTTTCGGATGCAATTCGATTGATCATCCCCGCTCGTCATCCAAATTGCTTCCCTTGACAATAATAGCATGTAATTTCCGGATCCAACTATACCCTTCCGCAAACGTGGTCGTTTTAACTCAATAAAAATAGGTGTAAAAGCATAAAAATAGTGAAATTTGGGGCCAATTAGCAAAGCTTCGTATTTCTGTTCTTCTCTCTCATAGTCCTCCCATTCTCTACAAGCGTATCGTGTCCGGTAAAATTTCCTGATACTCATAAGAGTTGAGAGCTCTGCAAGGAACTGTGCAACACAAAACTCATTGCTCTCATAAATTCCAGCTAAACGAAGAATGAAATTTAGGGCTCCGAAGAGGATTTTCATATTGCCTTCAACATCCAGCCACCTGAATTCTTCTTTTCGTAATCACAATCGAAGCTTCACTTCCGTTTTCAGAAGGTTTCATACTTCCCTACAAGCTCGAGCTGCTGTCGGTGGTGGAAATGGCAGTTCTTCTCAAGGTAATTGTTGTGACTAATGTAGTTTCAGAGTACATGATTGATCGTATTTTTCTGTAATTTTAGTTTAGATTATTAAGCATTCGAAGAGTATGTGTAGGCGATTCTTATTTGGTGCCTGGTGCGACGGTGGCTACCTTACTAATGCTTGGTGCACTTCATGCTCGTCGGCTATATGATGACAAGAAGGTATACTGTTATAGTGTTAGTCTTTTGAACGATTTATTCCTTCAGGATAGAAATTGACGGACTCCTTAGGTGATTCTCCTTCTTAGTTTATGATATTAGTTTGTTTCTTTTGATGTATTTTCTAAAACAATCACTTGTATCCTGATATTGATTTTCTGCTGCGTGACTTAGTTTATTGTTGAACTGTTTATTGGTCTCAGAGTAAGATTAATAGGAAGAATCAATTTGTGTCTTGTAAGATATGGAGATTGATGATTTAGCTGTTTCAGAAGTTGAATCTCTCTATCTTTGTTCAGGTTGAAGAGGCACGGGAGAGAGGCATAGAGCCCGAGTTCAAGTCTGATATTAAAGTACAAGATTTACTCAGTGATAATATGATGTTGAAGATTTCAAATTCGTTTTTGTGAAAATATGTTGGTTGCTGGCCTCATTTAGTCTGAATGTCTCCTTTCAATTGCAGGCAACGTTTTTGAGATTGATACCTTTACGTTTAGTTTCAAGATGCTGGGGTCACATAACTAATGTGGTGAGTTACCTTCCAGTTCTTTTTTGAGTTTGAAAATATTCCTATGATATGATCAAGGTAAATTTATTTTTCTGCATAATTCTTTACCCACCATGTTCCTTTGTAAACCATAATTCGCATTTGTCACATTTCGTTAAACTAATTCATTTCATCTGTCTAAGCCTTACATTTGGTCCTCTTGATTATCTCATTACTAAAATTACCATGGAAAAGTTCTCTCCATGTGAAAGGAGGGGGAAAAAGAAAAACAAAACTGAGACTACATACTTTTACCATTTTACCCATATTTGAGTAACATCTCTAAGGAAATCACATTTCTTTGACATTAATGCTATGTTTTTCCTATAAAGAAGTTTAAATAGTCTCCATAATTCTTTTCTTTTTTCTCTCTACTGTTGTATTGTTGACATTGTATGTGATGTTATGTTGATTTGGTTTAGGAACTTCCTGTCTGGCTGCGACCATATGTGCATAGGGCATGGGCTCGGGCATTTCATTCAAGTATGATTATTCACCTTATTATTTTTACTCATTTCTTTTCATTGAACTGGATTTTTGTTTCTATGTCTTGTTCAGTATTTTGGATTTACGAAGTGGGTATATATACTTTTACTGAGAATGAAGAGGATTAAGGTTATTATCTGTTTTACATCATAGATTTAGAAGAAGTAGCTCTTCCTCTGGATGAATATGCTTCATTACGTGAGTTCTTTGTGCGCTCCTTAAAGGAGGGTTGCCGGCCCATTGACCCTGATTTACAATGCCTGGTAACTGGTAACCAGCATCTTGAACATTTAATCATCCTAAAAAAGTTTCATTCTCAAAAACTATTTTTGAAGTGTATGACCTGCTCATTGTCATTAGGTTAGTCCGGTGGATGGTACAGTTTTAAGGTTTGGTGAACTGAAAGGAGCAGGGGCAATGATTGAGCAAGTTAAAGGATTTTCATATTCTGTTGCTGCTCTTCTTGGTACTGGCTCTTTACTTCCCATGATGGCAGCAGGGGATGGCAACGAAGAGGACAGTGGACAAGAAAATAGTTCTGCTGATAGTAGGAAAAGGTCATGGTGGAAAATTTCTCTGGCTTACCCTAAAGTTTTGGACCCCGTTTCTACATGGTACGGAAATACTGAAATACTTTGACACTCATAGGCCAGTCTTTATTGATGTGTTGGCATGGGAAGAAATAGAAAATTATTGCTGCAAAACAAAACATGATTCGAGAAAAGAAGCATACTCTTTGCTCAATTTTCTTAAGTAGCCTCCCTCCCCCAATATCTCTTCCGTGATTTCATTTTGGTATGCATTTTATATCTAGATGTAATTTTGCCGACTCTTATGATGTGCATACTGTTATAAAGAATAAATGAATCTCTTCACTATCCTTTTGTTCCTGTATTAGTCGAAGTTTTAATCTTCTCCTGAAAGTCATGTTCTTCAGGAGATGAAGTTTTTCCACATGACAATTTACTGATTTGCATTGTAAATTTTCATTACAGCCCAGTGAAAGGTCTTTTCTACTGTGTAATGTACTTGAAGCCTGGAGATTATCATCGAATACACTCACCAGTTGATTGGCAGGTTCTTGTTCGGCGCCATTTTTCAGGTAGTTGTCTTATTGGAAAGTTGTTTATATTTTTAACAACAAAGAATTATTCTCATGGTGGTGTTGACCTTGCTAAACTATCTAGACCGAGTTCTCTATTTTATTTCTCTTATGAAACTTGTTTTTTTTTTTTTTTTGAGAGAAGTTTTTTATTCATCAACCATCTTGTTTCACTTTCCAAATATTATTTTCAGGTCACCTATTTCCTGTGAATGAACGCGCGGTTAAAACAATAAGGAACTTATATGTTGAGAATGAAAGGGTACTTGCCCCGTCTCTTCTTTATTACTCTCCTTTCAAGTGGGTGCACGTATCTAGAACTGCTTGGTTTATCTACTAGTCTGTATGGTAATTCAAACTGCTTTATTTGCTTCAAATTTGTGACCCAAATTCCCAAGAACCTCATTTCCTCAAAAAAATTGTGTGAATTATCTAGAATTTTTTTCAAAGTTGCTATGCGAAATCTATTTTCCACAGGTATTAACCCTTTAAGTTATCATTGGCGATGTTGCAGGTTGTGCTTGAAGGTCTATGGCAGGAAGGATTTATGGCAATTGCTGCTATTGGGGCAACAAATATTGGATCTATCGAGGTAATCCTGCTTCTCCTTGGAGCTGATAAGCTATAAACTCTGAACTCTATTATATGGAAACCTGACCAAGAAAGGGGAAAACGATGGTTTGGAAATCTGAAAATACATAATGTCAAGACAGTTTTCCTTTCTATTGGTTTTGGCTTAGTAAATAGAAGATATTTTTGTAGTGGATATGCAATCTGGATCAATATCTCTTCATGGTCGTATACCAAAGCTCATATGAGCATGCCATTAGTGTATGTTTAAGAGTGATGATTTTGTCACATTCAAAATTGTATTTAATCACTCAAAAATTAATCAATATATAATTTTACACTTCTAAATGGAACTTTTATATCTTGATAATTTTAAAAATAATAAAATTGATTTTAGCCATTTCTAAGTTTCTTGTGGTTGCAAATTCTTTGGTCTTAACCACTGAACGTTTCAGGTTTTCATTGAGCCCGAGCTTCGGACAAACAAACCGAAGAGAAGAAAATCACTCCATTCAGATCCTCCTGACGAAAGGGTATATGAACCTGAAGGCGTAGGGATAATGCTGAAAAAGGGGGATGAGGTATCTCTTTTGAGATATTTCTCTTACTTCATTTGAACTTAAGAATGGTTTTAAAATGTTAGAATCTCTACACCATATGAAAATCACATATAAAAGTATAGAATCAAACATCAAACATTAAATTGATGTTAAATGATTATAGTAGTTTGTTATTGATCTGTCTGAACAAATCAAGATTTTCTTTTTCTTATTGTCTTCATAGTAACTTTGGTGTGTGGCTAATGCTTGCAGATGGCAGCTTTCAACATGGGATCAACGGTGGTACTCATCTTCCAGGCTCCTGTTTCTAATTTACACGAAAATGGGGGCTCCAAATCAGAATTCAAGTTTTCAATTAATCGTGGAGACCGAGTCCGAGCCGGAGAAGCACTGGGAAGGTGGAAATAATTCTTAACTAGATTTGACTTTATAACCTTCTTTCCCTATTCACTCTATTTATATACAATACTCACCACAATTTTCACAACAAATTTACTGATATTATGAGTTGTTGCTTTCATTCTCTTATTCCAATATTTCTATAAACTATCATTTCTCCTCATGATAACGGTTTCGGTATTGATCATTGGAATGGTTCTTCTAAGCGTAGAACGAAAGAAAACTGAACTTGAGCTCATCGATTAGTAGCAGTGCAATGTTGATTAAAGTCTGATTCAGCTAAACCTAAAATCTTTGAATTGAAAAGTCACTGATGGAAAAGAGAATCTTAAGGACCAAGAAAGAGTACTTTCATGGCTCTATGAATGCATGTTATCAACAGTAACCGCACACAGTTCCTTTAACGATACAAAATGACAACGAAATAAAACGACGATGAAATGCATCGCCTTAATTGGATTAGGACTATAATCGTGTCAGTTTCCACAGAAATTTGAAATCTCAATGCATTTTTTACATTACCCTGTGAGCAGCAGCATCCTCCATTAGCTGAGAGCCCAAAACTGAAATAGAAGCGTCTCTTCCTCTATGCAACTAAATCAAAACTTTGGTCCTGAAAATTTCAAAATTCAGATTTCCCGTCAGTGTTGCACAGAATAAAGCATCAATGTACTACAAAAGATCTATAGTTTGCTTACAAGCTCTTCCACTGCCCTTCTTTAAACTACACATTAGTTTAGTCCTTTCATTAAATTTATAGAACGCTATGAATATGAATATGAATCAATGTAACTCTTACGTGTCGATAGCTCTCAATTGACACAGATGGGCGAGGGATATCTTAGTACTAAAGGTCAAAAGAATTATGGAATAATTTCCTACGTCGAATCTTCTTCCATCAAAAATCCAAAATGATGTTCCTCCATGAAGATAAACTTTTAAATGCATCATGTATGTATGATTGCCAACGATGTATGTATGATTGCTAACGATGTTCGACTCTGAAACTAAAAATGGGCTACAAGGACTAAGATTTCATAAGGAAAAAGCAAATAGGGAGTTAAAAGGGCAATCGACCAAGTATAAAGTACAAGGGGGATGGCATTATCATCATATAAATTGTTCATTCTGCCAATTGAATGTCTTAATCTACTCTGGACAACCACTTATTATAAGGAAGATGAAAATCCCACCCACAGTATGCCTCTCCATCCATTACCACCTATTTATTAAAATTGGCTTTCCGTCACAAGCGAAATACTACAAACTTCGGCAGCGATGAGGAGAGAAGAGGATATTGGGAGGTCGAACGAAAGAAGAAATAAACTATTTCAGTTATTTCAAACAAGAAACGTAACTTTTTCAATGAAGAAATGAAAAAAGAGTAATGCTCAAAAGATACACGATTCAAGTTTCACAAGGGAGTGACTAAAAGAAAACATAATGCAAAATAATTGCAAGGATTTTTAAGACAAAGTGAAGGCATCCGAAATTAAATCAATACCAATCTAACAAAAAATAAAAATAAAAATTAGCAAACGACTTGGAGAGAGCACCAGGAGGATTTCAGTTTAGCAACTCAAAACAAAGTATCAAACCAAGGAAGGTATTTGCTCTAAAAGATTCTCAGATTCCTTCCATCCATAATTCTGAAAGGAGATCTTCAAAACAAAGTCTAGCAATTTGTAAGTTGAATAACTAAATGTGTCCACTAACATTTTCAAACTTTCACCATGTACCAACTCAAATTATACCTAAAATACACATACCAATTAGTTACTCAAAATATCCCACCCTCCCTCTACCTCCATCCACAAAACTCGTTTAGGATCATGATCATTTGCCATATTTCTTTTTTTAGTACACAATTGTGGTTGGAGGATTCGAACCTTCCACCTTTAGATGAGGGGTCACGCCAGTTACCGCTGAGCTAAGATCGTTTTGGCATCATTTGCAAGATTTATGATAGTTCCACAATGAGTTCAAGCAGAGAGCCTAAACAAAAGTAACCAATGAGCTAAGAAAACTAGGAGCTCCTATGCTAGACCCAAAAATTTTGCTGTAGCATACTCTGCATAATCATTATTTTCTCAATTTCAACATCCCTAAGAGATAGTTCAGCGGAAAACGAGAAATTCCCCTCACTTTTAACATCCCTAAGAGATAATTCAGCACAAAAACTTCATTTAGGAATTTACAAGGTGAATTCAGACGGCAGAATACTAATAACTAACGCTAGAAGAAATAAAACCGAGCTCCGAAAGTCCATAAATCAAGTTAATGAACAATTAAAAGATAGATCGAATTTCATATTAAACACCTGGAAGACCTTGATTTTGCAATAAAAAAACAGATCACAGAAATGATTAAATTAGACAGAGCTAATAATAATCTAATAAGCAAGTAAATTTCATAGGCACACCTACGTCTGTTTGGAGTAAGAAGAAGAAGAAGAAGGTCCACGCTTATTCCGGAACAGCATGTATCCAAGAGGCAATACGACTCCGATCATCATTATAACAGCCCCAATTATGTATCGGAGTGCACTGGGCGGTTCCACTTCAATGAACGTGCTGAACTGCGGGAACGAAATCAAGTTTCCCGGATCAGAAATTCAGGATTTTCATAGCATTAGAAAAAGAAATTTATAGAAAAAGATGAACCCTAGGATTTGAGATTTTGAATTGATTTAGTGTTAAACGAGATCTGGATCTTAAAGTTGGAGAAACTTACAGGCATTTGTTGTTTAGAGATCGAGAGGATCGAAGAAGGTTGAAGCCGAGGATTTTGGTGAAAGGAGGAAGAAGAACCGCAACCGGTTTAATTCACTTCTCCATTTCTGATTTCTACTTTGTGTTATAATTTTTTAAAAATTGAATTTCCAAACAGTTAAAAGGCTATGTTTGGGAGCATATTATTAAAATTTTTATCTATATGCAATATTTCCACAGATTTGATATTTGAATCGGTATTTATATTATATCGTATAAAAATCAACAAAATACACGAAAGTTACTAAATATAATATAAAAAAAATAAAACAATAAAATATTTATTATTAATTTAAATTTATTTTTTTATTTTTTTTATTTTTTGGTTTATATTTTTCATAAATATCCATCATAATCAAAATTTGATCGATATCTTCATCGAAATTTTCGTAAATTTAGATTTCGATATTTATTTTGCTAAAATCACTTTCCTTCAAATGATGGTGTTTGACCTAAACTAAAATTGATTTTAGAAAAATATAAAATCATTTCAAATTGATTTTGAATGAATTAGGTGATGGGTGATTGATCGAAAATCACTCACAATGCTTGTCTAATTGTAAAATATTGTTGGTTAGACATTTGTGATTCTTTTGAAATTTTAAATATTGAAATAAAAGATAAGAGTTGTTCGTCATTAAATTATTAATAGAACAAACAATTATATATGTTTTGAATTATCTTTCTATATCAATATATATAAACAGATATCAATCAGGCATGTAAAAATTTAACCATTAAATAAATAGAAATAGATCTTTAAAATAATTGTTTGTAACTGTATTTTTTCTGTAAGATTAGTCGTAGTATGAAAGTGTTCGGTTAGAATTGTTTAAAATAGATATATAAAATAAATCTTAAATTTTATAAAAAAAAAATTACATAGCTTTTAGGAGAATCTAAAAGCTAGCAGATTTTAAACATGGCGTGCAATAAAAGTGTGACTTAGAAATGATTTTAGTTGATTTAATTATAATTTATTTTACCAAATACAAAAAACGATTAGGGTTCTTTTATAATCATTTCTACTTGTCCCAAAACCAACCTCAAACACAACGTAACACTATCAATTAAATAGCGCTTTGTTTTGTTGTTTTTGTTGGCGTATGACCTTTGGTTGGTGGGTGATGAACAAGACATTGGCTATTTTGTACTTGAAACTTTCTTGCGTGATCTGTTACTATTGTCGATTTCGAGACAAGAATGCTTTATGTTTTTCTATGTTTTGTTGTTGACCTGAACTAAACAATAATTGGCATGTACTCTTCTTCTTGACATTAAAAGTTCAAATTCTTCGATGTAAATAATTTATGTGAGAGGAAGAAAAAAGAAGAGGTCAAGTTAAATTTGCAGACGTGGATTTTGATTTACCAAGGCTGAGCAACTCACCTTTAAGCCATTACTTATTATTATCAATAAGAAAAAAAATACTTGATATACGTATACCAAGATTTTATGCACACTAACAATAATTTTCATCTCAAGTTTACAGAACTCTGGTACTAATAGTTCATTTTCTTGATTTATACACTATATATATATATTTATATGCTTATACCAAATCCACAAGTGATTTATATACTCTTACTGAAATTCAAAATCTGTAACGACCTCGTTGTTTCGATGCAGTCAACCCGATGAAGAAGACTTTGAATCCCTTGAACCCAGCTCTGCTTATGGATCTTGTTCTTGCACTTGAACTCTAGAAGACCTTGCGCGGTTTTCATGCCGAAATAGATCTCGTTAGAGATATCTCTCTTTCTTTCGTATGGCCATGAAGAAGTTTCGTCGCAGAGCCCATATACGACACCTAGAACACAAAAGAAGCACAGTTTCACAAAATGGTTAGGACAAGTCGTTCTCAACGTGACAAACAGGATGAAAAAACTAATTATACTAGATATTTACATTTGTTTTTCTTGGAAAAGGTCCCTCCAACATGCTTGCTTTTCATCGATGCTATAACCTGAAATCACATGGGAGATATTCATTACAAGTTTGGATCACAGTTTCTATGGATTATTACACGGTTCCTTGACGAGTCATCTTTGCTTGAGTTTTGAATTATTTACCTGAGATTTCTTGTTGATGTACACAGAGACCTCCTTCCATCTCAGGGTTCCTGCTTGTACAACGAGAAGTGGTTTAGATTGAGCGGCTCAACCAATGATCTATTGTTAAACTTCAGTTATCTAAGAGCAATAGATGTTCAAATATATCGGTCAGTTCAACAAAACTTGTTATGTTTTGAACCCAGTATAATGTACCAACTTAAACTTTTGGATTTCATCAATGATTTAATATAGTATCAGAGCAGAAAGTCCAATCTTTAAACCTCCCAAATGTTCTCGCCAATTAATAATGATTTTTACTTCTTGGATTTTTTACACATTTTCAATCCCACAATGAGAGTTTTTAAGCATTGATATCATTGATATAATTAAATTTTAGGTTTATTGGTGATTTAACGTATGAACCTGTTGTTAAAAAATATTGATGTAGAAAGTAAAAGAAATTGAACTTTGTAAAGGAAAAAAAGCTGTACCTTTCCGTGTAAACTGCAGTAATTCACCCACACAAGGAAGTTCCTGCTCCTCCATATGACTATTAAAAGCTGTAGCCCAATGATTCTGAGCCGTTATCCTATCATAAGGACTCACAGAAGCGATTTTTCGGCCTTCCCTTGGCAATCTTGATCGGAAAGCAGCTTCTCCTCGCAAAGCTGGATTAGAAATAAGAACTAATTAAACATTAAATAAGATCAAGATAGTTGATAGGTAGTTAAGAAATGGAAGAGCTTTTTGTCATTTTCAAATCATTTCTCTCAACTTGTTGGAATTCCAACAGTTTACCCAAATATGCTTTCTTCAAATGAAACTAGTGATCTTAAACTGCCATTGAATTGATAGAGCAAGTACCTGTGGCAGCTGCAGCTGTTAGAGTCATGAGGTCACCTGGACTCCGAACATCAACTGCCGATCTAATAATCGAACTGACGTGCTCATGGTCCGCGCCAGCAAATTCAGCCATTTCTATGCAATGAGACGCCAAAATCTCAGTAGCTGAGGCCAGAGCCACGCCCATTTTCGAATCAGAGTCACCAGAGTTCTCTGTTGCTGCTACAGCAGCCAGGGCTGCAGCAAGTGCGGCTACAGATATAGCAGAATGAACTCTAGCATTTTCAATTCTTGCTCTATCCTTCTTTTTGACAATACTATTACCAGCCTCCTTGTGGGCAAAGTGAAACCATTTTCCAAATGATCCTACCCTCCAAGCATGGACAGAACTCACTATCTTTTCTGGCTGTAGAAAAGCAATAGTACAAAAATCACTCAGCAAAGCATTTAGCAAAATACAAAAACAAGCCAGAGCTGAAAAAGCAAATACTTTTCACAACTAACTTCCTTATAGAAATGAAAAGAAAAGCTTACAAGTTGTGGGGCAACAATGGTCTCAGGAATTGCGGTGGGGCTCCTTTCAATGTAAAGTTGCTTTTGCTTTTGAGCAAGAGCTTTTGTAATCTCAGAAGCTGATAAACTCCATGACCTTGCCAAAAACTCCATGGGCTCTTGTGGAGTTTGAGGCTGAGGAATTGAAGGCAAAGATGACAACGTTTTCATCTCCTCATCTTCCACCATATTCTTTAACCCATGAATTGAGCCAAGTTTCCAACTTGAACAGTAACCCTTTTCCATTTTTTTTCCCACCCCAAAAATCCTTTCCACAGAAGTACAATCAAACAGCCCTGTTTTTCTAACTAAAAAAAGTCTCTTCCAAGAACAATTCTCTCAGCGGCATTTTCACAACCACCTTAAATACCCAGAAACATCCAGACAATAATAGATTCAAGTTCACATTCCAAAGGGCCTCGTGCTCTGAACTACCCCAAAATCAGGTTGGGTTTCAACCAAAAAGCAATCAGAAACACAAAGAAACAAAGAAAGAGATTGAAATTCACGAAGCTCGAAAAGAAGAAAATATTAATTTAAAAGAACACCATGCATTAGCGTCCCCCAGAATCGACGGAAGCTGTTTCTTAACACTGGGGCAAGCAAGAGATTGTTCCATTTGAAAATTGGGAACAGACCCAGATGAGATTTATCAATGAAGCATTTGGCCAATGCCAATTTATTTATAAGTATTACTGTATTGAAGAATTAAGCTTACTGTTTAGGCGCCTTCATTGTCCTTTTCTAACCCTCTCTTTCAACTTCATTGCTCTTTTGACCATTGATTTCATTAATCTTTTCATTTAACTTTTTTTTTTAATTATTCAAATAATATTTTGATTTGGGTAGTATATCAATAATAATTTGATTAAAATGGTTTAAAATACATTTTAAAATCTATTTTTAGTGGTGATTAAATATCTTATTTTTTTAAAAAAATGACTTACTTTTTTAAATTAAATATTTGAGAATGTATTTCAAACACACCTTAATTTAACAATATAGTCTATCAACTACTCGTGCTTAATCTAAATTTTGTTATATTGCAAATGATTTTAGTTTGATTAATATACTTATAATCAACCTTTCGATTTTTGCACTTATTTCTATCTTTACAAAATGTCCGTTTTGATCTTTATAGTCCAACGTTTTTTTCATTTATGTTCCTATGCGGTAAGCAAAGGGCATTTTGATTCTTTAAAATTAAATAAAATAAAAATAAAGGGATCAAAATGGTCACTGTTTAAAAATATAAGGGCAAAAATGAACATTTTAAAAGTTTATGGGCCAAAATAAATGAAAGGAAAAACATTCATACTAAAATGAAAATTTTAATAGTGTAATAAGGATTAAAGATTATAGGGGCAAAATAGTATTTTTATATGACACTTTAAGTTATTTTATTTTGGAAATAAAATTTGTATTATATGATAGCCATATAGACTTAATAATTGAAGAGTTTCAAAGCTTCATTGGTCCACTTGCATGTCTATAATTTTAATTTCTTTGTTTTTATCTTTATTTTTGAAAAATATGTATCTTCATAATTAATATTCTTTATCAGTGTTTAGAATATAAAATTTTGTTAAATTTTGATTTATTATGTTTCATATATTTATCCTACATATATTTTAAAATTTTTCTACATTTTATAAATATTTTAATATATTTTAAAAATGTTTTTGTATTAAATTTATTTATTTACTATTGAAATTAGGAGTTTGCATAGATATGTGTGAGTTTCTAATTGTTTCATCATTTTTATTATACATAAAAAAAAAATTTGAATACATTTAGCATAAATATATGAAGCATATAAACTTATTATAAAGTAGACCCATAAATATTTTAGAAAGGTAGAATAATCCAATTATATAGGGGTAAAATGAGCCCTAGATATTTAATACATAAAGTAGATATCTACTTCATTAGTTTAGTTTTTCTTGTGGTCTTTTCTAGTACACTTGTATGTTTGTTTGTTTTTCTCTTTTATCTTAACTTTTCAAGTTGGGATGGAAGCATCTACGAATTTAGAAGATGGTCTAGTGGTAAAATTGTCTCTCAACCCCTCTAGTTTTAGGGTTTAAATCCCAATGTTTACATTTTTTTCTAATAATAATAACAAAATAATCCAAACTTTTATGATATTTCATGAAGTATAGTTTAATTAAACATATCTATACATTTTTTACATTTTAAAAAATTTACTGATAAGTCGGTCGAACTTTTACCTAATAAGGTTCTTACCTAACTTTGACACTTTAATGTTTTACATAATGCATTATAATCGTACTATTTAAAGATTGTACGACTATTTAATTTCAAATAAAATTTGGATGATACCACTAAGTAGACTTAAATTTTAGATTACATTTAAAAAATTAGATACGACTTGATTAAAAACTTTTTAAAGTACGGAATTCTATTAAACATACCCTTAAAAGTTCAACAAACAAGTCTAAGAATTTATTGAAAAGTTTATAATTTGACTTGATAATAAATAATAATAAAGAAGTTGTGAATTCACACCTAAATTTCAACAAATCCTCTACCTTTTTCCTTTCTTAAAGAAAGGGTCTAATAAATTAAAAATTAGTCACTTTTTCTCAACGTAGAAAATGGAAATAATTATGAAAAAGAATATATATATATATATATATATATATATATAAACAATCGTGATTGATCTAGTAGTAAAAAAAATGAAATATTGCCTCAATACAGGACTAAAATGTTATGATTAAATTAGTGGTGACCACCTACTAGAAATTAATATTTTACAAGATTCAGATGGATTGTTTCGTAAGCATAAATTGGAAGTTATGTAAACGGAATCGAACACTCACGTATATACCTAGCTGTTGGAAAAGGGCTTGAAAGTGAAGGTGTCGGTAAAATGAGAGAAATACGTAGGAAATGCCAAACAAAAGGGCATGCAAATGTAAAGTAATGAACAACAATGACCGGTTTGGACGGTTACCTTCCATTTCCTTTTCTTTGTTTCTTCCTTTCACATATTTTCCTTGTGGTTTATTCTCATTAAAGAATAAATAAATTGTTTATTATGTATGGATTCATATTTTCCCCAATTTATCCCTTTAGATATTTCATAAGAAACACAAGATATTTATATATGGTAGACACTTTAGATAAAATGTCAGATATTCAAATTTCTTCTTTTTAAATGTTTGTATTGAAATAATAATATAAATTAGCTAAAATATTTAGACATCAGTCAATCAACATTTGGACTCAATAATTTTGTAAAAGCAAATAACCTAATTAAGAAATTTTACGACGGTTTTGGCAAAATTGACAATCTTAAAAAATGTTGAAGACTTGATTATAATAAGAAAGAGAATGTTTAAGTTCCAAATTTTCTTTCAGGTTGCTATCCTTATCACACCGTTTTAGATTCCAACAATTTTGGTCAAACATTCGGACATACTCATACTCCAATATAAAACTTTGAAATAATGTGTAAATAAGATCAAATTGGTTCACATTTTACTTTTTTTTTTTTTTTTTAATAGAAAGAATGAGAAACCGAATCCCTAAACTCGAGATTAATAACATTTGAGCTATAGATATTCAAGTGGGGAAAAAAGGGAGGGGACCCTTAGAACTAAAAACAACATAGTAATAATAGAATTTGAGGAACCTAAGCCCACATGAAATGGAGTTTACCTTTTAGAAATCATAATTCAAAGAAAAAGAAGAAGTAATGGAAAGGTTGGGAGTTCTTTTAAATGCAATTGGCTAATACCTAATCTTGGTGGAAGTTTTCAAATGACACACAACCACACACACACCTCCAAATAATGTTCTTTATTATTATTTATTTATTTATAATATAAATACGGTAGCGTTTTAGTTGATGTTTGGATCACTTAGTTTAGTATGACAAATTAGTTTATTAGCGTTTAAGATTTAGGATTTAGGGTTTGATATAATATTAGAAAATATGTAACCTTATATATACATGACTTAATTATGTATATTTTGATATTTTGTCATAATATAACAGAACAAATTATCTTTCTTGTGAAAGTAAGACCTCGTCCACAAGATCCAACATATATATTCTCTACCTCAGACGTGAGGTGTGTTTAATGTAGTTGTTGGAGGTGGTTGTCCAGTGGGAGAGGAAAAAAACTCTGCTTTTATACGTATTTTTCTTATTTTTATTCTCTAAAAGAAAAGTTAGATTTAACTATTAAGACAAGTAGTCTTTAAACTTTGAAATTTTTTAAGATTCGTGGATGCACTATATATAAATTGGAAGTTTAGATATCTATAAGAAATAAAATTTAAATCAATTTTTTTAAATAATTGAATTTATCAAAAAAAAATTAATAGACACAAATTAAAATCAAATTTTTTGGGACTTGAGGGTAAACTTAAACCTTTAATAATTGTAGTAGTTCTATTGAAAAGAAAAGGAAAACTATGGTAAAAAGGAATAATGGTTCAAACTCTTAATTTTAATAAATAATTATAAACTGTTTGCAAGTTGCAAATAAATAATTATATTCGTGGAACCCAGGTAATAAATAAAATATATATTATTTGCTAATTATTTATTCTTTCAATTATTGTACTAAAATAAATGTATTACAAGTATATGTATTTTTCACCGAAAGTTTAATGAATTTAATATAATTATATATAATAAACAAATAGAAAGAAAAAACTTTTAATCTTGAGATTGATAATATATTTGTATGTCAAGCGAGCTAAAATTCTTTCTATTTTAATTGATTTTATTTAACTACACTAATAATTGTGAGATATTAAATATATATGGAAAGGAAATTTATTTATTGGCATATTTCAAAAAATAATATAAATGATATTTGTTACTAACTTCAAAGTTTGGGAATTGTAGAGCATTATAATTTAGTTTTACCAACCAAATTAAAGACTTAGACTTAGGACTTGGTCTATCTCATAAGAAATATATATATTTATTTTTTTTTCTTTTTTAAAAATTATAAGAAAATACTTTCAGACACTAACCACTCTGTTTCTAATTAGAGAAAATATATAGTTTCACTCACCAAATATTAGTTTAGACTTGTGTGAGAGAGGTAATTTAAGTTGGTAGGGAAATTTTATATCATAATATTATAAATAATAATAATTATTATTATTTTGATTCTATTGTTTTGGTGAAGAAAATATAGGGTAAGGTTAGTGTCATAATACCTAATGGAAAAATAATAAATTATTTTTGAAAATTGAATTAAATAATAGTACACTTTAGTGCATATAATTGTCTACATTTGAATTTGAAATTTATGAATTAAAGATAAGAATTTCAAAATTATTTATGTTTGCTTTCATGGGTTTCATTTCTTTTTAGAAATTATTGCTTTTTTTGTTTTTATTATTAAAAAAAATAGATATTTTCGAATATAGCAAATTAAATAAATTTATTTATAAATATAGTAAAGTTTTACTTTTTGATAGACCACAATAAATTAAGATAGACATAATTAATTTTATTGTATTTATAACAATTTTATCATTTAAAACATTTTTTAAAAAATGAACTCTCTCGTTATAGGATATTAATTAACTATATTTGTGGAATTTAAATCTAATAAATAAAATTGAATTCAAATTACAAAACCAAAAGGGATTGATTTTAATAACATTTTGTTTTCTATTTAGTAAGAGTTTATTTTAAATATTTTTTTCTCTAAAAAAACATATCCTTTTAATAACTTTTTTTTTTTGCCACAATTTTCTTTTTTTCTCTTTTTTATTTTGTTGTGTTAGAACTTAAATAAGATTATGAATTTTGATTCTCTATTCTATTATTTTGACAATATCAAAATAGTATCTAGATGTCAAAATAGTATCTAGCTTTGAAATTTTTAGCTAAATTTTAAAATTAAAATTGTGGTAAAAATGAAACACAACATGAATATGGAAATTAAAAAAATATAATATAATATATAAATAAGTAAAAGAATTAAGGAAATTAGGGAAATTAGAATATAAAGAAATTGAAAATTTTATAAAATTAGGAAAATTTTCCAACATATTCTACCTTCTCCAATATGTATGAACATAATGGAATTTTTTCTAATATATGTTTTACAAAACTCACTAAATGTCACTATTTATAAGTAAGTTGACAAACAAACATGAGATAGATTACATGACCACTAAAATTTGTATTTTCAAGACACATGGTAATGTAGTTGGAATGTGGAGCGAATGACACATGCCAATAAACATCTATTTTAATAATAGTTATAATAAAAACAAATTTTCTCATAAATTCCAATTTTTAATTTTAGAATCAACTTAACATTTGTGTGTATATATACTTTAACCCAAGATAAACAATATTAATATTGCTTTACTCCTAATTTCGAGATTGTTTCAGTAATTAAATTTAGAACTAATAATTATATCGATTTCAACACTAAACTTTTGTAAGTTTATCAATTTATACACTTTCTTGCATTTTATTTGAATAAAAACCGCATGAGACTTCCATATAATTTTATCAACTAGACTCCTAGCTTTTATGAACAAATCAATTTAGACTCTCAATTAATATTTTTTTAAAATAATCATGCTCAATTCTAATAATCCATTTTATTAATCCTAACATCCGAAGAAGTTTAACATCCGAAGAAGTTTATACAAGTGTAAAAATTGAATGAAGACCATTTTTAAATGCAATCTTAGTAAAAAGTATTTTTCAAAATATTCTTTCAAACCAAAACCAACTAAAAGATAACGTAAATTGATAACAAAATATTCAATGTCTAAATTGATACAACTCAAAATTTAAATACGTAAACGAATATTTTCCAAAATAAGTATTACGTTAACAATCCTAACATTATTTTGATTCAAATGAATGTACCTATTACATTCAAGTTCAGCCAATTAGAAATTAGAAATCATGAAATTTGACTAAATTAAGACTGATGAGATGATTTCAATTTTTGGTATGATGAACAAAACAATTTAGTACAATAATTGATTAAGTTGTTGGATATATATATATATATATATCAAGAAATTCCAAGCAAACTATAGTTAAGGTGTCATGTAAAATGTCAAATTTGACATGACATTTCATGCTTTTAGTCATTGAATATTAAATTTCATTGTTCACTATGATCCAATTATTATGTCTTATCCTTATGTTGGAAAATCCACTTCCATTAACTACTTTTTTCTTTACCCATAATTATTATTTCATGTGCAATCTCTTTTATAAAGAAGTATATTGTAGATTTAAATATGTAAAGAAATAATAATTTATTTGTATTATTAATCTTATCCAATTATTTTTCTAATGACATTAATATTTCTTGTAGTAGATATTGATCTCGATATAGGTTAAATTATCAAATATTAAGATTTGTTTGATAACGTAACTTTTTAAAATTTAGTGTAACATATTTGAATTCTTACCCAATCTTAAAAACAAAAATAACTTTTAGAAATTATTTTTTTAAGAAGAAGTACGTAACAAAACTAGAATTCAAAGATGGTAGAAATGTTTATAGGCTTAAAAAATTAAACACCTAAGACCCTGTTTGGTAATCATTTTATTTTCTATTTTTGGTTTTTAAGATTAAACCTATTAATACTACTTTCACATCCAGATTTCTTCATTTGTATATATATTTTAACAGTGGTTTAAAATATCAAACCAAAATTTGAAAACTAAAAAAGAAAAAAAGTAACTTTTCAAAAAATTGTTTATATTTTTAGAATTTGGTTAAAAATTCAACTATTTTATTTAAAAATATACAAATTATTGTAAGACTAAAAAAAAATAAATTTATAAAATAAAAATAAAATAGATAACAAATAGAAACTTATTACTGTGAAATGAAGCCACACAAAGAAATGAAAGCTTGAAGGAGGCATAATTTAGGAATTATCCAAAAGCATGAATTATGTTCCTTAAACATGTTGTCAAATCAGGCCATTTTTTAGTTATGTTATATTATATTTTAATAATTTATTAAATTTTAGTTATATTATATTTTAATAATTTATTAAATTTTAGTTATATTATATGTTAATAATTTATTGAATTTTGGTTATATTATATGTTAATAATTTATTTGATTTTAGGTATATTATATGTCAATAATGTGTGATTTTCTTGAAAATGAGAAGTGATTTAGAAAAGATAATTGTCCAAAAAAAAACACAAAACAAAATAACCTTCGGCAATACTTGAATTACAGTTATCTTTGTTGATATTTATCAAAATTAGTAACAATAATAACATTTTTCATCCACAAAAACTATAAACTAATAATATAGATTAAATTTAAAATTTATTAAAGTTAGATATTTAAAAGTATAAGGACCACTTACAGTGTTATTAAACTAAGTCTTAAGATGTATCAACACAAATAGTGTCTTAAATCTACATTTAAATAAATAAAAAATGTAAAAGGCATATTAGGGGTTTTTTCTCAAAAATATATTTAGGGGTTAAAAAACATTGCGCCCACCGTGGGGCTCGAACCCACGACCACAAGGTTAAGAGCCTTGCGCTCTACCAACTGAGCTAGACGGGCTTATTGTTCAATCGGTTAACTTTAACCAATTAATTAATTTTATCCCAACCCTATTTCCAATTATATGAACTTTAATTTAAAATAAATTTCGTTTTTCTTTTTTTTTTCTTTCAGACAATTTTAAATAAATTTCTTCGAGTTCGTTTTCATGTGACCCGGTGATAATTCATTTTATTTGAATTATATTTTATTTTATTTTACCATATTTAAAAATAGCTCTAGTGATAATTCAATTTATTTAAATAAGATAAATCATTCAACACCCAATATAAAATCATAAACAAACACGTAAATAGTAATTTACACTTTTTTATTAATGGACAATAACACAAAACCTAAAAAGTACATTGAGAAAAGAAAATACCTCAAAAGGAAAACATTGAAATAAGACAAAGAAAAATACAATTTCTTTTTCCAATAAAAGAAAAAAACACACAAACAAACATTCAATACAAATTAATTGGGATTTTAAGCATAATCACCGGAGACGGGAACAGGGGCATAAGAGGAAATAAACACATCGCCATAAATAAGCCCAGCAAGGCCACCACCAATAAGTGGGCCGACCCAATAGATCCAAATCTGAGAGAAGTCTCCACTTACAACAGCTGGGCCGAAGGAACGGGCTGGGTTCATGGACCCACCGCTAAATGGGCCGGCAGCGAGAATGTTGGCACCCACAATGAAGCCGATAGCGATTGGGGCAATGGTTCCAAGAGAACCCTTTTTGGGGTCTGCGGCTGTAGCGTAAACTGTGTAGACCAGACCGAAGGTGATTATTATCTCGAATACCACTCCTTCAATTGCTCCTAGTCCTGCTGCCACGCCGTGGGTCGGAATGCTCTATAAAATTAAAAACACAACAATTAAGTTACACTAAATAAATAAATTAAAGTACAAATTTTGTATGTGTACTTGTAATCAAATTCTTAAAAATTGTATTGCAAAATTAAATTTATTCAAATTGTTTAATAATAATAATAATTTTCATAATTATGATTTGTTTTGATAGACTTAAAGAAAAAAAACTTTTATTAAAAACTCGTTTTTCTTCAAACTCTCTTGACAATAATTATTTAAAGTACATTTTAAAAGTTATTTTAAATAGTTGTTAAGTATTTCATTTTTTTTTCAAAATTATTTATTTGTTAAGTTAAACATATTAAAAATTATTCCTATCACATCTATGGTCTCATTGTTGATTTAAAACTTATTTTATCAAAATAGATAATCTAATAATGATAATTATTATAGCTTGTGCGTGTGCGCGTGTGTGTCAATTTGTCGGGATTATATTTTAATTTTATACGATATACTCAAAAGTTTAGTTAGATATAATTTTTAATTGGTAAACTTTCTTGCAAAAAAAAGTATATAAATTGCAAATTTGCATAGTTGACTTTGAAAATGACAGGCTTTATAAATAGATATATCCTAACAAATATTAAAAAGAATAATTCTAACAAATATATATATAAGACATTTTGGTAAAATATAACAAACTTTTAGATTAATCTATTAATGTTACTAATAGATTCTGGTATCAATATCTACAAATGTATATCGTTTATAGTATTTTTACTATATATTCTAAATATTTTCAGCAATTTGATTATTTAAAATAATTTACCTAATATAATCATACTCATAACTAACTAACTCCAAAATGAAACAACTAATATGACTATGCAGATTATTTTTTATTTACCATGCAATTTTACTTTTTTAGAATAAAAAATATTTGATTGGTTGTAAGAAAAAAATAAAAAATAATTTAGCAATTTAATTAGTTACCTTGCCGTTGGTAACAAATTGAAGGAGGAGGCAAGCAACAATGGAGCCAAGCAATTGGGCGATCCAATAGAACAAGCCAGTCAAGATGGTGATGTTGCCGCCGATGGCCAACCCAAAGGTGACCGCTGGGTTGAGGTGGCCGCCGGAGATGTTGGCCGCCATCGACACACCGACGAACAACGCAAATGCATGAGCCACCGCCACTGCCACCAAACCTGGTGGATCCAATGCTGCATCGGACGTCAATTTACCTATATAAAACACGTCGTACATCCAAATTCAGTTAAATTGTTTTGAAATGTTTAATGAGTGATTATCAATTTCATTTATAACTACTAAAGGATTTGGACGTATATCTTGTAACAAGTGAGCTACTATTTTAACTCTGTCTGTGTTGTTCGTCTGTTCGAACATTTTGAAAAAAATTGAACCACAGCCGCTCAAAATAGTTTAAATAATAATTAGTTTTTTTTAAAAAAAAAAATTCACTTGTAAACACTTTTAGAATCTTAATTCAATCCAACTTGAAAGACATTCTTAATTTAATCTTCAAATCGAAAATATTTAAAAGAGAATTAAAATAAAAACAATGTAGGAAAAGAGAGTTAAGAGAAAAAGAGACCGTAGGCAATGGCGGAGCCGACACCGGCGAAAACGAAAAGGAGTGTGGCGATGAATTCAGAGAGATAGGCTTTAAGAGAAGCCGCACTGAATGAATCGCCGGCGGAACCTACGGCCAACTTCACCATTTTCGTTGCCGGAAAATCGAAGAAAGAGTTTAGAAATAGAGAGAAGCTAGAAGATTCTGCCGGAGTTCAGGGATGGTCTCAGAGCAGCTTAGTTATGGGGTTTATATAATACCAAAGCAACGTCGTTTTGATTTAATTTTCACACTTTTTTTTTTAAATAAAAAAATGAATTTTATTTTTAATTTTTGGAATTGCATTTTTTGAAAGTGAATTTTGTGGTTGAAAACTATGAGAGAGAGAATTGGCACGGTGCCGACCAAACCGCCCTTCCCTCTCTTTCATTACTTACCTTTTTTTTTCGGGTTAATTTCTCAATTTTTGTCGGTTTTTTCATTAATTATATTGGTATTATATATTAATTAAAATTTTAAATTATAGTAATTAATTATACAAACATTTTTAAATACAACAAATTTGAATAAAATATTTACAAAATATTTGAATTTCTATCCATGATAAAGTGTTAAATTGAAATTTTGCTAAATTTTATAAATATTTGAACAATTTTACTATTTACAATAATTTCTCATAATTGTATACCCTACATATTATTCTATGTTTGGATAAATATATATTACGTGAGTTAATAAACCTATAACTTTATCAACTAAACTAGTAAATTTGTCATAATTGAATCGATTTGAATTTTTAGGTTGGATTTTATTTAAAATTGTCCATATATGGATTCTATTAATTCATTTTATTACTCCAACATTTGAAAAAAATCTACGTAATGACTGATGCATAGATAATTTATAGAACTAGCTTAAATAAAGGGTCTAAATCGATTCACATAATTTTTGAATTAAAATTTTTAAAATTATAGGATGAAATAATTAAAATAAGATGGTCAAATAAGTAATTTAGTTAATTTAATTATTATTGTTATTTTCTTTTTGAGGTTATGGTTGGCATTAAAAGAAAGGCAATGATGGAATTGGGATGTGTGACAGCTTTATTGAGATTTAAATAAAGTAAAAGTTGAACTTTTCCATATTATTTTAAACATGTAGATTGGAATGTTCTGGAGAGGATTAGGAATTTCTACAAAAAGACAATGATCATTGTTCCATATTTAATGTTGCTTTTAGTTAAAATAATCCTAAGGAGGTGGTTTTTAATTTAATATATATGAGTATGTATTTAAATAAAATATTATATATATACTCAAATATATTCTTTTTCTTGTTATCATAAATACATCATCAATGTACCATTCAAAATTAAACTTTAGTGAAAATATTTTATGAAAAACAACGATATAATTTGTACATATTTATATATATATTTAACTTATTTACGTAATTTATGAAACTCGTACGTTTTAAAGGAGAACTAACTAGGTATTTGTTAGTTAAAAGTATTTCAAAAATCAAATTGAAATTAAAAAAAATAAGTGTATGGATTTTTCCGGATTTGAGATTTAACTAAGATGTTATATACATAAAGTTCATGACCAGAATTATTAAAAATATAAAATATACAAACTAAATCTTTACCATCAAAATCCACGTTAATAGACTTAAATTGTTACTTCTAAGTTCTAACAAGGTTTAAGAATAAAAAAGTGATTTAATTTTTTTTAATCACTAAATTTTTATTTTCTAAAAGATAGTTTATTGTATGTATGTATGTATGTATGTATATGTTTAACTATTATGGGGTTGCTAATGCCTTAACTATTTCCCTCCTCTAATTAACTAATTATTGATGCTTCTTATTGATTTTTAAATCATATTTCTTCTACTGATTATTATTTTTAAAAAAAGATATATATTCTATCAATATTGTTATTATTTCCGGATAATTATTAGACATTTTTTCTTCAATAAATTGAAGAGAATCCACGTGGAGTGTTCCATCTTAGAGGGAAAATTTTTAAACAAAACTTTGATTTTTCCTTTATTTTATTTTTTTGGCAAAAATATTTTTCTTTTATTTTCTGATAAAGTGCTTATGGGACAGAATTATTGCTATATCCACTTATATTTAAGTGGATATATATATATTAGAAAAAATAGATATAAAGTAAGTTTATATTTAATTAAATTTGATAAATTTTTATTGTGCATAATTACATTATGAGATTTTGACACGTGGAAATTCAAGAAGCCAATCCATAAACTTGGAATTCACCGTCCATTGAGCTAATTATGATGTGAATTCCACAAAGGATCCATTAGAAGAGTTTTAGTGGGGTTTTATTTATTTATTTATTATAATAACATGTATATATATATACATTAATAATGTAATCAAGGGATAATATAATTAATCCATGATCAAATGACAGGTAATAATAATTATATTAAATAGTGGTCGGTTTTAAATTTATTCATCATCAATTATTTCTTCCAAGCATATGTTATAAAATAGGCACAAAATAGGCTCAACCTATCCATTGGATAATCCAACTACTGCATCGAATAAATAACAATAATAATAATTTAAACATATATTTTTATTTTTTTATTTCATTTCGATATATATATATTGCATCCGTTGTGATAACAAGGAACAATATGATTTGTAAAACGAAGACATGTGAGTGTGACGAGTTTAAAAATAGAATTTAGGTTATCTCAAATAAAACTATAATGATGTATTTGTATATATATAGATGACCACTTACCTATATGTTGTTATAATAGGTTCTAGAGTCGTTTTAGGATAACCATACAACTTATCAAGTTGCGGGAGTGTCCTATTTCGTGTTTAGTTAGGGTCAACCTTAACCTTGGTTGTGTTCGAGCCTCTTTCCGATCCTATGCCTATTTTAGTCTTAGGGTAATGTTTTGGGTCGGAGCGTGCATGGGATATGTCCCATTAGCTATTTTTACTAGACTCAACTTTTGTTGAGGACATTAATTTAGTTTGGACACGAACTAACCCTCTCCTTTCATCTCTTAGCTTGTGTTTTATTAATTGATTTTTTTGTGGGTTTGAGTAATTTTTTTAAGGGTTGAGCAGTTTTATAATTCGATTTCGGGGTACATTAAATTTCTCACTTATTTTAATTTGAAGTTTAATAAAAATTGACTTGACGATAAGAGAAAAATACAAAAGAAAATCCAAGTCATTGTTTAATTTGTTTTGATATTTATATTTATAGAAATTGTTCTAATAAAAAAAACTTAACCAATTTTATTAAATTATAGCTTTATATATGTCTAACTTTAAATAAGTTTAAATTTAAACAAATTTCACTTTTACACTTTTTGACTTTTGAAATTTGTTAAAAAAAAAACCCATTTTTAGTTTGAAATTGATTAAAAAGAAATGTTATGTTAATATTGTTTTACCTATCAACTGCCATGTTAGTTTACTCAAATGATACATAAAAAAATGTTACACATATTTTTAAATTTTTACATAATAGTCAAAATATAAAAAAAAAAAATTATCTTTTATTAAAAAAATATTTTTAAATATAACAAAATAAATCAAAATATAGCAAAATTTTAAATTCTATCAAATCAGTGTCTATCAATGATACTGATAAACAGTAATAGAAGTCTAAATCAGTGTTTATCAATGATATTGATAGACAATAATAGAAGTATATCAATATCTGTCATTTATAGAATCTGAAATTTTGCTATATTTGATAAATATTTTCAACAATTTTGTCATTTATATATATGTATATATTAGGGTATTTTTGGATCCAATTTCAAAATTGAAAAAAGTCAACATAAAATTTTAAGTTGGGAGACATAATTAAATTTTACAATAAAGTTGATGAATAGTTCTGGCAATTAAATTATAGTATTGTATTTAGGACAAAAGAAACGAAGACTTACAGTCACTACATAGACTGCAAATCCATACTAAACCACATGATAAAACTCAAGAACATGTGGCTCAAAATATACGTAAAATTTAATAAAAAAAGTTTAATGAGAAGGTCGAATAAAATTAAATATTTTGAATTTTTGTCATATAGTTCATCAAATTGATAATTTTAAAAACAATAAATTAATTCATTTGACAAAACCTCGAAGTAATATTAGGTGTGGATATTTTTTAATTTTAAATTTTTAAAGAATTAATTAAAATAACAATAATAATAATGATTGATGCATTGATTTGGAGAAGACAACTAATAGTTATAATTAGCCATTTAATTTTATGTAAACTATATTATAATGCTTTAAATTGTTAATTTCGTGCGAAAGTATGCACCTAATACAAAAATGATGAGAGAGAGAGAGAGAGTTTACTAATCTTAAATTATTCAAAATACCATACACGACTATATTTATAAATATAAACTTGAAAAATAATTGCTTTTATATTTTGATTCTTTATTGACAATGGTTATAAGATCATATAGGAATAAGAAATATAAAAATAAGTTGAACAAAATGAGACTAAAATAAACTAGATTTATGCAAATATAATCAACATTAAAGGTCCGGGAACGATTTTACTATTTATTTGAAATTAGGAGTATTTTCAAATATAGCAAAATAAACAAAAAAGAATATTTACAAAATATAGTAAAATTTTCAAATTGATCGTACTCATACACATGATAATGTTGAAGGAAAAGTGGTTGTGCCAGAAGCCCTCCAAAATATACTTCTAATTAGAGCTTATTCCAAAAGCATCTATATAAAAGTGTTTCACATAAAAGCATCACAAATAACCTTGAACTAACCAAGTGACAGAGACATATTATTATATCTCCATCAGAAGGAGGAAACCCAGTGCTCTATAATACAATAATATATGTTGGTAGCCAACTTGTCCCAAGTACTTTGAAATCTTATCTTCATAGTCTTGGGCACGGGACCAATTTATAGACACCTCGTCTAACTTAATACCAAGATTTTGATACTTAGACACCGATTTATATGAATGATGCTGGGTTGTATCAGTCACTCTCAATTCACTTACCATGTTGGGGACTGGGGTCATCCTGCAAGATTGGCTCCCCCAACCTATGATTTTGTCTTCCATTGGTTTTGCAGGCACCAAAGAGCAGCTTCTAGTTTCCCTATAGCTATGAGCCACAAATTACTCGACACAATTAAATGCGTGTTTGACATGCCTTCTGAGAAAGAAAATGTTTTGAATTTAGAACTCACGAACACAGTTGTACACCCTATAAAACAAATTCTGTTCAAGTAATGTAGTGAGAAAAAAAAAAAAAAAACGTTTTAAATGAAACACTTTTAGCTAAATGTTTCCTCTAAAAGTATTTTACCATCGGGATTTTAACCAAATATTACTTTTTTTTTCCCTTAAGGACACTTATGGTGGACCAAAATATTTTAAAAGACATGCCAAACATACGCTATTATAGATGCCATAGTGTTGGTCTACCACCTGTTAAAGTAGGGAAGCGTAAGAATGCATGTAATAAGGATCTGCTTCATGTGTGAAGAATGATAGATATTTCAGAGTTTTCCAAGTGCTAGCTCCACAAATCATGTGGAATTGTTCACTCATGGCCCATATATGGCCACACCATCGACTTCAATCACTGAAGCACTGTTTTATTTTCCATGCCGAAAGACAGATGGTGCTTGTTGATTACAATATGACAAGGGGCTTAGAGAGAATGGGTAAAATCTATAAAGGCAACCTACCTAAAGTTTAATATCCTACAACTATGAGTTTCCTTGATATCCAAAATTATAATAGTTGGTGGATTGTCTCGTGAGATTACTCAAGGTATACAAGCTGATCCCAACACTCATGAATATACTAAAGAAAAGATTAGCAGATATGGTCCCAGAAAATAAAGAAGATGGGAGCCAATTGTGACAAAGAATAATTCAAAGTCAAAACTTTCAATTACTTCATAGAAAAGTAGTGCAGCTGAACATGTAATCATAGGTATAGATTTACCATGGAGATGATTTGGAGAGGATGTGAATGTTACTCAATGGCATCTGCAAATGGAGGACACCAGAATACCCTCCAAGTATAGGTGATCTACGGGTAAAAGAATGTGAAAGAAATGAATCAGAAGATTCAATATCATATTATTTGATATATAACAATGAAATGTAAATAGTAACTAACCTGCGAGAAACTTTTGCACATCAATATCCTCGATACCCACCTCATCAAACCTTGGCAAGATTACTTTGATTTTGTGCGTTCTTTTCTTAGTACAACAAATTTGAGAGTGAGAATTTCAACCATCTACCTCAAGGAAGAAGTAAATGTTTTAACCATCGAGTTATATTCAGGTCGGCCAACGGCCATGAAGTTGTGCTTTCTCCATCTCGATCATCACAACCATTTTCACTGTAATGAAACAAATTTGGTTATGCTTTCAGAAAGATAAAATAAATTAATTACTTAGAAAACTTGAAGGTATTCTTGTTACCAAAACATGGCACACTTGCAATTATGTGAACCTTGTCGAGAGATAACTCGCAGCCTCTGAATTCACAGAAAAGTAACTAAGCAACCAAATGAAATGCACAACTTCTAAAAGAATGTTTTCTCCTATTTGAAATATTAGATAATGTTGGTTTCAACTCAAACCAATTGGCAACCAAAGGAGTATTTTATCCATCTTATAAACATTATGAGATTCTTTGATTTTTTTCAATGTTAGATCCTCAATATGTCCCCTCAAGATGGTGATTTTTGGGTTCACCATTCTAGGATAAGATCTTAGTTTTTAGATTGAATGCCCATATAGGCTTTATGGGCTCTGAAACTATTTTAGATAACATAAGGTTCCAACTCAAAACCAATTGGTTATGAGAGGAGTAACCCATCTTCTTATAAAGATTGTGATGTTTCTCGATTTTTTTCATTACGAGATCTTCAACAGAAAACCATTTCTAAATTACTTGACCAAGTGTCTCCACCTTCACCATTCTAGAAAGAGAACCAAGCATTTCACATATATCTTGCACTTGTGGATGAGAGAGATCGCCTGCAAGAAACTCTTGAACTGCGCCATCAACCTCTAACACGCTGCAACCTGGTATTTTTTTCAATCTAGCTTCTGAGAATTTTTTTCTTACCTCCTTTGCCGCCATTTCCCATCCAGCTTCAGAAAAGATGTTGTATGAAAGGACTTGGGTACCACGGTCTGATACACCCAAGGCTGAAACCTTTTTCCAAATTCTGTTCCCAATTTCAATATTCCCATATTTTCTACAAGCACCCAGTATTGCTCCCCATACATTGGCATCCACATTACTAAAGCCTCCCATTTTTTCCTCTATAAATTTCTCAGCATCCTCTACCATTCCTGCTCTAGCCATAAGATCAACCACACAAGCATAATGCTCAAATTGAGGTTGAACCCTGTAAACAGGATACATTTGGTCAAACAATTTAAGGCCTTTCTCAACCATCTTGGCGTGTGTACAAGCAGCAAGGATAGAGACAAATGTAGCTTCTGTAGCCTGAGTTCCATTGGCAATCATTTTCTCAAATAACTCAAGTGATTTCATCACATCCCCAGTCATTGCAACACCAGAAATCATTGCATTCCAAGCCCCAGCATCTTTATTTGAAATGCCCTCAAAAACTGCTAAAGCTGATTCGATGTAACCACATTTTGAATACATGTAAACCAATGCAGTAGCCAATATTGGGTTCGAGTCCAAACCATAGCGCTTCGCATAAGAGTGCATCCAAAGTCCTTGTGTTATAGCACCAAGATGTGCACAAGCAGTAAGAACACTAACAATAACTGAATCATTAGGCTTAACATCCTTCTCTTGCATTTGTCTAAACAAACAAAGCACCTCTCTGAAGTCACTAACCCGAGAATAAGCAGCAATCATAGCACTCCAAGAAATTACATTCCTCTCGGGCATTCCATCAAACAACACTCTAGCACTCTCAACATCCCCAACCTTTCCATACCCATCAACCATCGCCGTCCACACAACTACATCCTTCACAGAACTTTTGTCAAACAATACGCGTGCAACTTTCAAATCAAACAAGGAATAAAATTCAACAAGCGCACTCACGACAAAAGAATCATTCTCGTATCCAAGTACAATAACATGGGCATGAACCAAATAACCTATTCGCTTCAGTTCACGATAAACTAATGCGCAAGCTTTTATCAATGGCGGGAAAGTATAGTTATTAGCAAGAAACCCATGATCAATCAAATCTAAGTAACACAAAATCGCTTGTTTCGGAAACCGCGATAGAACATACCCTCTGATCATTGAATTATACATGAAAATGTTCCTCTGCTGCAGGTTCTTGAAAATTCCACAAGCGTAAGAGAAGAAAGAGCCGCCATCACAGCCGGAAGTTGCAGCGACGGCGAGTAAAGGTGCAATGGCGTATGGATTTTGGGGAAGGTGGGTCTTGAGGAGGTGGGCATGAATTTGTTTGAGATGTTGGAGGGACTTGCATTTGTGTAGAAGTGGAGAAATGGCGTCGTTAAACGTTTTGTGAATCATTCCAATGGCTGGTTTTTGGGTCAATCGTACAGATGGGAAATGGGTATTTTAGGTTGTTCGGTGGTAGTCAAAATTGACGAGGTTGAGTTCCAACCGCCGGAGCACGGCGGCGCGTAACCTGGGTAGGATTTTACCGTTTCCCGCTTGAACTTAAAAAATATGACGAACAATATGAGATTGTTTGCAATTCAGACTTCTCAAACCGATCAATGGCTTCTTTGTTCTTAGGAAATTGGAAAAGTGGTTATAGCTCTTCACTCTTTTGAAAAATGGCTATAAGAAATCTACAGAAAAGTGATCCAAGAAAATATACTGAAAAGTAGCCAACGCGAATCTAGAGGGATATTTTTAGTCCTGGTTTGGACAAATATCAATTTGTACCTAACTATGTGTTATAGAATTCAGATGAAAATTTAAGAAAAGATTACTTTTTTGGTCGGTAAGTTTCTAAAACTGGTCTTTTTAGTCCATAAATTTTGAAAAACGTATCTATTAAGTCACTCAATACTAAACCATTCATTAAATACAAATAAACTATTGAACTTAAAAATTGTCCACATGGCTGCTGATTGGAATTAAAAATTTGTCGATGTGGAATTTTGTTTTTAAAATAAATCAAATTTAATAAAATAAAACCCTAAAATGGTTAAACTCGCATATAATCTTTTTCAAGTAACAAAAATGGAAGATGGCACATTTTTTATCGTGCATATTTTTTTTTTCGTAGAGCTTTTATTCTATTTTAGATGGAAGGAATCGAAAAACAAATACTGGTGATGACGTTACTGAAATGACCTATGAGTTTCTGGAAATTGTTGGATAAAATGTCCTGTGGAGAAGATTATACGTGGCTTTAATCATTTTAGGGTTTATTTTTATTAAATTTGATTTAGTTTAAAAATAATAATCCACTTGGACACTTTTTAAGTCCAATCGACAGCCATGTGAACAATTTTTAAGTCCAATCAAACTTTCCTTTGTATTTAACGAACGACTAGTGTTGAGGGACATTATAAACCTATTCTTCAGAATTTGTGAAATGAAATGATCCATCTCTAAAACGGGTGGACCAAATACATCTAATGATGAAAACTCCAACTAAAAGAGTAATTTCCCTAAATTTTAACTATTTTTTTAATACAAGATATTTGTGTTTCTTAGTTCATTTTTGTTGGTACAACGAGTATGATCTTCTAAACTCATTTTGACATGTACCTTAGTTCATTGAAGATTGTGTGTAGCATTGAACGTTTGGTAAGGAGAAGAGGAAACCCGTGTGCACAAACACAAAGGTTTTTTAAGAAAAAAATATTTAAATACATTTTTAAATTGCACTCATCTTTGTCTGATCCACCCAAGTGCTCAAAGTTAATCACGTGACGAACTTTATTTTTTAGAAACAATTTTTTTTTCTTTTTTCATTTGTTATTGAAGGAGGATACATGGAGATGAATTACACTCAAATACTACTCTTTTCCAAGACATGGTGAAAATATCATTTTGTTTTCGTCACTAATACTAACTTTAATGTTTATTTTTAGTTTCCACGTTAGCTTTTATTCATTTGACAATTTTAATAAAAATTAAATTCCAAAGAATGAGTTAAAGATTTATTAAAAGAAAATTGAATTAATTTAAGATTAATTTAACTCATGAAAACAAAAAAATAGAATCATGATATTCAATTTTTGTCAACTGGTGAATCAATATTTTCGCCATATCGGTAAAAAAACAAAATGATACTAATGCAAATGTCATATAAATATTTTTGTTCCATATTAAATTTTTGAGAAATTTTGATCGACATTAATATTTTTATTAAATTGAGACTTTTTTATCATTGACATTTTAAATCTTAAATATAAGAAAGGAAAATTATAGAGATCAAAATAATATTTGAAAAAATATTTATACAGACTTTTACTTTTTATTGAATCATAACGTTATTTTATTATATTTATAAATATTTTTGACAGTTTTATCCTTTAAAACAAATTTACAACGGTAAATTCAAATATTTGAAAAACCCCTCCAAAATTTCAATTTTTATCTAAGAAATCAAAAAATACCAACCTACCTTCAACGGTGAGTCTTGGGTTTGAAATCTGTCCGTTTGTGGAAAGGACATGGAGAGAGAAAACTTGATGAGGAAGATGAATTCAATTCTCGAATTCAATGCAATCAACAACCCAAAAGTGATCGAATTTAATTTCTTCTGCCAGAATCAGAGAACACAACCACCACTGGACAGTTATTCCACTGGTAATTGCCTCAAATCTTTCCATCTTTGATTAAAAAGAGAAAGAAATTTTTGCATTTCGATCTTTGGATGCTGTTTGGTTACTGTTTTTTTTTTCCCCCCTTCATTTAAGAGCTCACCCATGGCGCAGTTCATTATCTTTCTTTATTATTTCTGCTTCGTGGGGAAGTAGGATTAGAATTATCGAGTGTTTAATAGAGGAAGAATGTGTATTCTGAATAACAATTATGAGTGGATTCGATATGCATATGCGTGGTGAAGAATCAGCTTCTGGGAAGAGAGAGCTTAGAGATTATTTAGCGTCTCAACGTGTTCATTCCCGCCATAGGCGATCTAGAAGGTTTTATTTGCAAATAGAGGACGTTTTCTACATTTTCATTTGTTTATTGTTTGGATGAGTGCATAGAGATTAAGATTTTTTACTTCCTTTATTTTTGGTTGATTTTTAGAAACTGGAGATTGGAGGTTGGAGAGATATATGGGCTAATTTATATATGTATTTTCTATTTTCACCTTCATTACTTTGTTGATGTTGAATGTTGAAAGCTGGATCCGTTGGTTTCTTCAAGAAAAGGGAAAGTGCAAGC
This sequence comes from Cucumis cinereus, assembly GCA_037974625.1. Taxonomy (NCBI): domain Eukaryota; kingdom Viridiplantae; phylum Streptophyta; class Magnoliopsida; order Cucurbitales; family Cucurbitaceae; genus Cucumis; species Cucumis cinereus. The sequence continues at coordinate 11,690,918 of JBBPDJ010000026.1, forward strand.
ACATGAAGTTCTTAGTTTACTAATTGGCAGGGAACTAAACTTGAATAGAGATAAACGTGGGGATGGCAATAAGCTGTTATTTCACTTAATGTTCTCCTTTGTCGTTCATTTTTGCTTACATAAAGTTTTTTCATGACTCATGAAGATTTTATAGAATCTATGAATTGATAAATTCAATTCGCCACTCTTTAATGATCATTACATCACGTCACTAACTTATGAGTTATAACCATTTTGTTCTTCTTCTTCTACCCCCTTTCAGTTCTTCAGACAAGAACTCCAACGGCTTTAGAGGTGGAATTCTGCATTCTAATAGCAAGAATGACCGGAGTGACGCACAAGTGAGGCAACAAATCCTAGTTATCATTATCATATTAGTGTATTTTTTTTTTATGTGTGTGGATCCATGATGATTGTCTCATGGGCCATTGGATCTCGTGTGTCAGTTGTGATTAAAATGACTTCGATGATAATTTTAGGTGAATGTTGTATTGACAGGCATCCCCACTTTCTACGAGCGGTATCAGAGCACGAAGTCCTCTACATGAGCGGTCTACAGATTTTAATGATAATTCATCAACAAAACAGCGAGCATCTTTAGAAAATGATGTAAGCATCTAGTTTTCTCTCTCACTCACGTTCCATGCGCAGTTGGATTCCTTATATGTTATGTGCTGAGGTAATCTATTTCAAGATATCAACAACTCTGGATGGTCAAGTCAATAAAGTGCCAAACAGTGGTTCAATTGCCAGTTATGTGGAAAATATTTTAACACCTCAATTGGTACACTTACAAATTGCAGATCGAGTTGCTACAGCTGCGCTTGCAACAAGAGAGATCTATGCGAAGTATGCTTGAAAGAGCAATGGGTCGGGCATCAAGTACTTTATCTCCCGGCCATAGGCACTTAGCCCAGGTAATTCTTTCACCTTTCATATATGTATTGAAGTATCGTTAGGATCCTTTTGATCGTTCTATACATTCACTTTTTGGATTTTGGAAACCTTTTATGATTATTCTATACGTGTTATTTTGCAATGTTGGAGTCCCTTCTTGTTGAGGGAGCTTCCTTCTTTTGTGAGATTTTTTTTTTTTTTTTTTGTATACCCTTGTATTTTTTTCTTTTTGCTTGATGGAAGGTGTTGTTTTTATAAAGAGGATTGAATCTTGGATTTGGAATTTCAAATATCTCCCAGTCGTATATTATATTTTGTATTCTAATATATTATTAATTTCATACTCACCTTTACCCAAGTGTATTTTCCCAGACGAAGGATTTGATCTCAGAAATTGAATTGCTTGAAGAAGAGGTTGCAAACCGTGAACAGCATGTTCTCTCTCTCTATAGAAGTATTTTTGAAAATTGTGTTAGTAAGCCATCTTCTCAGCAAAATTCAGTTACAGCCTCTCCTGCTCATGGAAAGCAAGAATCAAGAAAGCACCCCAGTATCATTTCGAGCGCATTTTGTTCGTCAAGGAAGTTTCCTTTGGGACCTTTGCAACCTTTCTCGGTAAATGACTTGGGAAAAAGAACCTCAAATGCTGGTCCTAATTCCTTGTTTGGAGGTAAAAGCGACATAAGTACGGGAAAAAATTCAGGCACTGCAAAGGTACACTTGATAGTTAATATATAGGTTGTTGTGTGTGTCCTACTTAGCTAAAAAGTAAGTTTTGCATTGAGCTAAGAATATTCGGTGTAACTGTTAAGTTGGATCCTTCCTACTACAGCATCATTATTTGTAAACCATACAAGGATATCAAGTAGTGACTATTTGTAGAATATAACCAAATTTCTAAATATGACAACTCCTTCAAACACAAGCAGAACCAAAAAAGTTTCTTGCCCAACGGACATATATCATTCAGTATTCTACATGTTGATATTTTATGTGCTTGGTAGTCAGTTACTTTCTGTGGCCAGTATTGAAATTGTCTCATCAGAGTAATTTGTCAGGTTCGTGAAGCTTTTTCCCACATGAAGAGAACTTCTCTGCGATCTCTAAAAGATCATCTTTTTGAATGTCCAAGTAAGTTATCGGAGGAGATGGTGAGGTGCATGACTTTCATATACTGCTCTCTTCATAGAGTGGCATCAAACAAGGCTCAAAAAAAGGCAGGTTCCTTCCCTAAAGTTAAACAGCCCCAATGTGGACCGGTAGAGGAACAATTTGGGTGTGGGAAAGCAATGCTGGAAATACATTGCATATCAACCAATAACAGCCAGTTCTCTCGTGCTTCGTATGCAATCAACAATTATAGGTAGGTTTTGATGCTTGAAAATGTATTTCCCTATGAGGGGAGGGGATGGTGTAGAAAGGGAAGACTTAATCGATCCTTATCTTCCAAAAATTCCGTGAATTATTGGAGTTCATTTTTTTTAAGGATTGTCTGGGAGATATTGGATTCAAGCTTTATCTATTTTTTTTTATTGTGTACATGCATGATTTATTTTTTTAAATATGTATATACATAAAGAGAGAGTAAATTAATGGGTTCTTTTTGTATTGGTTTCATCAGAGTATTAGTTGAGCAGCTGGAAAAAGTGAATGTTAGTAAGATGGGGATTGATGCTCAAACTGCATTCTGGATTAATGTGTATAATGCTCTTCTAATGCATGTAAGATTAGCTAATTGTGACATTTCCCGTTCGTTTTTCTTATTTTGTTGAGCTTATCTTGCCTGTCTTTTTCAGGCCTACTTGGCATATGGAATTCCTCATGGCTCTCTTAGAAGGTTGGCTTTGTTCCACAAGGTATTGCATTTCTCTGTCTGCAGTACATGAACGCAAACTGGCATATCAATATCTTTATTTTCCAAAGAAAATTGAGATAGATATTTGGTAGTTACCAATATGTGTGATAATGCTCTAGACCTATATTGTAGGTGGACAATTTAAGGGGTTTCGTTGGTCTCAAAATTTGTCTTTTTTCTTTCCAGTTTTCATCCACACATTTTTCCGTTTAAATCTTTGTGCAGTGTCCTGTGAGTGAATTTAGTTGTTTTAGATAGACAAGCATTCTTGATGGGATTTTCAGTATAGTGCAGGCTGCTTATAACATCGGTGGCCATATCATCAGTGCAAATGCGATAGAGCAATCGATTTTTTTCTTCAAATCTCCCCGAATAGGATGGGTATGCACTATTCTCTTAAGCTTTTGGTGCCGTTGTGGTGACTTGTCCTGGAGTTCCTATTTAACACCCTGTTAAAAGAGATGTTAAAGTGAAGTTTTGGTTTTGACTATGTTTTTGTATCAACTACAGTGGCTTGAAACTATCATTTCAACTGCGCTGAGGAAGAAGTCTGGGGAAGAAAGGCAACTCATCTCTTCAAAATTGGGCCTTCCTAGTCCTCAACCTCTTGTTTGCTTTGGCCTTTGCACTGGTGCCTCTTCAGATCCTGTGGTAAATTATGTCGATTTCAATCAGTTTTTTTTACGAAATGGATCTGTTGTTGTCCTTTAACACCAAATTTAGAGATAGAAAATCAAATCGCTTTGTTCAGAAACATAATAAAACAAATTTATGTGAGGCTTCCTACCGTGATTACTTACTCCGAGAGGGGCAAGACAGTAATTTCGCTTCACTAAGTTAGTTATTGGCAGCAGAAGGCGAGTCTGGTATGGAAGGAATGTTGGCTGAAGGTTTTTGTAGGGTTTGGGTGTGAGGTGAGTGGGAATTTTGGTGTTAAGCTGATTATGGGCTTGTGGAGAGAGAAATAGCTGGAGTACTTTGTTCGTTCTCATTTGGCTGATTAAATTGTTAGATGCTTAACAATTTATAAGCAAAACTCCTTTTCCTCAGATGCATACTAGTTTATATTTATCATTTCCAAGAATTTTGTGATTTTTTGAACTCAGTATGTTGCGAAAAATGACTTAGTAGCTGGCTTGTTTAAACCTGTAGCTGAAAGTGTACACGGCATCAAATGTTAAAGAGGAACTTGAAGTGGCCAAAAGGGATTTTCTCCAAGCAAATATAGTTGTGAAGAAGTCAAAGAAAGTATTCCTACCAAAGGTGCTAGAAAGATTTGCACGCGAAGCATCCATCAGCTCAGACGAACTCCCAAAATGGGTTTTTGAAAATGTCGATGGGAATCTCCAGGAGTCGATACAGAAATGTATGGAACACCGAACTGGAAAAAAGACATCTCAGATCATCGAATGGTTACCTTATAGCTCAAGGTTTCGGTATGTATTTTCTACCAATCTAACTGAAAGGCCATGGTGGTCGTAAGATTCATAATGTCGTTAACTCATCGTTGTGAAGTCAAAAACAGTAGGACCAACAATTTTCTGCTAATCTGAGGGGAAATGGATTTAGGTAGTTGAAACTTGAAATAACTCATCATTTGATTGTGTATATATATTGAGTCTGATTGTTGCAAGTTAGCTGCATTTTGATCTCTCCCTCAATTTATGCAAAGTCGATGTGTGGTTTCTTTTTCACAATGTGAAATTGGTTTAAATTCAAATCTCTATTTCAATATCATTAAAACAGATCTTTAGGTGAATGAAGCAAACAATTTAAATTCTTCGACTTGTTAAAAAATGTCGAATCATTTTGAATAGTTTGTTGACACAAATAAAGTCAAGAAAAGCTTTTAAAATTTTTTGATATTGACACTCGACAAATAAGCTTTAGAAAGTAGATCTTTTGTTTGTTTTAGAATATTGGTATCCCTTGAACAGTATGAAAGTTGGGAGTGATTAAATGTGCAAAGTTCATAAGAGGTTTGTTGACAAAAACTTGAAACAAAGACTTTTAAAAGCAAACAAATGAGTGCTTTAGAACAATTAATCATTTAATAATGCTTTTGTAAGTGCCCATTTACTTCACAAAGGTCTCTTTTGACTTCTTCAGCATTCCCCTTCATTCTTACTTTGACATTTTCCAAAACAAAAAATAGATACTTTTTTTTATACTATATATAAATAATGAAAATTAAGGAATCAAACAGAGAAGGGTTTCTAAGATAAAATTCTATAAATCAAATCGAGTATAGCTCAACTATCATACGTAGCGATCAAGAGGTATGTGGTTTGGACTCCTCTACTTCACTCCTGTTGTAAATAATAATAATAATAAGTTTGGGGCTCTAATTATAATAATTGGTGTCTCTATCTATTATAACCTATAATTAACTATAATATTACTATTTCAAATCCTTTTTTGCCAACATTATTTACCATTTCTTACTTAGACTAAAACAATACGCACTCTGAACATAAACTATTATAATCCACAAATTATAATAATCAATTCAGTCCACCAAACATCGTTACATGTTAACAACGAATGAATGATAGAGATTTGAAAACACAAGATTATCTTATATATATATATATATATATATATATATATATATATTTATTGTCTATGGAAATCTTTGTTGAGGCACTTTAACAACAAAAGTTGCAATTTTTTTTCAAGTTTTGTATTATTTTTCTTGTCACTCCCTCCCAATTGGGTGATGCAATCATCATTATTTATGACACAAATCAACCTTTGAATAAACACAAGGAGAGGTTTGTTTCACATTCTAGCTTTATCCAATCTTTATTTCCTTAAACTTTTATTTTTATTTTTTTATTGTTTTTAAATATAGCTAAATGTCACTGTTTATATTGATGCTACTTCTTTTAGGTTCACCATTTTTGATTGAATTTGATTGCAAATTTTTTTTTTATTAAACCAAATACCCGTTTGTTCTCCACTCTTGATCGGTTTGGTCTCACTCTTGATCGGATCGGATTGGATCACAATTCTTTTGATTGGACAAAATACCATATTTAATTATACAGAGTTCTATCTCAAAATCAACCGGCAATGAAAGGAGCAAAACACATCTATTTTATAAAGAGTGCGAGTCTCTTTATTTTTTTCAACGTGAGATTCTCAACAATTAGTGTCTATTAGTGATAGATGATAATAATTGAAAAATATTTTAGCAGTTTTAATATTTAAGACATTTTTTTAATATTATTATTAGATTTTAATTTTTATGCAAAATTTGGATGGGTATTATTACCCATAAATTAGTCTTTTACCTTTGTGATTACCAATAAATACAACAACAAACAATCAAATAAATGATTATAATTTATTAAAATATAAGAAGATTTTAATATGTGAGTTCAAAAATTACTAATGATTTGATAAGTTCAACTATGCTAAAGTTGACAAAATATTAATTTTATAATTAAGAATTTTGGAATTAGTAATTTAATATTTATACCTATCCACATGTGTTTTGTGAAGTATATATATTTTATTGCATTTATTAAGAGAGAATACTAATACCATATACATTAGAATTAAATGGAGAGTTGGAGAATAAACATCAAACTTAACATTTTTATTTATTTTACGTTTGATGTATTCTAATCCCATTGGTGTATATTTATTGTTTGAGTTTTCATTTCTTTTATTATTCTAGAGCATCATTAATTATTATTTTCTAAAAAGAGAAAAAAATATATGTATATTTATAATAACAACAATCGTCAATACAAACATAATTCAATTGGTTAAAAAAATATATATATATTATGGACGAAATATTAGAGGTTTAATCTTCACTTCACTCGTTAAACTGTAATATTAGGGAAAAATAAAATTTTTGCATCAAATAAATTTTACGCTTAATTTTTTACCTCGTAGAACTTCTTAAAATCCATTTTCACCTTTAGTTTTTCACGGGACTAAGTGTGTATTAGGTTTGACTTTTCAAGCGTTTAATTTTGAAAATAAGTCATTTTAAAAAATTAAGATGTTTGATAATCATTTAAAATAGCTTTAAAAAAAAGTTTAAACTAAAATGACATAATATTTTCTATCCTCTAGTTATTTCAAATAGCCAAAATTATGTGGAGTCAAAAGTTGAATAATTCATTATGTTATTATTATTAATGTTAAGAAGTCTTTTGATGACTTGATCTCACATTAGGTACTTTGAATGTCTTAATAATATCATTTTTCTTAATGTATTACATCTCAATTAACATAAAATATATACTATCGATCAAAAACTTAGATGTTCGAATATTTCATTTCTGTACCTTATCGAACTAAGAAAAAAACTAATTGACTTAAGAAACGTAGATTATAAAAATTAATTTGTATTTTTAGATCAAATTATAAACTAATACTTTAAAACTTAATTTGTATTTTTAGAGCATAAGCACTTAGAAATTAACCCTTAAAGTAGAAAATCTCTAATTTAAATTTGGATAGAAATTAGGTCATGAAATGATGTGATAGTAATTTACATCGATGAGCGTATTCAAACTTTGGTCGCTCATCGTTTCAAGTTTCAACTTTCATTCGATATAGTTTAATTTTTACTTTTGAAATATATGTTGGCTTAGCAATTAAATTTGTGCTAACAAGAAGTTAGTTCGACTGACACATGTATGTAGGTGAAGATAAAAGGTTTCGATTTTTTATCTTCTACTCTCAATTTTACTAAAAAACAATTAAATTTGTAATTAAATAATATAAATTAAAACCGAAGGTACACGTGGATAATAATAGTAATACTTAAACTTTATTAATATAAAATGAAATCAACAATTTTTCTGATGAACAATAAATTATAATAATATCACAATATTTGTTGAACAAACTGAGTCAAACTCCCGCCAAACCTTTCTATAGTTATACCAAATCACCTTTATTACTTCATTTTTTATTTTATTTTATTTTTTTGGATCATTTTTTAAATATATAAAAAAAATTAAAATTATTTATAAAAGATAGAAAAACCTATTAAATTCTCTATAATTTTTTTTTTTGCTATATTTTGTAAATAATTCCAATTTTTGTTATCTATAAGAATTCATCCTATTTTTTTTATGTTCAAAGACAAACCCACTCATTATAATAATAATAATTTTCATTACATATTAATAA
>JBBPDJ010000026.1:11733888-11783207 GCA_037974625.1 Cucumis cinereus
CACCCTAATTAGATTTTATTTTTGGAAATTTATAAATATTAGCTACAAATTAGGCTAACTATATATATATATATATAACAAAAATATTTTTCAATTTATTACTTTTGGAAGTCGTGGACCACGACTTCCAATATGACAATAGTCAACAGTGCCACATTGACGTCGTTGACTTCGTCGACGCCACCTGTACCGAAGTCGTGTATCCCGTTCCACGACTTTGGATAATCGTGGACGGGGTACACGACTTCACTACCCTATTTTTGACATTTTTTCCCACACTATTCTTGACATATTTTATTAAAAAAACATTATTTAAAAAAAAATTCCTATTTTTCGCAGGCTCGAGTCGTTACAATCACTGCACCCGCCTGCAACTCTTAGCAATGACGGCTGCGGCGGCGATGGGTTGGTAGTTGCGGACGAGGAAGATACGGGAGAAACGTTGTGATGGTTAGATGCAAGGGAAGAAGACAAATGGTTCCTTTTACCCATTTTGGCTACGGAAGAAAGATGGGAGGCTTGCGTCATATTTTAATTAATATTTTATATTTTCTACGCTACGTATATTAATATTAGACTAATAAGTTTGAGATCTATATTATATCTATAATTAGTTTTTTCTTTTCAAAAAGCAATATTAATTAAAAATTATTTGGATTTACATTTGAAAAAGGAAAAAAAATGCAAATAATTTGGACAATGAATGTGATTTAACAATATTAAGAATTTGGGAAATTTTGAAATGTTGAGAGGCAAACATGATGGTCTCGTATGACATAAAAAGTGGTACTAAATTTATACACAGTAAATGAATGAATGAGAAAAAAAACTTCTCGATGTCGAGAATTTAGGTTTAGTTTTTGTTTGGTCTTTAGATTTTAAGGTATTATACTTTTATTTTTTTAAAATTTTGAATTTAATTTCAATTTAGTTCCTACGTTTCATAATATTACAATTTTACTTTGAGGTTTAAATTTTGTTTAGATGTACTTTTTTTCCGTCTCTGATGAGTTTTCTTTACAAGTATGATCTAAATCACAACACGTCTTTCTTTTTATGTGTTAAACTCAAACAAAGTACTAACAGACTCAAATACTAACGTTTACAACATTGTTAATACATTTAGGTTCTAAGGTTCATTGATAGTTCCATTGTTGTCTTTCTTGCTATAGTTCATATACATTAATTGAAAGAAGCGTTTTTTTAGATAAACAAAAGTCAAGCGATTAACGTAAGACAATAAAATAAGTAACAAGAAGAGAATTAAGGGACTGAGGAAATGAAGAAGGGGAGTAAAAGAGTTTAAAGAAAATAAAGGAAAAATAGAGAAATGTTAATTAGGGGTATGTAGCACTTGATCGGAGTTAATTCTTTTACCAAACCATCACCCAACTGACAATGGTCAATTTAGTAAATATTCAAACCAACTTCGACCACCAAGAAGTAAAAGTCGATTGATCGGTTGGTTTTGTTCATTAAGATATTTTTTTTTAGAAAAAAACCCGATTTGGATTTTTTCCAAACCAACCCCCTCTTCTTCTTCAATTCATGGCCGTCTATTATGCTCACCCGTAAATGTCTATGATTATACCATCCACAACTATTGATTGATAGAGAAATCCTAAAAGAACCGTTGAAATTTTCATTTATGAAACAAACCTAAATATGATCGTTTCACAATCACAATGTATAGATAGTTAGAATTTAAACCGTTAACTTTTTAATCGAAGATACAGTGTTTTACTTAGCTGAGCTCTAGATTGACACAAATGTATATATAAGAAGTAATGATCACAACTAAATATCTAACACTTTTAATCTATCTATTTGCATAAATGCATACATTCATCCATATTTGCTTGGTATTCGCATTGTAGAAAGGGGAGATACAACTTTGTATCTTACAATAAAAGTATGAGAACTAAAACAAAAACTTACCATGACAACCTATTCAATCAACTTAATCATCATCAGTTAATAAGAAGTTACAAAGCGATCTCAAATCACCATAAATGCCAAATATTCTACTAAATGACCCTTTTATCTAAATACAGAATAGAATCACATAAGAGTTGACTTGATTCATGCCTTTTGAAGATTTTTTCTTTTTGAGCCAACTCGTTGCAATGATCGTCATCACCATTCTGTCATCCGTATCAGATCGAGAGCCAAAAAGCTTCATTGTATTACAAAAATGAATGTTGTAAGTCGAGTTCACCGGTTGACGGATCAAAAGATGATTCAATGGCAGCAGAGCAGCATTCGACGTCCTCACCAGAATCTCGAGGTCCAACTGCCACGGGGTCGGCAAGAAGCTTAACTCCTTGTTTCCAGTATCTTTTATCTGAATCAGTTCATGACATGTAATGAGAAGCAGTTAAATCACCAGCAAACAATGTCAGTATCAGAATTTCTTTAGAGATTGAAGGTTGGTACCTGGGCCTGTGGATATGACAATGGAGTTCTTTGAATCTATTACCCAATCAATCCACAGTACAATTCCATGACATACTCCAGCCTTGGTTACCTGGACCTGAAAGAGAAACATAAAGGCTGATTATATATAAATGAAGTATTCTCCCAGTTCCCCTGGATTTGTATGCTTGAAGTTGAGATTGCTACCTATAATTATACTTGGAACATAACTATTTGATAACTAGGGCGTCTTGAGGCATGATTACACTTGTGGTCTATCCTACTAACTACTAAGTCTCAAGTAAGCTTTTTAGCTTACTTGAGACTAACTTTAAGAGACAATAAGAATTTTAAATTATTAAATCTCGTTTGATAACCTTTTTCCTTCTAATTTTGAAAATCAAGGTTCCAAATACTACTTTGATAGTTTTATTATCAAAATTTGAACTTAAAATTGTATTGATAACTATTTGGTTTTTTGTTTTTAGCTTTTGAAAATTAAGCTTATAAACACATTTTTCTATCACCAAATTTTTGATTTGTTATCTACTTTTTACTAATGTTTTCAAAACCAAGCAAAGTCTTGAAAATCAAAGGAATTATTTTTAAAAACTTAGTTTTGTTTTTGGAATTTAGCTAAAAATTCAACTTTACTTATGAAATGGGTAGAACATTATAAAAGATTGGGAGAAAATATGCTTAATTATATAAAAAAATACAAAATAGATATCAAATGGAACCATAGTTTTAAAAAAATTGATTTCTCAAACTTGTTCATAAAACAAGCCGAAAAAAGAACACCTGAATGGGTTTGGAGGAAATTGTTATCAAATAAGACCTAAGTTGAGCTTGAACGGGTTTGTTTGGAAGGTATCGCATTTTTATAGGCCTTCTGTCCCTTGTTTTTCAAAAAAGGAAATTATATCTACTTTCCTATGCCTCAGATAACCAAAAGCACTTTTCACAAGGGCAACTGGATCCTCTTTTTCAAGTTCAAAAACAAAAAAAAGGAACTTTATTTTCTTCTTGTCCTCTTTCAACATGAACTCTTGGATTCAGAAACATACAAGAAAGAAATTGTCGCTTCTCTCAGACAGTTTTATTTATTGAAGAGTGTGAGTTTACTGAGATACTTGAAGAATCATTTAGATTTAGAACCTGGCTTCTCAAACATGGAAATTAAATTAACAAATATACATACTCAAAAGCCAAAAATCAGACAAAATAGGGATGAAAAGTATCAATACCTGGCTTTTCCCACTACAAGGACTTATTGGTTTTGAGAAATCAAACTCCATCAATGTAAATATCTCACTGAGTTCCTGAGTTTTCAAGACAGTTGCACCAATATCAGCGTCATTGACATTCTTGTTCTTTTCAAGAAAGCTCTATTGTTTATGTTTTAAACAAGTTAACCTCATATTCTCCACATTGCCAGATGTAGAAAGCCAGAAATGGGCCTTCTTGTCCTTCAGGTAACTCGCCACAAGCTCCCAACGTGTCATTTGTAACAGAATGATCAAAACCTTCAATTGTTCCCAATCGACGACGGCTGCTCCATAGATCCTTGAAACAACATTGAACAAGTATATTAAGAACTTGCATTGAATAACAAAGACAACTTCGGTCAGGTCATGCATTTTTAAGGTAAAGAGAGATCTTACAGGCAATGACATGAAACAAGCTCTCAATATGCCTTTACGAGGCATTGTTAGCACATCATCAGATAGGACCGGATCGAGTATCGTTCTCTCCTTCCTGGAAAAACAATTTAAAGAAGTTAAAAGACTAAACTTATTTGAATGAAGTTATGCTGATTGATGGAGCCAGCCAACACTGACAAAAACTTAGATTTGGTAACCAGGGTGGAGTCTACAGGGAAGCCACCAACAGCTAGTTGTGCTTTTGAATTGAAGTGAATTATTTTGTGTTAATGGATTAGAAAGCCGTGCATCTCATTTAGGACATGCCTAGATATTTTTAGGAGACAGCATTCTTTTGCTCGAACTATTGCAACATGCAGTTTAATGCGAAGATGGTCGAACGCTGCGGTAAGAACTTGATTTATATAAAGCATACATTCAAACATGAAATTTGGATCCTAAACACGTTGAGTATGAATTATCAATATCATAAAGAAACCACCTGCTCAATATTGCCAATAAGCATCTAGATAACACGTCTTTGTGATCCTAACATCTAAAAGATGAGATTGCATTTCTGAACAAATTTCTTACCAAAACCGCAGGTTGTGCCATGGGAGTGCATTGTCATTTCCGTGGTAGAATGGTTCACTGATAAGCAAGTCGACCTAAAGATTTAACAAAAATCGATAACGAGCATACATCATGGTATGAAAGGGGGGAAAAAGAATGCAAGGTGGGCCAGTAAATATATCACCTTTTTCTCAAATGTATCGTGGATGGTCAAGCATGATTTCCTCTTTTCAATAACTTTTATACTATCCATACAGATACCATTTGCATAAGAAACAGCCTGCAAATACTTCGTACCCTTTTCCCGAATCCCAGGAAACAATGACAAAACAAGCGTTTTTTTCGAAAGGCAAGCAACCATAAGCGTCAAGAAAACACTATCGTCTGCAATCATGCATGCAGAGGGAGCTCTTTCCTGCAACTGCAAAGGTTTCAAAGATGACGATAACAATAAGGTTCAGAAGATAGCAGAGTTCAAGTATAAGGAGGCATGTGAACATAGTGCACAAATTGATATGCTATGTGCTAAATAAATGGGGTGTAATGGGAGTGGTGGTGAGAAAGTTATCATACCACAGTTTTCATTGCCGTTAACATTGCAAGCCTCCATTCTCTATCTCCATAAATTGCAATTCTTTCTGGTGGCAGTATGAGTTTAAAATTCTCAGCATTGACACCATGCTGCAAAAACTCACCTCCTGGAATTTGAGCCTTCAGATGATATGAGAAGGTAGTATCATTATGAGAAGCACATAAATGAACTTTTTCTTCCTTGGATATTGACACACCATTGCCTGGGATAAACCAAACACACTGTTTCCAATGGTCACACCAGTCACCAGCTCCTGTTGAAGTAAGGAACAAGCTTAATCACTCTGTCAATCTTTGAGCACTAAACCATGTTTCTAGTCTGAGCATCTAGTGTATATCAGTTAATTGACATGTGAGATTTGAAATGATACGAAAAGCACCAAGCAGTAAAATGTCCTGGTTCAAAAAAGAAAGGTCCTGCTGTTAATCATTCAACTCATTGTCTACGACTCACCTACATTATAAGGTGGACTTATCCACTTCGGGGCAGTAGAATAAAAGACTGTTCCTTCACGATCAAGCTGCAGCGTCCACCTACAGACAAATATTAGAAATCAATCACAGTGGTTCAGTTAAATAAGTTTGGCAAAAAATAACTATCACAAAATAACAACAAAGTGGTTACCATGACACTATAGCATGAACTCTACCACTGTCAGTTGCCTTGACATGCAGCTCATTTTCAGCATGACTCTCGGGACGTTTCCAAAAATCAAATTCAAAAACTCTGAAGGGCTCTGAGAGCTGGATGAACCCTGAAAAAATAGTAATAAAACCACTTGAAGATTATGAGAGTCAGGTCAAATTTCAGGTAATTACCAGCTTTACTTCATTGGCAATCGCATCACAATGCATTGCATATTGCTGTGGCTTGACACATATGATAGGATCCCCTACTGGAACAAGAAGGATGCCATCACATGCCTTTGCTTCGTTGTTACGTAAATCATGAAGCTTGCACAAGTATGTGCTCTCAACCAGCTGAGAATGACATAAACAAAGAGATTCTAAAATTTTTGGATTAGAAACTAATCACTTTCACCAACGTACCACAGTATTTTTATCAACTTATTGATTTGTAGTCCATTCAATCACAGCCATGGGATGCATGCAGTCAAAAGAGGTAATCTGAAATCTTGATATTATGACTTCAGTCCTTGTACGATGAAACAGTTATCATCGCTGTTTAAGGAAACAGTAAATGCAGAAGAGTACGAGTCCAATACTGCAAATTTTATTTTTATTTATAGGAAACAATAACCATTTCATTGATATGCTGAAATAAACACAAAAGGTCCCATACTGCATAGTTTGACACATAATAATATGAAGTCAAGAAGAGAATGAAACGTCCATACAAAAAATATTAAGGGTTTTGAAGCAGGGGCTTTTTAAATACCTGACCATATATGGTTGCTCTGTATGGCACAGTCAGTGGATTTTCCACTAAAAGCTTGTCATGTGCATGCTGTAAGGTCGGTATAAGCCCCTCACCTAACAGTTCTGCGTCCAAAATCTCACTAACCTTCAATTAATTGGCAGATTCAATCATTGAAAGGGCAAAAAGTAACTGGCATATTCAAAATTCTCAAAGGAAATTCGAAGAAACTATTCATTTCCATCAGGCTATCAGCTGCCTTGAAAGATATCCTATATATCAATGACATTTTAGTAGACAAGAAACTCGACAAAAAGACTGAGTAAACAAACAAAAAGAGATGAAACAGTCCAAAGATAGTGAGAAACAACTCAAAATTTCTTTGTTTGTCTTCCTCCTGAGTCTTAACAGCTCAAAATTTCTTTGTTTATTCACCTTCTAAATGTCTGTTTTTCAAAATCTTGTAGTTTACATGGTTCACAAAAGAAAGTGGAAGACAATTTGAATGTAAATGATACTCACAAGGGCATCAGCTCGAGAAGTAAAATCAGAACCAAACTGAAGTTCATCAGAGCGTTTGTTAATAACTTTTACTTTCCTTTCCATTCCATTAAAACGCAAGACTTTCCTCATCAACTTCACCATTGGAAGATAAGATTCACAAGCCGTAACCATTCCCTTGGAATCACCCATGACAGAGTCCATTGCTCGTGCAGCCATCATTGATAGCAAACCAGTTCCAGCACTGGAAATAGTAAATTAATCAAAAAGTCAGCAAAACCAATAAAAACCATTTGCAGCCTGAGCAACTACTTGCACTGATTTCACCAGATGAATGAACTCACATTTTACATTGACATTTTCAAACTTAAATTTCATAAAAGATAAAACAATTTTTCATCAACTGAAAAAACCCACAAGCACACAAGAGCATAAAACAGGAACTTCAATAAGATCATCATCTTCTCTTCATCATTTCCAAAGCAAGAAGGGTCAAAACAGAACTAAAAAAATACCCAATATCAAGAACATGGCAAGGCTTTGATATAGTCTTATCAATGGCTTCACGAAACGCTCTGTTTCTAGTGGAATCATTGAGCATATCCAAATATGAAGTTGTCGCCAAGAGGGGTTTCTGGGAATTCTCTGGAACTCCTTCAACCTCTTCTTCGATGACTACCCACTCCGAGTTACCGGTAAGTGGATCAAACTGTAGCTGGAAAAGGCGCTGAGTTGACTCAGAACTCATGGTTCGTGCTGCAGAAAAATTGAAGGGGTTGAACGATTGAGGGGCCAAAGTAAAAGGGGTCGTGGTAACAAGATGAAGAATGCGAAAAAAGGATCTGGGCACTAGAGAAGTAGCCATAAGAGACTGAGGAATATAGAGCTCATGGTCATTTGGAAAATTTTGGTTGCAGAGCGGCGCCTAAATTGGAATTACATAAAATTAATCAAGAAATAAAGTTGGCGTTTTTTTTTTGGAGTGCATAAAGTTCGCATTTTGCATTTCAAAGAGAAAAAAAAAGTCCACATTTCGCTATGATACTTGTATAGAAGCCCAAAAAAATGTCGTGAGGAGCCGAAGTAGGGTACAAACGTCAAATGTATGGGGATCGTTAGAAGGTGAGAGATCAATTTGGGTAGACACTGCAAAGGTGAGAGCATAAGAGGAGATCGAGTTAATAGAGTGTAATTAGAGATTGTTATTTATATTAACTTTAATGATAGTAGTGATTAGTTTTTATTTACTATTGGATTATTCTTCTTTGCTACGAGATTAGCGAGTATTGTAAAAGTGATATAGCGAGTGGTAATCAATATGGGAGAGTGTTGGTTATATATCATTGACACCGAGAGAGAAGAGCAAGAGATATAATTTCATGCACCATTTTTTAATTTTGATAATTTCATGTAAAATGACACGAATATTAAGCTTTGTAAAAAGTGGATTAGAAAGAAGTCATTTCAGCCCCCAATATTGTGAGTCATTTCTACAATTATCCGTTCATTGACTTATTTGTTTATGCCAAATTATCCTCTTTACATTCATCCTTCATTTTTCATCTTAATTAATCCGAATCCATAGCTATTTTGCAAGAGTCTCATACATACCCAATCAAGAAGCTCCGCTGCAAATAGGGAAATTGGTCGGAGAAATTTGTGAAAAGCAAAAATGGCAGCAACAACAATTTCATCTTGTATTTTCTGCCAGAAAGCTTCTAATTCTACCGCCAATAACCTTCTTCATTTTGTCCGCTCCTTTCGTTTCTCTGACTAAAACCATTTTTCTTGTGCTTCTTCTTCTTCTCTTATACCGGTGATTGAATGAAGCGTCTCTGATTAAGTATATCGGATTCTGCAGGATGAAAGAGTTGTTGCTTTTGAAGATATAAACCCTTCTGCTGTCAGGTATTTTGAACTTCTTAATCTATAGAATCAACCATTATTTCTAGCGTTTGATTCAGTTTTGCTATCGATATGAGGTTTCTGAGATATCTTCTGTGTTAATTTCATCTTAATTTCTGCATTTATTTAGCTTCTTTCGGGAAAAAATCTTCTACTTTTGTATACCCATTTCGTCGGTTGCTTGATATTCGATGGACTAACCACATCTAAACTTGGATAGCAAATATAAGGTTCACAATGTCCATTTTTGGATGTCATTATGAATTGAAGTCCTTGGTAATCTGCGGAGTTCAGGAGCTTTTGTTGCTCTTCCAATCATAGTCTTTTAAATACTCTTCCATTCGTTTTTCCTTTGTTGTTTTATGGTTTTTTAACATCCATGACCTGTTTGTAGTAGGTTCTGAGTGGCCATCTATGACCTTCGTGAGTTGCTATCTCGAAGGGGCTGAGGATGCCCTCTATAAGGCCACTAAATGGTGAGTGTCAATTGCCATAGTGGATTTTGGGGAGTCTAGAAAGAGATATATGCATCACTTACTAAGAAATAGCGGGTTCATTGTCAATCTTTTGATTTGACTGTCATTTTCCAGTCGTTCGTGTTTCTTCTGTTCGAGTCATTTACATGAAATTGGTCGTATCATTTTTTTTTAGTGCTCTCTGTACTAGTAATTATATTGTATTAGGATGCACTGAGAATTTCCACCACAAAAGTGTTAGATGCAATTGATCTCTGTAATTAAAGACATCTAGAAAACATTCTTACATTGGGTTGCCACTTTATAGCCATTTCTTGGTAATTCCCAAGGCGCACATTCCCACAGTTAGGGATCTCCAAAGAAGAGCCGAAGATTACTCACTCGGTAATGTAATAATTGTTAATTGCAATTCATTTATGGTTTTTTGTTTAAAGAAAAGGAAAGGGGGAGGCAATGGGGTGGGGCAACAAGTCCTTAGAAAGCAAGAGATACAGTTACATGATATAACTTGATATAACCTATTGGTACCTTTTCGTCTCTCTCCTTCCTTTTGACCTCCCTTTTGAACCCTCTCATTCTCAAAGCTAGCCTTGGAGTGGGAAAAAAAACTGCATGAAAATTAGTAGGCCATAATGCTCAGAATGGCCTTGACACTCTCGTTTTGAGAAAATAGTAAAGATTAGATATCCATACAAGTTTCTTCCTTTTCGAAGGAAAAAAATGCAGGTGTGCCATACATGTGTCTTGCATCTAGACCAGAGGCACACCTTCTAAAACAAGGGTTTTCTTTTGTTTGGTAAGAAACTGAACTTTCATTAAAAAATGAAAGAATATAATGGATTACAAAAAACAAGCCTAAAAACTTGTGTTCAACACTAACTACAGAAAAAGACTCCAATTCAAAGGGATAAGGCTGGTATCATAATTACAAAACTGTCTAGTGACCAGCTCCCAACCGGAAGCATTAAAACTTGCCATATCCCGAACGTCCTCTCTAGATTTCTCCATATCCTGAAAATTTCTGCTATTGTGCTCCAACCAAGTACCCACAAAATAGCGAAGAAACTCTCTTCTTCCTGGGGAAGCAAACCTCCTCCTCCAGCAAAGAACACCCATCCCTGATACGAGCCCCACTAACCCCAAAAAGCTCCAGTTCCACCAATGATCCCAAAGGTGGTTTGTGAAATGGCACTCCCACAGTAAATGACTTAGATGCTCCTACTGCCTCCCACAGTAAATGACTTAGATGCTCCTACTGCCTCCCACAGAGATTGCATTTTTAAGTCTTTGGTCAGCTTGCTAATTCTGATAATGACTTTGCTCATTTCTGTCTTCATTATGTTTATCAGTAAGTCACATGTTGGAGGTGGGGCAGACAATTTTGTCCCAAGATTCACCTCAATTAAAGCACAGGTACTTTGAATTACACCACTCCTCAAAACCATTATGTTGCTAGTCTTCAGCAAGAAAACGGTGTTTATATTGTATTCTTCATTCAAATGCTAAAGCAGGGTAAAACTAAAGAAAACATGGATTTCAATGAATTAACGTCTCAATCCTTTCATATGTTTGGTTTATAATATTGTACGTGGGGCTGGTTTGTGCCTGTAACATATTATTGTGGAAACTTATAAAACTTTGTTAATATTTGCATTACTTGATAATAATTCATTGTGAAC
The DNA here is from genome assembly GCA_037974625.1 of Cucumis cinereus. NCBI lineage: Eukaryota > Viridiplantae > Streptophyta > Magnoliopsida > Cucurbitales > Cucurbitaceae > Cucumis > Cucumis cinereus. Next base: position 11,745,050 of record JBBPDJ010000026.1, read on the forward strand.
ACTTTTATTAGTGTTGGAAAACCAATCTCGTAAAAAGCTACGTTAGGGACATAATACCTGGTAGCAACTTAGTTCTTTCTTTCGGGTGGACCAAGTGATGAACAATGTACTGTAATTGTGAATTCCTGCGAGTTTTGTTGTTCAAGTTCTACTTCAAACTTTGTCCAGTGTGAAAGGATATCTTAGCTTCATTTCCTAGATGGCATGGTGGAGAATCAGAGATAGACTGCCTTTCTGTTCAGCAGAACGGATATTGGATAGATACTTGAAGAGGAGATTATCTTCTGGTCAATGGACTTTGGGTAAAGAAAAAGGAGTCTTGGTTCCCAATTGATTTCTGCTGAAGAATCAAGTGTGGTTAATGATCGGGAGGTAGGAAGCGAGTTAATAAACTTCAATGAAAAACTTTTCACATCACAGGTAAAGATAGTTTCCAGGCATTTCTTGGAATCTGATTCAACATAAGAGGTTATGTGACAACCTGAGGTTTCTTTCCAAGGCGAAGGGGTGTGGATGGCACTGAGAAACTTTGGCTCCATTGAAATTCCAGCGTTGAATTCATGAATTTTTCTGATTTGGATTTCTTTGAAGGGATTGATATAGGAATGACATTGGAACAAGATTAGGAATGTTATTAGGACTTTAAGAGTATATTAGTAATTGGCTAGAAAGTGGTTATGCGATTTGTTATAAATCGCAAGGGTGGAGGAGGAAGTTAGGCATGGATTCAGTTACTTCATTTTCATTTCTATCTTATTCCTTTCTATCAAAATTTTGGCATGGCACTGCATTCACTGACTTTCTTAAATATAGTCATAAACTTGTATTAAAGTGTTTCAATTGTATTTACAATTTATGTTAACATTTTATAAATAGGGATCAAAATGGTCACTATTTGAAAGTACAAAAACCAATATACATGTTTCGACTTAGACTAAAATCAACGAAAGTTGAAAACACAAATACCAAAATCAACCAAAGCCGAAAGTCGAGAAACCAAATTCATATTTAAAACTTCTTTTTACTAATGACATGAAATACTAAATGCTTCACAGTTCTTCCGCTTTCAACTCTACTTTTAGATCTTTTACTTTAGAACAGCATGATTCTAAATTGATGCTTCTCTTTTCTTTCTCTGAAAGATTTGGCTTCCATCAGCCACCCATGAACAGTGTCAATCACCTACATCTCCATTGTTTTGCTCTTCCTTATACACCCAGGTAACCAGTTTCTCAGTCTTATCAACGTGAAATTTGATACTGTTTCTTTCAACAACAAAATTCTGAACCGAAACTGGGGTGCAAACAGGTGGAAGTTTGTAAAATATTTATCATTGGGATCGATCGGATTCATTGAAGCTGAGAAGTTGTTGGAGAAAATAAAGCCTTAACTCACACACCAGATCACTTCAACAGTAGTGACTAGTGAGTATCTGTTTTTTATGATTGTTCAGTGTTATAAAGAGTAGAAAAGTTTGATATCTCCAACCAAAATTAAGGCATCTATTATGAGTGTATTTCTTCATTGATTCAAAGTTTTGTGTCAATCTCTACAGGAATTGTTCTTTTAGTATCCACTGGAGGAAAGGCTTTGTTTCTATTGCTTCTAATTCAGGAAGGGGACCAATGGCTGTCCTTAAATTATCAAGATTCTTTATTTTTATTTTTATTTTTATTTTTATTTTGTAATAGAATGAGAAGTAAAAGATGAATGTGTAAATGAGTAATCAATGTACAATTGCTCATATTTTCTCCCTTTAAAGAATATTTAGTTTCCAGGAAGTGTGAGTTTGGTATGATTTTGGGGAATAATAATATATTAAGGGAAGTACTCTGCAAAATTATTTTGGAAAATAAATGCTTCTTTTAAAAGCGATTTGTAGTTTAAAATCATTTTTTAAATATAATTTTAATGATATTCTTTAGACTGTATATTTGCTCTAAGCTTTTGTAAGATTATTATAATTAGTGAATAGCCCTTTCACTTATTATGAAAAGGTTTAAAAGTTATCATCATCTTAATTCAAAAGGTGGATTATGATGTTCATGATAAAATGGACTAATGTTTTGAGTTTATTTTCATACAATTAACTTAAAATTTAGGAATAAATTTGTAATTTGACCAAAAATATAGTTATAATTCAATAATTTAGATGATTTAGACCATAATCATATTTATAAATATGTCATTCGTAAGAAATTGCATAAATAGTAGTTTCTTTAATAAAAATCATGAAGCATTAATTAACTAGCCAATGGTTATTATTCGTTTTGATTTTTCTTAGCAAAATAGGCAATTTACATAATTGGGAAATGAGTTAAAAATCATGCAAATCATAATAATAATCACTGATTCAAATTAAAAATTTCCATAAAAAATCAAATCAAATTCACTTTTTTAAAGACATATTTACAGCTAATCGTTTTTCTTACAATTTCAAAATTAAATTTTTACAACTAAAGTTGATTTCGATTTGGTTCAAACGGATCTGTAATAAGTTTTTTACATTTCAATTTTGTGTTTAATAAAAATGTCTAATAAATTTTTTAATTTTAATTTAAGAAATTATTAAATACAAAATTTAAATTTTATAGGGCGTTAGATAATTTTTAGAGTTCAAGTACTCGACAATTTTGAAGTACATGGACTGAAGATGTACCTGTTTTAATTTTTTTTCAAATATATTTATATTAAAAATAACATTTTGAAAAAAGAATTGGAGTGTTCGACCACAATTCAAAATAACTTTTGAAATAAATGAGTTTGTAAAATAAGCTAGTTTGAGAGAAACGTTTGAATCAACAATGAAAGCTTAACTAAGATAAATTTGTATTATCAACCTCGAGTTCAAATGTTTGATCCCTCATCCCTCAAGTATCCATGGTTGCTGCCAACTAACCACCAACTCCCTCCACTAACTATGCCTATTAACTTTAACAATCAATTCAAGCGATCATATGGTACAAAAAATACCACTTGGTGATAATAAACGTTAAACGTAACTATAACTTTGATTTTATTAGATCATAGTGTTTGACATATTTTAGGGTTTTTTGAAAAATAATAATAAAAAAACTATTTACCCTTCGTAAAAAACCTCTGAAAAAAAAATCCATAACACTTAATTTTTCCATAAAATATAAAATTTTGTTTATTTTAACATTAATATAAACACCTCGAATAAAAGCAAACTAAACAAAAAAATGTAATCAGACAAATAAGTTATTTTAATTTAACTATATACGAAAAACTAAAAAAAAAGTTGTTCGACTAAAATCAATATATACAAATGACCAGATGATCATGATCAGAAGGTAAGTGGTTCAAATTTTTTAGACCCGTATTTGAAATGAAAAAACAGAAGAAGCCCAATGGTCCGGAAAGGGAGGCCCATGAAAAATGAAGGAATGGCTAAATAAAGGAAAGGGAAAGAGTTGTGTTACTTGGTTCGTGCGGCACGTGTTTTGCTTCTCCCTTCTCTTGTCCGCAGCACGTTCGCCATTGTTGCTCCTCTCTTTTCTCGATCTGTTCGCGAAACTCTCTCAAGCAAACTCATTTCCAGATTCTTTTTCTTCTATAATCTCTTCAATTTCATCTTCTTCCCCTCCTCTTTTTTGATCCTGCTTCACTCTTCTCAACAATGAGTACGGGAGAACTCCTTAGCATCGAACCTCTCGAGCTCAAGTTTCCCTGTGAGTTCATCCTTCTTTTTTTTTTCTCTCTTCTCTTAGATTTCCTTCTTCTGGATCTGTAATCTTTTGTGCGATTTTTTCTCTTTACTCTTTTATTTCATTTCTGCTTAATTTTTTTTTCTTCTTCTTTTCTTTGTTTTTCTCTTTAGTCGAATTGAAGAAGCAGATCTCTTGTTCCCTTCAATTGTCTAACAAGACCGATAGCTACGTTGCATTTAAGGTTTGGGTTTTGTTTCTCTATGTTTGAATCCTTTTGGGTTTGATTCAATTTCTGTGATTTGTGTAATTGATCTTTTCTACTGTGAAAATGCTTTGATACTCGTAGTATTAAGCTGTTTTGGATTTGGAAATGTAGGCTTTTGAACTTTATTTTCTCATTTCTTTCCCTTTTCTCTCTTGATGTATCTTTTTTGCGCCAGATCACGTTGTGAAATTCGTTAATTTCGTCGATTTTGTATTAGCTTGTATTTGATTACTTTGTTCTACTATGTTTTTTTTTGTCCACTTAATGTGAAATTGATTCTTTTCTAGGTGAAAACTACGAACCCTAAAAAGTACTGTGTTCGCCCAAACACTGGAATTGTCTCGCCACGGTCAACATGCGACGTTATAGGTTCCAAATCCCAATATCAACTATCGTACTTCGTAGTTTTAAATTTTGAAACAAGTTTTTTTGGTTGCTGATAAAGGAAGTATTTTGTTTTGTAGTCACCATGCAAGCCCAGAAAGAGGCTCCTGCTGATATGCAATGCAAAGACAAATTCCTCCTTCAGAGTGTTAAAACAGTTGATGGCGCAACCGCAAAGGATATCAATGCAGAAATGGTATGTATAGTGTCAAGTGTGATTGTTTAAAGCTTGTGTTTGCATTAGCATTCTACTTATATTTATGGGCGTGGGGTTTGCAGTTCAATAAGGAGGCTGGGCATGTGGTTGAGGAATTCAAATTGAAAGTCGTTTATGTTTCTCCACCTCAACCACCTTCTCCAGTACCAGAAGGTTCTGAAGAAGGGTCCTCCCCAAGAGGTTCTGTATCGGAGAATGGAAACTTCAATGATGCTGACTTGAATACTGTGAGTAGCTTTGGTTCTCTTCTTTCCCTTTTCATTCCTCTGCACAGTTGATTGACACACCTTCACCTTCTGTTTGTAGGCTACAAGGGGGTATGTTGAACGGTCGGAACCCCAGGATAAATCTGCAGAGGTAAAAAAATTGGATGATTGTTGGTATGCTGTAGGTGTTAAGTTTCGTGTCTGCAAATATATAGATGATTCTCTCTTTTCATTTCTGTGAGTCGGCTGCCTGATTTATGTGCATATCTTGCGATGTATTTAAAATTGTCTCCTCCAAACTGCTATTTCTATTCAACTTTTTTTATTAGATAGAATTTCATGCTAGGATTAGTTGACTAACTTGAGAAGTTTTTGGCTAATTTGTTACATGATAGAAGTATTTGTTTCGTAAGGATTACTCAAACTGGTTAGCTAGACTTTAAGCATATTTTATTGCATTCTAATCTTAACTGAAAGCATTATGTTTCATTATGGAAGTTCTTAGTGTTAACATACAGGTGGATGCCAACTTCCTTGGCATAATATTTGTAATACTTGAAGATTTGCTTTTGAGATTTTGTTTAAACATGCTGAGTACTTGTTTTGTATGGATTTCTTATGATGCTTTGGCTGCGTATAGATCATATTTCCTAACTTTAACAGAACCAGCATTGCGTAATAGATGTATTTTCATCACAAAATAATAAAGTTAACATGATACGGCTACTGTTAATCTATGCATGCTGTTGGCATAATCTCGTCCTCAAGTATTGCAATATTGGGATAGAACTACCATGAGTTGCCTAGCAGGGAGAAGGTAAACGTGGATATTTTTTAGGCCTTAAGTTCTAGCCAGGACCGTCACCTTTAAATATTTTACCTTTTTTCAGTGCCAATTAAAGAGTTAGGATAGGATACATCCACTTTGGAGAGAACCTTCCTAAACTGTTGACTTAAACTATTCTTTATCTAGGAAAGAATGATGCTATATTCTTGTCTTGTTGCTTTGCATTAAAACTGTCTCCAAAGTTTCCCGGCAACCAATTGATTCTCTAAAGTATGTTTTATGCATTCAGTTCCGCTTGCTTGTTCGTTGAGTTGTCAAATTCCACAGATTCTCTGTTCCTTAGCATCACTATCCAACTAAATTTTCTTGCACATCTAATCAATCGTTGGCCTCTGTGCCCAAAGATGCCTAAGTTAAGCTCTGGACTTGGTGTCTGCCCCCCTTTTGACAATTGACAGAAACTGCTTCAGTCTTTCAAAATGTAATTTCTTTTCAGCTCTTAGTATGGGAAACTCCATCCCTTTGCTTCAGAATTCTTTGTTGAAACTTCATGAGCACCATAATTCATAGGTCCAAGGATCTTTGTATCTCGTTCTCCTTGTTCCTTTAAACAAAAGTGTTGTTTTTCTTCTTTGTTTGGCAATGTTCTCAAACCTTTATCATGGTTCTCAGATGTTATTAAATTATTCAGCACCATGTAGATGGTTTGATTGGCTAAATCTTCGGCACTGCACCTATTTGTGTACATGTGTGTGCGTTTTCATGTATGCATTTGCTGTACTTTCTTCTTCTAGCAGAATGCTTATTAACTGCTACTTAATATGTGCAGGCGAGAGCCCTCATAGCAAAACTCACAGAGGAAAAGAATAATGCCATGCAACAGTACAACAAACTTCGTCAGGAATTGGTAAGAAGAGGAATGATTTGAAGCTTCACTAGATGCATTTTTTGCTCAAGAAGTTTCATATATGAACATGGGAAACAACTTTACTTTTGAGATATATTTGCAAATACCTTTTGACTATTACGCAAATAAAATATTTACTATAATATGTAACTTTCTTTGTACGGTTGCAAATAAGATTATGCTGAACTACGATTCCCTTTTTGTGGAATATTAGAATATCAGGGCTACATTAGTTTCTTATGGTCGAGGTCTGCATTGTGCAGGAACTATTGAAGCATGATAGCAGGAAAAATGCCAGCGGCGTCTCCTTCCTGTTCGTCATATTAGTCGGATTGATCGGAATCGTCTTGGGCTATATTATTAAGAAGACTTGAGAATCTCTATGCAGCAAACTGGGATTTATATCATTATATTTTCTATGATGAAAGGAAAAAGGAACTACTAATGTTCAGTGGGTGATCTGTAGCAAGTTTTAATTTGTTGAAGTAGCAAATTGTTAGATGGTGTTCAAGAATTTGTAGTTGCTGAATTTGCAAGGTAGCACACACTCTTTCTGTAACTTAAAAGAGTTTTTTCTTTTTTTTTTTCTTTCCTTTTTTTTTTCCTTTTCTATTTTTTCTCTCAATCTCTCTTGCCATCCAACTTGTTATATTTTGTGAAACTGTTGATTTAATAATTTTACATCTCCAATTGTTCAGCATTTCTTTCACCCAAATTTTCAACCTTCTGTTTTGGTTTTCCCTTCCAGTTTGCCTTTTGATTAAAATTTCATCATAAATTCAAATAAAATAGATGCTAATGTTCTTGGTGTGTTTTCTTCTTGGATTTGATTTGTTGAATGAATTCCATAAAATTTAAGAAGTGAAAGGTCAATGCTAATGTGTTTTGTGTTTGTAAATTTGATCCATGTCAACAAAGAACCAACTTGCCAACTCTAAAAGGAAATCAAACCTACCTTTCCTAATTTGAAGTTTGTATTTTACACCATAAACCAACACACCGCTATAATAGAATTTCATTTTCTTATGGATCAACAGCTCAAAAAATGATTGATAGTGATAATTTACCCTTTAATTATGTCATTTGAACAGATTGCATTTTAGCTGGGACATTTGATAGCCTTCTTTACAAGGCACATCACATGTTCTTATCACATTGACTTGTAATAACATCGACAACGTGACAAGTAATCTTGCTGCACGTCAAGTTCTACGACTGCTATTACAGTTGATATGGAAATGGTCATTGGTATCTCAATAATGAACATTACCTTATATGTACACAAATCTTGCCCCCATGAATTCCAAACTACAAATTTCATAAGGCCCAGATAAATTTCAGCCACGGTCAAGTTTTTCAGGATTCGGGAGGCCTTTGTTCATAAAACAAGCCGGAAATGGAATTTGCTCTTGAAGAGATCATCTCAATATACCGAAAGTCAGCATCCTTCAAAAACTGTGAGCAGAATATCATTCATGATCCAGAAAACTTGAGTTTTATCTTCTGGATTTCCACCTGCATAGAAAGGGCAAATGCTTTAGTGTGTGTTTAGTTTAACTTTTTCAAGTGTTTAATTTTGAAAATAATTCATTCTGGAAAAATTGAAGTGTTTGGCAAGCGCTCATACACACATTCCAAATGTATTTTACTGGAGAGTATAAATAAAAAAAAAGTCTTTTTTTTCTCTAGTCAATTTAAAGCATGTTTATATGTTGACATTAATCACATGTCCCAAAACCCATCAAAAGAGTCTAAATAATCTAGAATGCAGCTAGGTGAATGAAATGTAGTGATACAATGTGACTCAACAAAATGTTTGAAGTCCGTGAATGTTAGTTTGTCTTATCTAACTGTTCTTGATGAATGTAAGAAACAGAACTTCTGGTTTGTTCTCGTGTGGACTTGAAGTTTGCTGAAAAGAATAGGGCTCCCTATCATCTGATATAATTTAGATTCTAGAATCCCATTAGAAGTTAAATACAATGAGTGTTAGACCCCAAGATCAAGTGGGTCCAATTATAATAGTTGGTGTTTTCAACTATTATAACCTAAAATCAACTACAGTATCACCATTTTAAATCCTTCCTTGTTATAGTAACTACTATTTTCTGCTCATATGCTATTTCCTTTCTTGCTAAAATGTTTACGATTTTCTACTCAGACTAAAATAGTCAGCATCCGAAACACAAACTATTATAACCTATACTAAAATAATCTGCAAAATAATAATCAACAACTATAATAATCAACTCAGCACCTCAAACACTTTCATGTGACTTGAGAAATAACGTAACATGGACTATCCAAAGTAAAGAACAATGTCAAGAAAATTGTTGTTAGCTTAGTATATGCTTACCTCCTGGAAGATGATTCTCCTTCCCTTGAAGCCATTCCACTCTTCCGGCTTCTCTCTGTGATTAAAGCGCGCTCCCTTCCCTTCTCCTTCTGCTCCCGTTTCAGACGCTCAGCCCTCAATTCTTCCAATGTCTTTTTTTCTCCCTTCTTTACATTTCCACTCCCTACTCTCGACGATCCATCATTTTCATCAGTCTCCGCGTCATCCTTGCTGGGCCTCTCAAGGTACCATGGCATTTTGACACCTTTTCCAGCAACACCATAACCTAACTTATACTTCTCATCTTCAGGTGTGATAACCTTTTTTTCCACTTCTTCCTTCTTCATCCTCTTATTCTTAGACCCATCTTCAACTCCCACATTTTCTGAACCCTTAATTGGGTCAAAAATTTTGATTCCCTCAAATAGATTTATGTGACCAGGTTTCAGGTCTGTTTCTACTGGCTTTGAAGTGTCAATTACTGGAGCTAAACCCCGTGCTGTACGAAGCTGCTCGAGACGAAACTCAGCATCCCGTTTCCTAGCCTGCTCACGTTTAAGCTGTTCTTCTTTGGCTGCAGCTTCTTCATCTCGCTTCACTTTCTCTCTGTTTTCGTAGTTGTAAACATTCCAACGCTTTTGGGGAAGAATATTTAAACCTCCATGACCTCCCATATTCACCAAAATCTAAGAAACTAAGATTATAATTCACCTGCAGGCTAACAATCTAAAAATAAGTGCCTGAAACAATAGTTAGATGCACAAGGCAAATTCTTCCCACAATTAACATAATTTCATACGAAAAAATAAATTCGCCAAGCAACTTCCAGAGATACCGCTAAAAATAACCGAAAAGCAAAAGAGGGAGAGGGAGCGAGAGCGAGAGACAAAATTAGGGTTTCCAAGGGAACACGTAATTGAATTTAATTTCAAGATCAGAATAGGAAGTTGTTCATCCGCAAAAGATTAGAAAGGGTAGGGAAATTGGGGTGGGCGTCATAATCCATCTCGAAATCATAAATTCCCAACAGATCTAAACCAAACCAAATCAAGAAAAAACAAAAGAAGGGGAAGAAAAAAAAACGATTCAGCGCTGAAAAAATCAAAACAAAAGAAACGTAGATCAGAAAATGAAACGGAAGAGATACAAAACCTAAGCTCGAGCTCTGGTGTTGAAGCTGTAACATATACTAGCGTTAACCGGCAGTGACGTCGGCGGACAGGGGAAGGGAAAGGGCGACGAGAAGGTGAAAAAGGGCGCGCCGTGTCGTGGGGAAGAGTAGAGAGAGAGTTTTTTTCTTTTTTTAATATGGATAATTTTCAAAAAATTAATTAATATATGGATAATTTTCGAAAATTATTATAATGAAATCATTTAGATTGATTCAAATTAGAAATTCCACACAATATTAAATAAAATCTAAAAGAAGGCGTGAATTAATATTCTTACAAAAGTTACGTGATCTAAATCAATATAATTATTAGTTAATAATTTTAGATGATAGAGTTTTCGGAGTATAATTTGATATCTGTCCAAATTATTATTTTACTTTAATTGCAACCATTTAAAACACATGGTTAACATGTTTTTCATTAAAAAATACCTTTTATTTGTTAATTATGTATTTTTTTTAACCTTTTATCAAATTTTTAATGTTTTCTAAGTTTTAAAAAAGTTAATTTGTAATTTAATTTTGCCCACTAATCAAATGAAATTAGCATGTCACCCGTACAATTGACATCCATGTCTGCATATAACATTCTAATAATCATTTGTTAACTTAAGATTAAGTTGGTAAAAATTTAGAAGCATTTTGTAAATGCGTGAGGCTAAAATGTTTACTTTGAAACTTAAAAAAACAAATAGATATAAAATCTAAATTTTAAAGATTAAAAATGCATTTTTTCTGAAAAAAATTAAATTCAAATGTGTCACATTAGCTTTTCGTTGGTAATTAACGGATAAATCGGCAAAAAGACCATGAATGCTACCCATTACAAATCCTAGGATAAATTTTTTTAAGTTGGAAAACTTTTAGTTCAAAATCAACCTAAACAAAAAATATAATTTTCTAATTTCTTTTTAACTTTGAAACTTCCCTAGGTTAACCATGTCTTTAATGAATTAACTAAAACATATCATTTTTCTAAATGTTGTAGTTATCAAAATTCGACTGGGAGAGACCAAAGATTGTTTTTTAATTCAACACAAATTAACCCAAAGTTTTCTTTTTAAAGTATAACACGTTTGATCCCTTCAACTTCATATTGTGTCTACTTAGAGGTGATTAGGTTGGAGTGTCTTTTACTCGAGGATTGACACAAACAAGCACTCGTTTTCTTTTTCCATCTAAGATTGTGAATTTCCTCTATTTCCCTCTCTACTTGTTTTTCTATGAGGAGTTTTCAAATATAGCAAAATGAATCAAAATATTTCAAATATAACAAAATTTCATAGTTCATCGTCTATCACTTATAGATAATATGACATTTTGCTATATTTACAAAAGTTTTACTATTTAAACAATTACCAGATTTATAATTTCATTATGAATAGCACAAGAAAATTGGGGTTTGAAGATCTATGAGCTTTAAAGAAACAAAATTATGATTTTCTTTCACTGAAACTAAAGGTTAAAAAGGTGGAACAAGTTGAGTTGCTTGAGCTCTTGAGCTTCAAAAAATAAAGTCACTAATGGAAACAGACTTATCTTTTTTCGGTTTCCTATTGATGATATAGGCAGTGTCCTCTACATCTGCGTTAAAACAGTTCATCCGATGCCTGACATTGCAACAACACACAAGCCAAATTAGTAGAGCTCAATCCAAATCCTTCTGGTTCTATAAATTCAGGAACTTTTGATCTTGTTTGAAAACAATGAAGAGAAGTTTCTGAATATGTACCATGCAAAATGATCTTCGCAACAAATGGAACCAGATATGATTGAAAGCCCAGCTCTGTTCCTGCATTTATCAAATACAAAGTTCAAATCCAATACGATATAGTTCTCTAAGATAGATAACAGAAGCGAAAAAAGAAAAATAGTACGTTGAATGTTAGTTTCAAATGAGATAGTTTTATAGCTTTCAATTTGAAAATTAAACGATAGTCTGCCAATTGTCCTGACCTCTTGTAGGATGGTTGATTTTTTTTTTTTTTTTATGAGCTAAGAAATAACCAAGCAAGCATAAATAAATAATCGTGATATAATACATCTTTCGAATCAATCTGAACTTAATCTCATAACTTCCTATTTGTCCATGGGTCATACACTCATACTTACCAAGATGCAGAATACATATCGTAGAACTTGTCAAAAGCTTTATCAAAACAGTAATGACACACTAGAAGATCCTTGATTTGAGTCACCCTGCATGTTGATTTGCAGCATTTTACCTAGGACAAAAATGTTTTAGCATCGTGTAATGCATCGATTCAATGACAGGTACAATGATATTTATAGCATGCACAATTGTGACCCACAGGTGTAGCTACGTTTAAAATAGACGAACAGTCACGCAAAGCATGGTAGAAATCTATCTCAATCCCCCTTTTACATAAAGAATTAGAATATAACATCCGACGTTTCTTCATAAAGAAGAAAGCCAATCTTAAGTTCCTCGAAATTTCAGTTTATGCAGAAAAAAATCTAAAAGAAGTGTATATAGAAAAATTTACTTCAAAAGTGTAAAGCTAATTATTATCATTGAATAGAGATTTAACTTTATCTAAGGTCAAGAATCAAGATGAACTTATCCATGGAAAACTATTACAACAGTATACAGAGAAAACAAGGTACATATTGACGGCCTTGTATACTTACAAGACGTTTTAGTTTATGCGAGTAATATAGTCCATGAGTTGGGTGTGTGAGGATATGCTCATTTAAATGTCCTGCACTGTAAACATAGAAACACTACTGAGAGACATCAGAAGAAAGAAGTAGAGCAGTCATTATGAAAAACGAATTCACCAATAACACACATTTCGCAATAACATAATTCTTTACCGAAAATAAATTCACTCTAACTGCTAGAGTATGCTTCTTTCTGAAAATTAAGAAAATAATAATACTAACGTTTAAGACATTTGATTCCTACTGAAATACTTTATGATACTCATTTTTTGATATAGGGGAATCCTTTAAGTCCAAAATGTCGATGAGACTGAAAATGATCTAACCGAATATCCATTCTAAACATACAAACAAAGTAAAGAAATGGATGGAAGTGCTTGCCTGTCACAGTAAACAGTGCTACAATCAAGACATGTCGCCAAACTATATGAACAGCTGCATTCATTGCATAGTGCATTTGACAAATTCTTTCCCATCTGGTAACATCTGCAGACAAAGGATTTCAAGCACACCAATTTTGTATTAGTGCCACCTTTTCTTCCACATTAATATGCAACGAGCGTGCAATCTTGATCCATATTACATTTGGTTATTAACATGCAGGAAATTTTCGTTTGGAGAGTTGAATGCCAGAATTCTTTAACAAACAACTCACACACACAATGTAAATCCACCCAATATATCTATTAATCCCTTTCAAACGAAATTCTGCTTATAACTATATATTACACATCTTATTGACTCCTTCCTGCCTCACCCTTTTCTTTTGACTGCTTGAGTAACTGTCAAAAGTTCAAGAAAGTGGAAGTGATATTTATAATATAAATTCTGACTCCATGTGGAAAATAGGACACATTCATTATTATTCTTATTAAATGGAACTAAAAAAACAGTAACTACTTGTAATCCTAGCAAAATGAAAATATAACATTTCAACATTAATAAATGTTTGGTAATCTATCATGGCATGATAAAAGAAAAATGCATTTTCCGTTAAATTATAGACATTTTCTAGCAGATAACATCCAGGGACAAGTTCCAATGATAACTAGTAGAAACAGAAAACAAGGACGGTTAGCATCTCCTGACCTTTTATATAGTCCAAGGAGATCGCCAGGTACAGGATTGGAAGTCGTTTGTTGCATTACCTAGATTTAAAAACACGGATAAGTCATTGGCCAAAGATTACTAACTACCTAGAACATCTAGGGCCCAAAAAGACTTAGACACTCAATTATGCTAGATGAATTGCAATACAATAGCGAACCTGGTTACTGGTTTTCACCAAACAATCTTCAGCAAGGTGTCCCGGCTTTTGACATTTCCAGCTGTGATTGGAAGCAGAAAAACTTATGTCAATTTCATCTCATCTCCCCTATCCTTTTGTATTTCACCTTTGATAGTGAAAGTTATGTTTCTTATAAAAAAAATGATAGTACTAAATAATGATCATAAAGACAAAGTTATGGCAGAGATTTACCATTCATAAGTACAAAGATTGGATCTCTTTTTGGACCAGCGATGGTTCTTATAATCCCAGGTGTCCTCCCCAAACTCTGGGGGAGGCAGGATATATTTACTTTCTGGCAACGCAACATCTTTTGCTTCACAGTTTGGGGACTCCTGAAAACAAAGAGAAAGAAACATCAGAATCATTATATACAATGTTATCATTTACAATCATAAATAAGGGTGGGAAAAAAATACCTCGCTCCGTTTAAGGATTTCCAAAAGCTTGAATTTGCACTCCGTGCTGCATATGTCATCATTGGTCTATCAAAATGATCGTGCACAATAACTTAGAATGGGCCAAATATAATAGTTTAACACAAGTGAAAGCATTGAATCAATTGTTCATATCTCACTTCATCACATATGTATTCTCCATATCTACCGCATACTACACAAACAGGTTCTCCCGCAACAGCAAAACGTTGCTCAGTTTTGCTTTCAACTTCCTCGTGATCATTCAAGCGACCTAAGAAAGAATGAAATTAGATTTCAAATGTGCAATGATTGACTAGTTGTGCTGACATGCAGATTTAGAAGTATTGAAGAACTTTGGAAATTTAATAAACTAAAAATCAATAGTAGGAATCTATTAATGTTAACCCACTGCCGGCGTGACAATAATTCAATTGGTTAAGACATATCTTCGACCAAGAGGTTAGAGGTTCAAATCCCCCACTCCGAAATGTTCTTGACCTCAAAATAATAATAATAATCAAGTTAAGCCACTGAGTTTGTCACCATGATAGCAATAACCTAAGCAACCCAAGAGAAATTACTTAAAAGAGATAGTTGAGTCCAAGAACAAACTGGAATTTTGATCATCTGGCTTTACTGCACCATCTGAAGACGTGCTCTCATCACCTAATGAACATGTAAAATGAAATGAGAACAAATCCCGGAACAATAAATCAATATAATGTCAGGTAAGTTGGATATCGAACACTTTACATCCAAAAAGATTAGAAAGTCTACCCACTGAGATTTGAAAACAAAATACTTTACCATAAAACATATTACATCAAGCGAAGAGCAAAAATTGGAAACCAATATTTAATAGCAGACCCAGTTCTTTGTCTTTCTTTCTTTCAAATAAGAGTGATCCACCATATAAGAAAATAATAAGTATAATAGCTCGAACAAGAAACACTATCTAACAAGTCACAAATATTAGCTACCGTACGGTCATAATAATAAAATAAAATGATGGGTACTCAAATTTAGGATTCACATAGCGCCAATCCTTTGAAGAATATGATATGGTAAGGTACAATCTTTCATGAGAATGTGTACCAATCAATGAGTTAAAAGTTTCATGAAACATAAAAAAGATCAGCCTCTATGATAGATATCACTTTAGATGTGAGATGAAGTTTCACCACTAAAAAATCATCAATAACAGGAATGAATTAAATGCCATGTAACTCCAATCAAAGCTACAACTTACTTGAAAAATTAGGAGACAACATCACATAGTTGAAGTTTGTTGGTGCCACTAACAAACCCCAGTAATCATATACACGTAGGATCAAGTAGAGAAACTAAACTAGCAAAACAATGCCAAAGAAGCTTACTTTCATATTCGACCAAGTTCAAGCCCAAACTGGAAGCTCCCTGCCACAGAAGAAGAAGAAGAAGAAGAAGGCAAAAAAAAAAAAAAAAAAAAAAAAAAAAAAAAAGCCTTAACGTGACATTCAAAGAAAATTCCCCAAGCCTTGAAAAATCCAGAACATTCAGTTACCAAAACATCTTCCGTAATTGTCTCATAAGGTTGAGATTTACTTGCTTCTTTTCTGTAAGCATTTGTAAAATCACGTTTCAATAGCCAATTCGCCAAAAGAAAAACTCGCAAAGCCTTGAAAATTTACATTCGAGTATACCTTCTCCTTTCAATGTAATCTTGATGAGACATAGGGGCATCACTATTTCCAACATCATACTTTTGAGAACCAGACAATTCTGGGTCCCGTTGGCGTTTCCGGTTCTGATTCTTCTTCACGACAGGGATGGGAGGTAGTTGAAGTTGAACATCGGTGGGAGGAGCATTGCCGGTAGCAATGTTATACGCTAAAGAGAATTTGATAAAACAAAAACAAATTCAGCAATCTGAATTACAAACTCAATATTCCATAAAGAAAATTTCGAGGATTAGGTTACCTCTAAGGTTTTGAAGGGCGGAGGAGAGATTCAAGTCCTTGTTGTAGGAGATGGAAGGATTCTTGTAGAAATTTGTTCTGCTCCCCATTTTTCCTTTTCCCTTGTTCCTTCGTCAAGCCTTAGGCATGTCCTCAACCGAACTTAAACTCATGCTGTGCTGAATTTCGTTCGTCACCTTATACGTATATTTTGATTTGTCTCTGCTCTAGGTTAAGTTCTAAGCCTCAACTTTTCCCTAATACTAGATGGAATGTACGTCTATCTCAATATCCTTTTTAGTTCTCAATAATAGGACCCCAGGCTTCTATTTTGCTTAGGGGATTTCAATGGGACGAATACAAACCATTCCATGGGTCAAAAGGGGTTTATAACACTCTATCAAAGCTTACCGGATGATTCAATCACTTATCATATCGAGATATAATATTGTTTTCTAAGCTTTACTAACCTACTTTGGTGCTTAGTCGTTTATCGAACTTCTATCGGCTTAATGATCATCTACTTCGCTTTATTGAGCCATTAGAATGCTTACTAAGATATAATTCAGTCAAATATCGTGTTAATGAAGGAACCAACAAAGTCCTACCAATGATTCTTCATGCCATTTTGAGATTTAGAATGTCACCTATCTTGACATGCTAATAGGATTGAGAGGTGGTGGAGAGTTGACACCATGGCCCCTCTTATAGTACATCTTGATATTTCTTTCATGTCACCATTGCTTATGAAATTGACAATGAGTCACTAACCACATAAGAGTCTATATTTGATCTCCAGTTGATATAAAATCTAACATACTTACATTTCTCATTAAGCTTAACACCACTTCCTCAGTTGCATCATGACACATCTTTGTGTTTGCCTGATGTGGTGATACTTTTGTGTTGCCATTACATTATTTGTACTCGTGGGATCGCAATCTATCTTTTTCTGTATGATCAAGACACTTAACACACATGCATGAATAAGGTCATTTAAGTAAATTTAGGTAATTATTGTCGATGATGTTGCAAGCAAAAGGTATACAAATTAAGTTTTAAAAAGTGAGGCAAATTTCATTTTGGGCTCAAATTTTAGGCCAACCATACAATTATATTTCATCAATTATGATTTTTTTTTTCCGTGGATTATCCAAATTTCATGGTGATGCCATTTGACCCAAAATTGGAAAATAAAGATATTTAACCTTTTGCTTGTATCAGTCCCTCCCCACCCATGTTCATCCTCCCTTCCATGTGCTCGGGCTCACGTCCACAAGGTTATTCCCGAACACGATAGGCTCTTTCTTGTCTCACCACGTCTAAAAAAGTGTTGGCAATTAGTTTGTGTTAGGTTAGCAAAAAAAAAGTCAGTTTTCATTTTCTTTTTTCAAAATATAGGTTAAACTAATTTTTATCATTGATTATCTATACAAAAATCTCATAAGTACGTAGACGTTGGTATATAACTATAGAGTTTATTTTCTTTTTCTTTAAACTTAAAGTGCGGACTTAATTCAAACAAACAAAAAAATGTTTGATATAATTTAACCCTTAATTATTCAACTAATTTTATTATATATCGACGATTTGTAACTACAAGTTCGAATCTCTTATTCTACTTGTTGTTAATATATAATGTAGGTGTACTTTTTACGAAAATCGTGAATTAAAACTTATATTGTTGATATATACTTTTATTATAATTTTATTATATAATGTATGTTGTTTAAACTTAGAAATTAAAAAGATGTTTTCTTTGTTCTTTTTTTGGAGGGAAAGATATTGGATTATGTTTAAGATCTAACTTTTGGAAAAGATGAAAACGACAAAGAAAAAAAAAAGATAATCTATAATATTTATGAAATTTATTAATTAATTACTTGAACTAATTGTTGTTAAGTTATTAATTCAATAATTAATTGTTGTTATTTTTTAAGGATGTCAATGATTTAGTATTTGCTATGTTTTTGCGTCATGTATGATGCATATATACATGAGTTTTGGAAGAATAAAATAACATTTATCCACCCTTTTATTATTCTTATTAATCTTGACTTCTTTCCCTTTTAAAATCTAAAAAAAAACTTTAATCAACTATTTCTATTAGTTATTATTTTTATTATTTTGTTCGAAGAAACTATATTGAAAAGTTGAAACAGCAATTTACTCGATTTAAGACTTGTTAAAAGTACAAACATTAAAATTAAGTGTATAAAGTTTCAAAAAAGAAAAAAAAGTCTAAAAATCAACGATAGTTTTCAAATATAGAAAAATGAATAAACTTATTTATAAAGGCACAACCATAGAAATAATTTTTTTAAAAAAAGATTTTTGGTTGGATCATCTGCTCAAGATGTTTGAGTTTCGATTTTCTAGAGAAGATGAGACGTTAAAAATGAAAGTGTTTGGGGAGAGGGAATAGAAGTACTCAAAGAAGAAGTTTCGAAAGAACCAACTCTAAGATAAGTATTTTCTCGAGATCAAGATGTTCCTATATAGCAAAATATCATTGTTATGATCTGTAATACACAATGACATTTTATTAAATTAACAATATTTTAAATCTAATAATAATAATTCAACTCCAACCTACGAGAAGTTGTTTAATAATATTTGTACCTTTTCTTATTTGCTCATTAATTTAATAAACAAAATTAATTGTTGAATATCATTAGCTTTTCAAATAATAATAAGGGAAATTGCCTTGGATAGCAAAATGTATTTTGCATATAGGTCATCCAATTGTTAAATATTGCAATTATAGCAAAATTTTCAAAACAAGTAAAATCAGCGTTAATTTAGATTTGGTTTGTGATAATTTATTTTATTTATTCCAAAACTACCCTCTAATTAAAAATCACCCCCACATTCAATATTCTACAACAATCATTTGACGAGGAGGAGAAGCACAGTCGCCGCCATCATCATCATCATCACCACAAGAACTCTGCGATTGATTATTGTTCAATCACTAATTCTTCACAAGCAGATTCAGAAAAAGTTCAAGTGCATTATATTTGCTGAAAAAAAGAGGTAAGAATCTAACGAAGAAAGATTTTTTTATTCATTAAAATTGTTAGTTCGATACACTCGTAGATTTTCTTGTTATATCTTGCCAATTTTGAAGCCTCTTGAGCAATTTTCTTGAGATGAAACTATTCATAATGTTCACTGCCTTAGCCTGTTGGAGATTCTGAGGATGAAGTTGCTTCAAAAGCTTGAAAATTTCTCATTTTGATTCTCTGATTGAGCCTCATAAGTTCACCAAATTTATACAGTTCAGTGTGAAGGCCGAGGAGGAGAGGAGCGAGAGAGATAGTGAAAGATGGGTTGGGAACATATTATGAAACAAAGGAAGAGGATGCGGAAAATGGGGGACAAGGCAACGTGGTAATTTATGAGAGAGAGAGAGAGAGAGAGAAACGCCATTGGAGGGTTAGAGAGAGGAAGCTTTAGTTCGTGAATTGCAGATATTGGACAATGGAAATATTAAGTAATCAAAAGTGACTAACTAAACAATAACCAAAAGTGTTCTTATTCTCTAGATTGCTTTCTGTTTTGGGCATATTAGAATTCAATTGTTTACTCTCATTTTCTGTATGAACCCTAATACAATCCATATTGAAAACCAACATCGTTTAAAGAGGCCATCATCATCAACATGCAGCGGCGATAATTGTTTTTTTTATTTTTATTTTTTTGTGTCTTTGAAATTTGTGAGTAATTTGACTGGTTTTTCAATTCAGGTTTTTGTTTTAATTTTGATTTTTTCAGAAAAAGATGGTTTTGGTATTTCTTGCTTCCAAAGCATTTGAGTTATGAACTTAAAAAGAAAAAAAGAAAAAATTCAGTGATACCAGAAGTTTGAGATATGGCAATGGCATCATTTTCTTAGGAGTATTCATCAATAGGGTATGATTTGGGTTTTCTTGGTTAATATTTTGGCCAGAGATTGAGTAGCTTAGCTTAACTTACGTGATGATTTTTATCTGTTTTTCATATGATTGGTATTTAATTTTCATGAGATTACTATTTTATTTGATTGATATTTAATTTCAATATGACTTTTAGCATTGTATACTTATTTTTATCTAACTTCTATTGTAGAAGTAACCGTAATGAATGGAGTATTGTAAGAGTGAACGACACTAATTATTAAAAATACATTGTAAGCAAATGATTCTTTAAATTATTGAATTGACAAAGCACAATAAGTGTAGTCGTTGAACACATGTTGGTCGTAATAGAAAAACATGTAAATTTTTGCATGTTTTAGCCATAACATTGTAGACTTTAAAGATATTTTTATTTTGTTTTGTTTTTTGTGATTGTAATTAGATGACAATTAAAAGGTAATCAAATGACTATTTCTCAAGGCTAACTAGAATTGAAAAAAAAAAATAGAAGGTAATCAGATGATAATCATATAACAATCAAATTTCATGCGCAAGTTCGTGAATTAATGAGGGTAGTTTAGACTTTTCAGTAATCAATGAGGGTATTAACAATTGTTCTTACTCTTAATGTTTAAAAACTCAATCAAATAGCAATAATCAGATGCCAATCACATGACTATTAGAAACTACTACCTAATTGACAAAAATAGAAAGTAATTCTATGGCAATAGGGGAAACTACAAATTTGTGGCAATCAAAAGTCAATCAAATGACTATCATCAAATGATTGCTAGTATTTCATTGTGGTTAATTAAGTTTTCTATAATCATCTTTCATAGTGGCAATGAGATGATCGACAATGTTATGCAAATTACAAAAATGGGTAATCAGAAGCTGCTCATATGAAATATGATGGTAATCAGAAACGACTTAATAATTGACAAAAGATGGAAGGTAATGAGATGATTATCATAAACTACTTAGTAATTATATAAAAAAAATGTAAGGTCATTAGATAATAATCAATATACGATAGCAATAAGATAACAATGAACATCAAATAACAGTAATCAATATCATTGACGATTACCTCATAGCAATCTATATCATTGATAATTAGAGGTAATCGATCGGACGACAATTTGATTAATCTATATCATTGATAATTAGAGGTAATCGACCGGACGACAATTTGATAACAATCAAATGGTAATTACAATTTTATATTTTTAACTGTGAGGGTATTTTGGTCATTCGACAGCTTCAAATAGGATGGGTTTGTTAATTTGTTATTCCTGCCAATTTAAAAGCGTTGGGTCATGGTCATAATTTTCATTTTATATTTTGAGAATAATCTAATAATAATAATAATAATAAAGTCAGATAAATGGTTTTAAAAATAGGAAAAATTATTGAACACCGAACAAACACCACCGTGAAGGCTTCACTCTCTTTTTATCTGTAATTCAATCAAAGCTCGATTCTCGCAAAATTTCTCGCCCAAAAGCCATTTCCTTTTTTGTTTTCGGACAATTGGGTCCGTTTTTTTACTCTCAGCTGGATTCCCACCTCGATTAATTTCTCCCAAACTCTCTGTTAGGTTTGTTCTTTTTCTCTCCATGATCCTGGATTATATTTGTTAGTTCTTCTCTCATTCAATCATCTACTTGTCAATCAGTCTTGCTGAATTTCTTTTTCCTTGATTCGTCTGTTGTTTCTTGTTGTCTGATGATTAAATGTTTGAATTTGATTCCCTGAGTTTAATTTCTTTTTCTTGTTGTTCGTTGATTGGGAAAGTTGTAAGAGTTTGTTGGGGTTCTCAAGTTTAACGGACTGGTGAATTTCTAGGTGGTTTTTAATTGATAAGTGTGCTATTCTGTTGGTCACGATAATGTTTTTACCGTTAATTATGGCGATTTTCAGCTCTTTATTAGTTGGGTTTTGATTGTATTGTTTTTATTTTCCGCTTTCCTAGTTTCCCTAATTTTCAAAAATTCTGGGGTTGCGTTTTTTTTTTTTTTTTTTGGAAATTAAAATTTAAGGAGTTTGACGTTCGTGGATTGTAGTTTCAAGACTGATGGCTAAGAGCTACTTCAAGCAAGAGCATGATCTTGGTAGTCTTCTTCTCTATGTTTCCAAAATGCTTTTCTTTTTCCTCTTTGGTATTATATTATATCCATTTTGTAAGATAAGAACTGATGAGTTTCCCATGTTTGTTTTACTAGAGAAAAGAAAAGCAGAGGCTGCAAGGATTAGGGAGAAATATCCTGATAGAATTCCTGTAAGAAATGACTTTTTTTCGTTATCGTGATTTGATTGGCTATTGGTTGTCATCAACTTGATATTCAGAATCTCAGATTTTGTTTTGCCAAAGCGTTGATGTTATTGTTCTCTTTAACTCCCTCTGATTAATTAATGAGTCCAATTTGTGCTGAATTTCCTTATCATCCATTGTCAGTATCCTTTTTCTTTCGTATGCATTTGGTAGGGAAGCAATCAGTTATTATTATTACTTTTTAGCTCAACAACATGTGGTGTGGGGGATTCAAACCATTAACTTGTTGGTTGGGGGTATATGTCTTAACCAGTCGAACTATGCTTAGATTGACAAGAAACAATCAGTTAATGATAATCTTGCATTTGATTTCTTTCTGGACTACAGATGGTTGATTATGTTGTCACTGATTTAGCAGGCGGCTGTTCATTAGAAGTAGCGAGGAAGTGTGTTTTACGAATAAAATTTCTCAAAATGAAGGCTGTTCATCTGTTGTATTTTTTGTTTGCGCACATGTTTCAGCATTTCATCAGTTACTGCTTGGTTATATAATTATGTTCTTATTGTTTCAAGGTTATCGTGGAGAAGGCAGAGAGAAGTGACATCCCTAGCATTGATAAGAAGAAGTAAGAATTACCAACGTTCATTTTGTAGTTGTCTGTTGTATTTGTCTTTACTTTTATGTTATATCAAAGTCGGAGTAAACTTTGAAGAAATATCTTTTGGCGGAAGTATTCTGTGTTCAACTCTTTTTCATCAAAGGAAACATAGCTACTGGTAGCTGAGAATTGAATTTCTTGCCTCTATGTTAGAATTTATGTTCAATGACTGGCTTATTTTTGTGAGTTTTTTTCTTTTTGTCTTTTGATTGATGTTCGATGAACTGAATACTCGAGCGCACACATATACACTGCCGCCTTACTGAAAGCTCTTTTTCATCTCTTTGAAAGTGGCCTTTATTTAACTTTTAAAATTATGTTCCTGTTTTTTTCTGATAGTTCTGTTGTCTATTTGCTTTATGCATACAATTCATTTCAAAACCACGAGGGGAGAACGACCAATTGGAAATCCTTCACCTCTTTCTCTTTCTGTACCTAAGATTTTGATGTAATGACTGCAGATACCTAGTTCCTGCAGACCTTACCGTGGGACAGTTCGTTTATGTCATCCGTAAAAGAATTAAATTGAGCCCAGAGAAAGCGATCTTTATCTTCGTGGACAATGTCCTCCCTCCTACAGGTACAACTTTTTCTTCTATAACATATTGTAGGATATGTCTAGGCCCACTTTTGAAAATGAAAGGCCATCTCATATACTAGTTCATTTAACAGATTTCGATAACGATCATATCAATAACATTGATTATGATCTATCCACACGTCAATAATATTTGATTATGATCTATCATAAACGCCACACAGTTACGTTTTCCCACCAGTTTTGACATAATGACTACACATAGCACCCTCAAATAACAGTTATATCAAAGATAACTGAAAATTTAATGAAAGATCATGTTCAAAATTTCGAGTACTACATCGGTTTTATATGCAAGAATCAAGACCTATAACTTGTTGTATCCAACTTGCCTAAACAAACCACTTATTTTTTCCTTCTTAAGGAGCAATCATGTCTGCAATATATGAAGAGAAGAAGGATGAAGATGGATTTCTGTATGTTACTTACAGTGGAGAGAACACATTTGGGTGGTAGCTGGCTTGTGTGATAGACCTGATTGTTCTTAGATTTTCACTTCATTGCTACTCTCGCCGTCGTCGTCTTCTATCGTTCTCTCTGCCTCTTCCTTTTGCTGCTCCTTGTTCTTCCAGTTCAAGGATTCTGGCTAGTGGTACATTCTGTACAGCTCTACATAATGAATAAAAATTGTGAAAACATTTCCACACCAAAAGTTCTTGCTTCAAATATTGCCTTTATAATTCCCTTTGCCCCTAATTTTTTTGTGGGGTTTTTCTTCTGTTTATATGCTTGTAAAGATAAAATCTCGAACAAAAAATCTTTTTTTTTCTCATTAAAAACATATTCCATCTACTCTTATAATAACCTCCCTAATATTATTCTCATTACTATTTTCTTTTATTTACAATTTTTTCTTGTCTCTTATGTGTCTGTTCCTCAACTTACATTCACTTCTATGTTTATTTTTATGACTTTATTGACATGAAAATGTGGAATGATGTCATACAATTACTTAAAATCTCATTAAACTATTACTAATTTAGATTTCATATTAATGAAAAAAGATGTGGAATATATGGATCTATATTCTTAAACTTTGAATTAATAATTGAGTGTGTTAGTTTACGTTTTCTTATTAAGATGTCACGTGAGATTTATAATTGTTATAAATCAATTTACGTTGAGAACTAGTAATTTTATTTATTTATTATTTGTTGGGGAGTGAACTGACCTCGCCCATCGTTCCAAAGCTCAAAACCTTTAACTTACTAATCCATCTTGGGTTGGAAGAATGGAAAACATTATCTCTTCACAAACTTTTTCAAACTTCCTCATGCTTTGCTTGGGATTTCCCGCTCTCATCACATGTTTTTCTTTTCTTCGAATGAGGTTTTGTAGATAATCATTTCGTTTTCCGTTTTTTATTTATTTATAAGTACAATTGTTGAATTTTTAGTTAAATTTCAAAAGCAGAAAACAAATTTTTTAAAACTACTTTTTTAGTTTTCTAAATTTGGAAAATTATTGGTAAAAAGTAAATAATAAAGAAAGAATTTTGAGAGTAAGAATAACGTATAAGCTTAATTTTTGAAAAACTAAAAATCAAGTAGTTATCAAACAAGTGGATAATCAAACTTATATCCCAAATTTTTATCGGTTTTGTTAATTAAATTAATTCTCATTAATAAATTGTAACGAGTCTAAAACGTAATTTAAGCCAATGCACGAGAGGAGCGAGGGAAAAGAAAAGCTCGAATCTCTCCTAAAAATAGGTAGTGGGACCCACCATAACCAATGTAATGAATACAAGTGGAACTCTGAGCCCCAAAGAATATTGACCGTTTGAAAAGACTTCTCTTACACTTTCCTCATTCTCTATCTCCAACTTTCTCAAACTTTTCTTCTTCAATCTTTCTAACGCAATCGCCATTCAAAACCCGCCAAGTTCTCTGCAACAAAAAAACTCCACCGCCAATCACAATCTCCAAAACCCATTTTCACAATGCAGAAAAGTCCCTCAGCCTCTTCCTTAGGTCCCGGCGGCCTCGACCTTTCTCAAGCCTTCTTCAAACCAATCCGCGACGCCTCTCCTCCATCCACCTCAAATCGCAACACCAAAATCTCCGTCATCGGCGCCGGAAACGTTGGTATGGCCATAGCTCAAACCATTCTCACTCAAGATCTGGTCGACGAACTCGTCCTTGTCGACGCTAAGCCCGACAAACTCCGCGGCGAAATGCTAGATCTCCAACACGCTGCTGCTTTTCTCCCTCGTACAAAAATCACCGCTTCCACTGATTACTCCATTACTGCTGGGTCTGATCTGTGTATTGTTACTGCTGGTGCTCGGCAGATCGCCGGTGAATCTAGGTTGAATCTGCTGCAGAGGAATGTTGCTCTGTTTCAGAAGATTGTTCCACCGTTGGTTGAGTTCTCTCCTGAGACGATTCTTTTGATTGTTTCGAATCCGGTGGATGTTTTGACTTATATTGCTTGGAAACTCTCTGGTTTTCCATCGAATCGTGTGATTGGATCCGGAACGAATCTGGATTCGTCTAGGTTTCGGTTTCTTATTGCGGATCATCTCGACGTCAATGCTCAGGATGTTCAGGTCAGTTTTCCGATTGCCATTTCTTCTGTGTTCTTCAATTGATCAGTGCTTTTTTTGTTAATTTGGTGTTGTTTTGTTGAAGAAATTTCCCTTTCGTTTGAATCGTGTTTGGTTGATTGGAATCAAATGGGTTGATCATTTTTGGGAAAATTTCGAAAACCTACGAAAGTAAATCAAAATATTTATAAAATATAATTGTATTTATAAATATTTTCAGCATTTTTTATTTACATAAATCAAATTAAAAGTTTAAGTTTTAAGAACTTATCAAGACTAACCAACATCTGTATAGAGTATTTATAATTGAACTAAAAAAATTAAGGTTCATTTACAAATTTGGACCTCTACCAATTTGAAAAAAAAGTTAAATTTAGTTATTATCTTTATAATTAAAATCCTAATAAATGTGAGAGCTTTTTGTTGGTTGGAGGATCCTTTTTCGAGTATCTCTGTACATTGTTATCAATTTTAGAGATAATAATAAAGTGTATAACAATATTTTTTAAAAAATTACAAATATAGTAAAATTTTGTTATATTTGTAATTTTTAAAAATATTGCTATATATGCTAATACTTTGAATTTAATTACTATATTTGCAATTGTTTGACCTGCACCCACAAACGTGTGAAGTCGATATAGGGCTTTAGGAAAGGTATCAGATTGCAATGGACTTCGCTACTACGAGGCAATGTTGAATGGGAAAGCGTGAAAAGTTGATATCAAAATTTGATCAGGGATAAGCCACTTTTGGGCTGGGAAGTTCATCCCTATCACGATGTTACTTAGAAGGCTAGAAGTGCACTATGACATAAACATAAAATTAGACTCATACGTTTGTGAGATGTGGGTCAAAAAACATAAAAACGCTTGAGAAAGGGTTATCTATAAAAAAAAACTCTAAATACGAGGGATTTATCAAACTTTATGGACTATTTATGATGTTCTATCACACCATACAAACATAAATCTAACTTTTTAGAAATAGTAGGATGTAAATTCTAAGTTTCAAAATTAAAAAGTAATTATTATATTTAAGGTAAAATTAGAAAAAATAAAATAAAAACCAAAACACAGGCATTTTGAAAATTTAGTCACCAAAATGAAAAAATAAATTCAAAGTTCACCCTATTAGAATCCAGACCATCGTTTAGGTGCTTAAATTATGCATCAAACCATAGATGAATTTCTAGCATTGATATTTAGATCATGAAGCTAAAAACACAGAGGATTATATATTTTAAAGGCATACATAGTTGGAGAGCACGGCGACAGCTCGGTGGCGCTATGGTCGAGCATAAGCGTGGGCGGGGTGCCGATACTAAGTTTTCTAAAGAATCAACAAATTGCATACGAGAAAGAAACATTAGAGAAAATTCACAAAGAGGTCATAGGTGGGGCGTATGAAGTCATAAGCCTTAAGGGCTACACATCATGGGCGATTGGGTACTCGGTCGCGAGTTTGGCTCGGTCGATCCTTCGGGACCAAAGAAGGATCCATCCAGTCTCCGTTCTTGCAAAAGGGTTCTACGGTATTGACGGTGGCGACTTGTTCCTTAGCCTGCCTGCACAGCTTGGGAGGGGTGGAGTAATGGGGATCACCAATGTGCATCTAACGGCGGAGGAGTCAAAACGGTTGAGGGACTCGGCAAACACCATCTTGCAGGTGCAAACCGAGTTGGGGATCTGAAAATTTTACAACACTTTCTATCCTATGGATGTTTTTGATGGGTTGTTGTGGTGATGTTTGTGTTTGTTTATGAGGTTGGTTGAATAGGAAAGAGCTAACTATGATAAGGGGGGTTAAGAGTGATAATGTTTTATTACCCCTTTAAAATGTTACACTTACATATGATAAATGTATTAACTATGATAATACAATGTATGATATTATGATGCTGGATTAAGACACTAGATTGATGAACAAATCTCCCTAAACTCACAAATTTTAATGAAAATATGTCCATTTCTTTATAAAGTCTCATCAATTTTTTTTTTTTTTGTGTGATATCCATATATATATGTGTTAAATGAATATTGAAATCTTTTTAAAAATAAAATTTGAAATGGAAGTGTATTATTATAGGCTAAAGATTGTTATTCTTATCGAAAAGATGGAGTCAGAAATAGAATTGCCATATTTGTCGAAGTTTATTGAACTATGCGATCTAGGAGGAACAAAAGACAAAACACCTGTTATTACAAATTTCCTTGTTTTAATGCAAGATTTTCATAAAAAGAAGATCGTGAAATGCAGAAGCTATTTTAGACAATTGATATATATTCTAACGACATGATGTCACGTTACTCAACCCCATATTCTTTCAAATATTCATTCTAAATTATAGGATACAAATTAATTTGGATTTTTTTTTTTGTGCATATTGAGAGGATGGAATTTTGTAGGTGGAGTTAAGTTAAACATTTTGTTTAAAGTTGATTAGGACAACTTAATGTTGGGTTAATCAATCTCCACTCACTAATATATTAATCTCCACTCACAAGTATATTAATACTTCAATATTCTCATATTCTTCCACCAAAAGTCATATTAGGGTTGCAAGTAGGAAATTAGAAGAATTTAATTAATGGAAGTTAATTAATAAAAGATATTAAAATGAAGGACATATTATGTTCAAATTTATGAGTTAACTTAATTATCTAACTCATTTTAATATTAGATATTAAAATGAATAATTATAATTACCGTTAGGATTAACTACCTAGTTATCTAAATCATTTTAAAATGAGATATATATTAAGTTGATTTAATAATAATTAACTTTAGGATGACCTAAAAAAAGATAACAATTATGAGTAGGATTAACCTAATTATCATCCTAATTATGTAAATTATTTTAATATGCGATATTAAAATGAATAATTATAATTCAGAAGGTAGGAAGACAAAAAGATTATAAGAGTAAACTCTCTGTAAACCCTTGGGAGAAAAGTTGTAAAATATGAATTACAATTTAAATTTTAAGATAAAAAAAACATTTTGTTTGTTTTCATCTTTCTCCTTCGTGAACAAGAACACAGGAAGCGAACTCTGATACTCACAACTCAGAATAGAGGGAGAAGCCATCACGCCAAATTCGCACAACATTCATCCAAATCCAACAACTGAACAAACGGAGAAAGAACACAAAAACCCATTAAGATGACACATGGAGAAACAGAATTTCTTCTTCTTCTTTTAGTTTATCTGTGAGTGATTTGATTTAGCAACACTGAAACAAAAAGACGATGGAGCAGAGGGAGAAAAGAGTATTATGGAGTACTGTAGGAACGATGATGGGCTGCCGTTGGATTTAGATCAAATGGACAGAAAAAACCATGTTATCACAGAACAATGTGTGGACCAACTGTCTTCCCACATGTGATTCCAAATAATCTTTCTTTTACAAAATAATTAAAAATTATATTTTATTAAGAATGAATTAATGATTAATATGTTGTTGTTATATATCATGGAAGAGGTGTACCAAGTGAAAATAGATATTAATTCGAGAGGAAATAACAATGTTCGAGTTTGACATAGGATACCTTCTGAATCATCCTACTCATATACATTTTTAACTTACCAAGTGACCTAGAAACTTAAAGTAGTACGTGAAGATAAATTTAATTGTATATCACCAACACTTTCTTGTCGGTTAGAGGGTATTTTTCTTTAAAGAAAACTCCAATATTTTGGTTTTTTCTTATATCCATGAATTTATCATATTATTAAAAGCGTTGGATTCTTTTCTTGAATTTCTACAAATATATATGAACTCCCCAATAAGAAGTCGGTGGTAACTCCATAGTTTTTCATTTCATTATTTATTTCTTAAATTTATCAGAAGGTTTCGTACAACCTTAACTTTCTCTACCATTTAAAATAACGTTCCAAGTTTAAAGTTTGAAGATTTATTATTATTATTATTATTATTATTAATACATGTAATCGGTAAATCGAATATCTTATCTTAAAATTGATAATATATAAAAAGTTAGAAAAATTGGAGTTAGCAACAATTTGAATATGTTAGTTTGCTGGTGCACTACACATACTTGCAAATATGACAAAACAATCAAATGAAATTTGTAATTATTTTTATCACATAATTTTCTAAACCATTAATTGATAGAGAGAAAGAAAAGCGGTGACCGGCGACGAGAAGTGCAGTAGTTGACAGAAGTAACCATTAATTTATACATTTCTTATTTTAAACCTGATTGGACTTGCTTTTCACTATTTTTGCAAAACTATAAAGTTTGGGTTATGAACCTAATATTAAAAATTTATTTTGTCCATCTTACAATCATTTGAAAAATTTATGTATGTTAGTTGTAATATAGTTATTTTGATTAACTTTATTTCATATTAAAAATTCATACATGAACATTTATAAAATAAGAAAATTATGACTATAGGTTAAAGATTATTTGAAAAAAACGTCACCTCAATTTTTTTTTTGAACATATCATAAATTGTATAGTGTGAATCCAAGAAGTCAAATACCAACAAAGAGGTGGCCGGTTTTCAATCGGTGTATTGATGGAAAAAAGAATTATTAGAATTAAAAATTGATTAAATTACAAAGTTACTTTCCATGTTTAAAATTGGTCTTAAAAAATAATTAATTTTCAGAAATATTTAATTGTTGTTTCTTTGTGTTTAATATATGTATGTCGTATTCTAAATGTTAAAAAATGTCAAATAGTTTTCGAAACTTCCAATTTTAATTTTTTTTAATTGATCAATAGTTATAAATTAATTTCTACATTTATTACGACCCCAAGATTTCAATTGTTCGCTTAGTTATTAATCAATTTTTAAGTAAAGGTTGAATAGGCCACATAGTTATTAGATTTAGAATTTATGAACATGTTTGACAAAAAAAAAATGTTTTTTTTTTCTTTTTTTGGTTAAAAAATGGTACTTTATTGAGAGATATATACGATCGTCCTAAATTGTTCATTAAAAGATATTTCATCACGCTCCAATTGAATCTATGAAGGAAGTTGATATGATTACAGTTTACGAGCCATTCTTGCAAAACACATAATAACAAACTCATATTAATATTAAGATTGGAATGAAAGACATCTGATTAAAAATTTACAAATGAAAGTTCAAAACTAAACTTATAATTTAATCGATAATAAAAAGAAGACAAGATACATTGCTTGACATGAAACCCTAACCTAGCAGAAGAAAAGCCAAAAGAAGTTCACGGGAAATGGTAATGCAATGAATTTCATGTATGGATTGGACCCATGTGTGGCTATATGATTGATTAGCTACTAAAATAAAAGCTGTCAATTGATCCATTTTTCTAAGATATTCTTTCAAATATTTAATTTCGTATTTATATAAATTCTTAATTTCAAAGTTCAAATAAAACTTCAAGTAGACAAATAAAGCAAAATGCCAAAAAATTATGGGTCTAAGAGTCAAGCAACTTGTAAATTTAAATTCAATTTTATGGGCTAAAAAAAGAAGAAGATAAACTTAGGGGGGATATACAACTTTTTAAAATTTTTATTAACAAAATACGAAAAAGAGCTCCACTCAACGTTTTAGTTTATACACGTTTAAATGTTTAATTTTGGTCTATATATTTTAAAAATATTAAATTATAATACATTTTATATAGCCGTAAACTAGAAAGCGTTTCTCTAGCTTGGATTTGTTATCTCTTTTGTCTTTGACCTCATCTCTAGTTGTCATTGTACATATCGATCTTTATTATTCTTTCTAATGAATGTACGATACTGAATTTGGGATGTGATTTATCTATGAGTTCATCTCTAGCTTTCCGAATCTATCCTTATTATTATTGATAAACAGTGAAATTTTGATTTATTTTTGCTATATTTGAAAATATTTTTTATACAATTATAATATCAATAAATATTCAAAATAAGAATCTTTTTCTAAAGAAACAATCACTTAGTTCTCCACCTCCCCTTTCATGAATTTCTTAGAGGGAGAAGGAAGGGAAAAAAGAAAAGAAAAACAAAAAACGATTATTGGTTTTTTGTTTTTGGTTGAAAAATGAAGGTCGAGTGTTTCCAAAAATGTTCAACACATCATTATTATTATTATTATTATATATGTCACATACTATATGTCACATCAAGAAAATC
Source organism: Cucumis cinereus (assembly GCA_037974625.1). Lineage (NCBI taxonomy): Eukaryota > Viridiplantae > Streptophyta > Magnoliopsida > Cucurbitales > Cucurbitaceae > Cucumis > Cucumis cinereus. The sequence goes on from JBBPDJ010000026.1 coordinate 11,777,444, forward strand.
CTTGTCACATAATCATATTCTAAACCTAAAATTTAAATTAAACAATTATTATGCTATTTTCTCCACGTAATTTTTAAATTTTTTTTATAAAAAGATTTAATTTTTTTTTTCCAGAATTTAGTTTCTAACATTTTTGAACAAAATACTAGACACGGGTGAACACGGGTGAGATCATGAGAATGCATTAAAAATTCTCAACTACATACTCGTAACATCCTCATAATTTTTCAAATCAAAGATCTGGAATTTCAATTTTTTTTTTTAAAGTAGTGCCAAACAGGATCAAGAGGTGCCTAAGATATTTCAACTAGGTCGATACATATGTAGTACCCTCATCATTTTCCAAATTTATTATTTCAAAAGTTTTTTTTTAAGTCTCTTTGATGGAGAAATTTACAATTTTATCTCTTTTAATTTTAGAAGTTTCAATAATTTCTGTAGTTTGAACTTTATTTTCTTAAATCTCACGCATCATTCATAAAATGGTGTGTTTAGCCCACAACCCTAAAAACCTAATATAAACATCTATGACAATTATATGATGAAAAAACCATCTTACTTCTATTATAGGAATAAGCAATAATAATAATGATAATAATAAATAATATTTTAAAAAAACATAACAAAAATAAGAAACAAGGGAAATTTTATTAAAATATTTACCGTGTTTTACAAAAAAGAACTCCACGATGTGAAAAGTTATTATAATCACACAAAATTCCTCTCGACCTTCATCAGAAAATCACTCACATAATCATAATTAATAGACGAGACTTAAATGTATGTATTTAATTCATATTGTTTAATGTGAAACTATTTTTTATTTTATTTTGCATAATTTTAGATGTGATATTGTTTACAAATACTCTGAGGTGAACGAAAATGGTCAATATGATAATGACATTGTTTGAAATTTAACTAAGTATATCATGATCTTATGGAGACTTTGACCTTAAAACTTCTAAAATTATATCGAACCAATGGATTAAAGTTAGAATAATTTTCATTCAATCAATAGGGTTAAATTTGTAATTTAAAGAAAAAAATAATTAATGCTTTGTTTGGCGTTAAGATTTGTCTAGAAATAATTTTAAATTTTAAGATTTAAAATGATGGAAATGATTTCAAAATCCTATATACTTTTGGAACTAAGTTCATTTCAAATAAGAGAAAAATTAAATTTTATTATTTGAATATTCATGGGAATGAAAAAATATATAACATTTAACTTTTTTGCGTATTTGTAATTTAATATTTAATTATTTGATTACCATATTGTTAATTATAAATATATTTTTTTATATATATTATAAAATAAAAAGACTATCCAACATTTTTTAAAGAAAATCAACTGATTCTCCACAGGGGATATGATTTTAGGTTTTCGTTTCTTTTTACTAAACCCTATTTCACTATTTCTCCACCCTTCTCCAATTTTCATGATTTCATTAAGAACAATAACACTTACCTTGTATTTGATGCCCCTCCCTGTATTTGTCTAACATCATCGTCACAACATGATTTCTTTGATAAATAATAATAATAATAATAATAATAATAATAATAATAATAACACTTCTATATGGTCCGATACTATTTTATGATATTTTAGATTTTATTTTCTTAATCGATTGATTTATCTTTATTTTGTTTGTGTAGATCAGATTTAAGCTCAATTAGATGAGATGAATTTGAAGAAACAATAAATACATATAAGACGTAGAAACTTGAGGATAAATTTTTTTAAAAAAAGTATTTAAAAGGCTGAAATATTGACAAATCTGACTATTTTGATATGTAAATATTTTTAAAAAACAAAAGTTAATTTTTAAATTCTTTAATTTTTTTTTGGTGACCAAACACATGATTTCATTATTTTAAATCAGAATGGATTTCAAATCGTTTCCAAATTCGGATGCTTCAAATGGAGTAAAATTATGAAATCTGACGAAGTGATGAAACTTGGTGTTCTGTGCAGATAGAAGTTTAAGTGTAAGCGTCAAAATTACACACATGCATGCATGCAGAGGAAGCCATTGCCCATTGCTTTCCATCACTAAACTACACGTCGTTCTGTCATTTGTCGACATGTCAGAAAAAAAATAAAAACTATTTCTTTACTGAATGATAATTTTGAGGGGTTGACTATAATAAATATCACATCTTGTAGTTGTAAAGTAACAGACAAATTTCACAATAAATGGATCCATTTTTCCATTCTATTTTTTTAATAAAAATTTACACCCTTAAATTTATAAAATTTAGTTGTTTAATAGACTCAAATTATAAATTTTACATTATATTATTGGTTAAATAAAAATTTAAAAGAGTATGTAAATTGACGTATTATAAATTTTAGGATTTAAAGTGATATAATTATTTATTTACGAAGGATTTAATCTTTTAGGTTTAAAGTTGATAATACGAACTTTTATTTCAATTGAAGGGGGTAATATGTTGTGAGCGAATCTAAATGTTGAATTAATTTTGAGTAATTAAATGTATTTAAACTCATTAAATTGATTTTAATTATTTCAAATTCAATTCATAACCAATTGTTTTTCATTTTGTCTTTTATTAAATATCGTCAAAAAGCTTAAAATTATTGATCGTTTTAGACAAGCAATAGCATAAAAGACAAACCACTATCCAATCAGCTCTATAATTGGTGGAGCATTTAGAAATAATATTAATAATAATCGGTTTTGTAATATTTAAATACATCGATATTCTGATTCCTGAATTTTAGCGGTTTCGAAATCCTCGAAATAAAAACGGAAAATTATAAATTAGTGTGGCATTCACTTTCTTTTATTATGTAAAAGAGAGAAAAAAACAATATAAATTTATGTTTTATATTAAATACTCACAAAGAGTAATTTTATTCAAATTTAAGGTGGAAGTATATTAATTTATTATTATTTACCTCTTGAGATCTAGAGAGTGAAGTTGTTTTATTTTTATTTATTTATTTTTTTGTTTTGATGGACCAGAGAAAGTCATTTATTAAAACTTATTCTTTTTATAAAAATTATTTAAAATACACATTTAAGAATATTTTAAAAATTATTTTGAGAGTTTTCATGTACTCTAATTTCTTTTTTTCAAAATGACTTATTTGAAAAATTAAATCTTTCAAAAATTAAACCAAGCACTAAATCCTTCAAAAATTAAACCAAACACGCTTTCGAAAAGTTAAACCGAACGCACTCTAAAACTATTTTTGGACTCAAACATTGTCCGGTAAAAGAAAGAAAGAATTATTGAGGTAAGACCCACCATCTTCATTTACCAAACATTTTAAATGAATTTAAATTAGGCAAGTTTAGATTTAAAAGAGTAAATAATATAATGGAGTGCCAAAATGAGTATAATTCAACTAACATCAAATGTGTAAATATCAATCTCAAAGTTAAAGGTTCGATCTTCTATCCCACATAAGGTCAAAAAATATGGAAGATTTGTAATGGATATAAGTTTTATTCAATTAGATTTATAGTAGGGCGATGAGAGAATATTATGAATGTGTCAACTTAATTGAGATATTAAATTTTGACTTCCTTTTACTTTCTAAGTTAAAAAGAAGTTTAGAGTTTAGGGATCAATTTCAAGTATTGTAAAAAGAGAGTAATAGATAATTTTTATGGAAAGTTATGGAAAAAAAAAAATAATAATAATAATAAAAAAGTGGGAAATGATAGATTTTTTCATGTCCAATATTCAAAATTACAATAATCACTTTATCATAAATTTACCAATAGGTAAACTTATTGAAACTTTCCAACTCAAAAAGAAAATAACCCATATGAACCAAATAAAACAAACCAAGAATTTGCAAATAAAAATTCTAAAACAAACCCACATGAAAACACACTTAACAACATATCATGAAATACAAAAGATACTAATTAATTAGACTTAGACTCAGCACTGGAATCCCTTAGGAACATTCTTTTGGCAAACATTAAGGAGCAAGCTAAGGGAGACAGGAACATTAAGGTTGAGACCCAAAAGGTTAGCCTTAATGGCAGTGCAAAGGCAAACAGCAGCTTCAAGATCAGCAAGACCTTCGATCAAACTACAGCAAGGAGTCACCGGGGGCTTGCCGATCGTAATGTCGACAAGGCCACCGAGCAGCTTGGCGCAGACGCCGAGTTTAAGGGTGTCCCTAGGGCATTTTCCATAGCCAGATGAAGGGCTTGGCTTTGGGGTTGGCTTGGTTGGAGGGCATGGCTTGGGCTTAGGTGGTTCAGGGACATAGCAATTGTTACAAGCTGAGACAAGAGTGAAGAAAAGGAGATTGAGAGAAAGAAGGAAAGCAAGAGAGGTTGTAGCTTTAGAAGCCATTAGGGTTTCTTGTTTTTGGTTTTTGGGTTTTCTTTACAAGAACTTTGAGGGATTAGTGGTGGGAAAAAAGGGAGAAATGGAGGGGTTTTTATAGGGTTTTTGAGGAATGAAGAAATGATATTTTTTTATTATTTATTTTTTTGTGAAAGAATAATATATGATACCACTAGGTTGTTCTACAATATGATACAAAAGAAGCCATGTGTGGCCTCTTGGGATTTTAGCTGGCAGGGGGTAATTTGAAGAAGGGAGAGCTCAGAAGTTTAGGCAAAGTTTTGGAATTTTGTGGAATGAAATTTTGGGAATTATTCTCTCACTGTTCACCAATTTTTATTTTCTTTCATACTTTTGTCTCATTTTTCTCTGTGTAGATCCATAGCTGCAGATGTTGATATGATCCAAATTTGCTTTCTTGAGTATATGACAAGAGGCTCCACTAGGGATGTCGTTGGTGGAGGGAAGATTTTTCGATTTGATGGTGATTCATTTTGGTTCAACAACAAGGATGTTATCCCACCTCATTAAATGGAAAGACTTTTCTGTACCCTATTTCTTGTTGTGTTATATATCAATTTTTTTGAGTTCTTCAATCTCCAAATCTTTTCTGATTACTTTTTTTTTTTACTTCTTCGATCCTCAAATTCTTTCTATATCTATTAGTGATAGACACTGATAGATAGCAATGTATCACTGGTTGACACCAATAGTAGTCTATCATTATGCATTTCACTAATAGACAATAACATTTTGCTATATTTGAAAACAACCCTAATAACTATTATATGCTTTATAAAAAAGCTTGTTTGAAATGGCTCATAGAAAAAAAAATGTTTCCAAAAATTCATTTCATTTAAACATTTTTTTGATAAAAAAATTTCTGAAAATAAAAGTATACATGTACTGTTTGATAACTCTTTTTCAGAAGTTTTTTTAAGTAAAAATTTGTTTGATTTGTTATGCACTAAAAACTTTTTTTTGTTAATTTCAAATTAAATTTATCTGTGGCGAAGATGACCCAAAGTTGGCTGATTATGATTGTCAGAGATGGTGGTCGAAGGTTGGTTTGGGATCGTCAGTGAAAGTGGTGGTGGTTGAAAGTGGTTGATGGAGATTGTGGCAAATGGATGCTGTCCGAAGGTAGTCGGTGGCTGTGGGAGTGATGGTGGGTTAGAGTTAGTCGAAGGTGGCGATCAAAGTTTTTCATATAAAATAGGTAGATAGTAACAACTAAACACTCAAAATTCATTTTTCTAAAAGTTGGTCGAATTGTTTACTATCATAAACCAACTTATTTTACAAACTCATATTAGATAGTTGCTAAACACATAATCTCTTTTAAAATATATATTTTTTCTTTTTTGAATTGAATCATTTGAAAGCGTTTCAAACACATCTAGTTAAACGTCGCATATATATA
>JBBPDJ010000026.1:11787229-11803825 GCA_037974625.1 Cucumis cinereus
GAAGCCATTTGGGCCTTTTGTTTTTGTCTTTTCAAGAAGCTCTCTTGAAGATTTTGAGGGATTGGTGGTGGGAGAAAGGAGAAAATAGGTGGGGCTTTTATAAGGGTTTAGGAAGGAACAAATGATTTGTGAAAGAATAATATGATGCCCAACCCATGTGGGGTCTCATGGATTTTTGGCTGGCAGGGTTTGAGAAGCTTAAGCTTAGAAGTTTTAAGGCAAAAGTTTTGGACCTTTGTGAATTTGATGGGAATTATTGGGAATAATATCAAACTTTCCCCCCTTTTCTCATCTTTAATTTCTCTCTCATCTTTGGGTAGATCTATGACGAATATGTATATCTTCTAAGTATTGTGAGGGTTACGAAATCAACAAGAAGGAATACCTAGTAACGTAAATAGAGACGATCCATACACATATGTATTTGATTTACTAACAATGTATTGGCAACATCCAAGGGATAGAGGAAGAACAATACTATTAGAGATAATTTTGTTTTTTGAATATAAAATATGTCATGTAAGTTATATAGTTTATATATTGCACTTTTTTAAACCCTAGGATCATAGCGTCACATAATGAATTCAAGGCATTCTAATAGTGTGGTATCTCAATTTCTTCTAAAATTAGATACTTAATATATTTCCTCAAGATGTTTGCACTAGTTAACTCAAAATTAATGGTTCAATTCATAAACTATATATGAAAAAAAAAATTCATGCATATGTCACATGTGCATTCTTAAATAAAAGGTAGTCTTGACATTATTGTAGTACATTATCATATATATATATATATGTGTGTGTGTATAGGTCAGTAGGTACACCAGAATATTTCAACAAGGTTAACACACTTTTTAGCATCCTCATCATGTTCTTATGCTTGTATACGTTGATAACAGTCATGAACTATGTAATTAAATCTATGTATCGATTCTCTTATGTTAACGTTTTCTCACTTATCTTTATTTGCTGAATTCATATATGTGAGAGCATGATGACCGTGCTAGTTAAAAAGATGTTAATTAAGTTGAAATGTTCTCTGGTGCACTCCATATCCCTTCTCTCCTCCTGTATCTTGTTCAATATATATATATATATATATATATATATATATATATATTTTATGTAATGAAATTCATAATACAAAGGCCAATAACTTTAAATTTTATACAAACCATTTGACGCACAACGTGAATATTATTAAATTAAATTGGAAGCCTTCCCGTGAACCAATGAATACTGATTTTGGAGAGAAGCATACAAATGATATACATATATGTATGTATCTATATTTTGCCAGGTATTAGTTTTTTTTTTTAAAAGCACTTGCCAGATATAGGTTTGAGATTGAACTGTCAGGATTCCAATTTTTGAGATTTTATTTATCTATCTATATATATATAGCCAATAGCACGACCTAATACATAATATATTAATACATTTATAATTCTTAATTAAAAGAAAAAGGGAAGATATCCTTTATTTTGCTACTCAATGGACTACTATATCTAACCTTTTTACAAATACTAACTTTGGGATTTCTTTTCCCTTGTACATATCTTTTTTTATATCAAATGTATCACTTTTGGATCAGAGACGTGACGGGAGCATTAAGAATGTGTCAATCTAGTTGAGATTCTTAGGTCTATGATACTCCATTACAGTTGTATTTTAAATAAATATAAGAATTAACGTAAATGAAATATAAATGTTACAAAATAATCAAGTAGACCGTAGCAGAGTTTTTAATTAATATGAGTAAGGTTTTCATCTTTTGTCTTCCTCTATTCCAGTCTTGTAACATTTATAGCTATTAATTAACTAGAAGTAATTATAAATTGAAATTTTAATTTCAATTTTGATAGTCATAAAAGATAATGTAAATTTAAATAATTATAGTTTATTTAAATATACTAAATTAAAATTTTCAAACAAGAGAATGCAAGAAAGATAATTTAAGAGCGAGCTACCAGACCTTCGTAAAAGTGTTTTTTGACTGAGATGATTAGAAATAAAAGACTTTCTATACAGTTCATGGAGCTTTATCATTTTTTAACCTTTTCAACATGGAAAATAGATATATGAATAACATAAGTTGTGTCAATAAAACATTTCACTTTTGGTTTTGGATGTGATGAGTGTGTCAAACTAGTTGAGATGTTTTGATGCACCTACTGATCCTTTTTGCTTTGTGAATATTTTCAAAAATAAACATTTCCCTTTTAACTAGCTTTGAAAATTAAAAGCTAATTAATTGCAACAGTTTTGTGGTGTATTTGGCTCGAAAGAAACATACGACGTAGGTTTCAAGATAGTGAAAAGCTCCAAAAGAAATAATAAGAGTGATATTGTCTCCTTGGTGGCATTATGGATTTCAAAATCTATTCTCTTATTGTACTTTATGATGGTGTTACTATAGCCCTTAACTGGATGATTTTTCTTTAGTCTCTTGTATCACTTTTGTGAGTTGTTCTCTATCTCTTAACCTACATATTGAACCTTTCATCAATATGAAAAGGTACTAAGAATGCGTCAATTTCGTCACGAGGTACGAGGTATTTTGGTGCACTCACTGATTGATTACTCTATACGTCTGTTAAAAAAAAAAAAAAAGAACTGACTTTGAGAAAAGCTAAAATATACTCAAAACTATAAATTATAAAGTCACCAATATGGCAAACTTTTATTTAAACATTTCAACTCCAAAAGGAATAGCTCCAATGAAGAAAATTAAACAACTTAGAACCCTCTGCAATAAATTATAATACTTAGACAACTCTGAAACCACAAACATCAAAACACACTCAAAGAATTCAAGAATAGAAAAAACACTAAAATCAGCACTGGAATCCATTGGGAAGATTCTTCTTGCAAACATTAAGGAGCAAGCTGAGGTGGACTGGGATTTTAATCTTGTTCCCCAAAACGCTAGCTTTGATGGCAGTGCAAAGGCAGACAGCAGCTTCAAGATCAGCGAGACCTTCAACCAAGGTGCAGCATGGGGTCACTGGGGGCTTGCCAATGGTAAGGTCGACGAGGCCGCCGAGAAGCTTGGCGCAGACGCCGATTTTAAGGGCATCCTTGGGACACTTTCCATGGTTAGATGGAGGGTTTGGTTTTGTAGGAGGGCATGGCTTGGGCTTGGGTGGGGCAGGGACATAGCAATTGTCACATGCTGAGACAAAGGTGAAGAATAGGAGATTGAGAGAGAGGAGGAAAGCAAGTGAGGCTGTTGCTTTGGAAGCCATTAGGGTTTTTGTTTTGTTTTTTTTTTTTTTCAAGATGGATCTCTCTTGAAAGTTGGAAAGGATTTTGAGGGATTGGTGGTGGGAGAAAGGGGAGATTGGGTGGGTTTTTATAGGGTTTAGGGAAGGGAGGGTGAAGGAAGAAAAGATGATTTGTGAAAATATAAAATATTTTTGATGCCACTAACCACTAGATATTTGTATATGATAGGTAACCCATGTGTGTGCTGACTTCTTGATATATATCTTTAGCTGGCAGTTGTATAGTTGTGTTTAATCATGCAAAGTTTTAGACATTTCTAATGTGATTGAAGAGCTATATATGAGTAACTTAGATGAACTCATCTATGATGTTGTGAAGATTCACCTATGAAAATTTAGGATTTAGTGTTAGATATAATGTAAAATTAATATACCGCTTTAAGTTTTTGGGTTAATTGGTGATTTAACATTAAGTTCGTTAAAAAATTATTAGTTTATATTTTTAATTCCAAAATTTAGAGATAAAAATTTGAATTTTTAAAGAAAAAAAATAGAAGAAAACAACAATAATTTAATTTACATGTTAAAATATATCTTAAATTTATTATTTGACACTCTGATTGACCAAAAGCACAGAGTCATTACAATTTTAGGGCTAGAGTTTGGAGGTGTGTCATATATAATCCTATCTTATTGACGTTCCTGTATCTATATTATCTGATATTCTCTTCTAATATTAGAATTGTCATCTCTATTTTAATTTCTATTTTAATTTATACGGTTAATGAATCAACCTCTAATGTCACCGAATCAAACTCATTTTGGCAAAAACGAAAAAATAATTAATTGATAATTTTGAACATTGGAAGGTGCATTATACATATATCATTTTAAGATGGTTTTGGTATTCTTTTTCCCTTTGAATTTTGCAACATGTGGTTCTATTTAAGTTTTTCTTCTTATTAACGTTATTAATGGAAAGTAGACAGTTGACCATAGATGATGTGAGAAGGTATCAACTTTGACTGGGTGGTTTAATGAAAGTGATAGCATTCAAGATCTTTGCTCCAATATCTGTCACAACCGTTCTTCCAGCACCAAAGAGATCATCTGCTTCAATGTTGCTACTGCCTTATGGACCATTTGGAACGAACGCAACAACTGAAACTTCAAGGATACTCAAAATAGCTTCATCAACATTTGGGAGGACATCTGCTCGTTGGTGGGTGTTTGGTCTAAAAAAAAACAAGCTTTTCAAAGATTACAACTCTGCTCATATCGCTATTAATATTCAAGCTTTTTGTAATCTTTAAGGTTGATGTATTTGGACTTATCTCTAGCCCTGAACTTTTTATTCTCTTTTGTGCTTTATGATATATCTTATAGAAGATAATGATGGTGCTAAGAAGGTATTCACCTAGTGGAGATGTTTGGATGCACTGCCTAACCCATTGTATCTTTTATAAAAAATCAATTGTTTAAGCTTTTTAGGAAGAAGTTATACAAAATATTGAAGAAAGAAGTTGAAAACTATGATATATTCTTTCATTAATTTTCTAATAATTTAAATTTCATCATCCATCATCCATCGTCCATGTGTGTAACGATTTTTAGCTGGCAGATATTTTTAAAGCTCTGAAGTTTATGCAAACTTAATTTTGGACATTTCTGGGATGGGGAATTTCCTATTTTTTCTTCCCTCAATCTTTGGGTACATAACTAATTTCTGAAATAAAACGTTGACTTGATCCAGATTTTTTGGGATTTGGAACAAAAAGAAAAGGGTGTTCTTGTTTTTTTTAGATTCTTAGGTTAGTAGGCCATGCAATGATTTAGTATATCATAGAATTTTCTAGGTTTTATGAGAATGTAAGATATGTCAACCTATTTGAAATATTCTGATGCATTTTCTAATTCCCCTCTTCAGTAACTTGTTAAAAAGAATTAGGTTAAAATAGACATCGAGTTATTTTTCTTTCCTTCTATTTAATAGTTCAAGTGGTCATTTAGTTTTTATAGCCGTTTTCTCATTTGAGATCGAAAGTTCAATCATCATACAAATTATTGAACAAATTAAATGTTATCCAATAATTTAGATGGACTTAGTAGTACGTAGCATATGAATGGACAATTATAGATGTAAAATAGTGTAGGTCTATAAAATAAATTTGATAAGTTGTTTAAAGAAAAGAGAGATAGATGTTTCACATGTCTTATATTAAACATATATTTGTATGTTTAATTAAACTCAATTGCAATATTATAATCACTTTTGGTTTTGTATAATACTCCATATTTACACCAGTCCCACTAACATGTAAGTTTTCAACAAGAAACAACATTATTCATATTTAATAATTTCCACCTAGCATTGAAATTGAAATTTAAGATTATATTCCAAATTATGTTAGATTAATGTATGTATATTAAGATTTTGCCACCTAGCTATGAAATTCAACCCAAGATTCTCAATTATGAGCTTATATATAAAATCACAAAACTAATACAAAAACTTCTCAATATGATCTTCATTATCTCTATTGAATATATTTTGAAGTCGGAACGATGAGGATGTCCATCTAATGGAGATGGTCCGATGCATCTAATGGAGATAATTGTGTCAACCTAGTTGAGATAATCGAGTGCACCTCTTAATTTCGATCTCTCACTTATGACTTGTTAAAAAAATAATTAATAATGTGACTAAATACGATTCAAGATATTCTTAAAATAAAAAAATGTCGTCGAATTTGATTTAGAGTTCACCATATTAAAGGTCGTTACGTTGGACTGTTGTAGTTTTTTAAATAATTGATGGTAAATTTAGTTTTAGAAAGCAAGAAACGCAGTTAAGTTTCAGTCAAGGCTTGCTAAATTTAAATCATATATGGTAGACTTAATGACCAAGTTAATTAGACATGTTATTTTAATTATTTATAGGTTGATATTTAATATTTGAATTTATATAATTTTTATAGTTTAAATTCCACATTATATTTTGCTACTTCATGGTAGAAAAAATAACTATTACATAAAACTGAAATGAACAATTATTCTAATTTAAGTACTACCAATATATAAGATCAAACTTAGAACAATATTTTAATTTTACAATCTCTAATTCTTGAATATAAAAATAATTATTTTCATGATTTACATTAGAAATATTGTGTTTTTATCTATTTCTTCATTTAAATTATCATTTTGGACATCCCAATCATTTTAAAAATCACGATCACACGTTCGATGTCTTGTAAACTTTTAAATTTGAAAAGTGAATAATTAAAAATACCTTTTGAATATGTTTCATTTATGGTTCTAAAATTAATATTTTGAAATGATTTATTTTTAAAATATTGTTTTAAATGACAAAACTGTTGAAAATACGAACGTAAATAAAATAAAAATGTTGGTATAACGTAGAATGTAGTAGTTTTTTTTACTTAATATGAGCAAGATTTTTCATCCTTTGTCTTCCACTAGTTCTCTCAATATGTTTATAAATAATTATCCGATAATTTTTCTTTATTACTTTGTGGAAATTTGGGAGAATAATAATCTCAATTAAGTGATTTTTTGAGTTTATATTAATAGAGAGATGAAAAATATCCACGGATTTAATATAGGCTCAGAGGACTCGAGCCTCCCTCAACTTTATGCTCTTTATATAATATATATATATATAACTGAAATAGTAGTATTATCAAAAGATGACTTAGTGGTATAACTGTTTTTCAGCAAACCCACTGTTTACATTTTTAGTTTACATATTGTTTTATGTTTTTTTTTATTTAATTGCCACTAACCGTTATTTAGTACAATAAGATTAGGAAATTTAAACTACAAATATTTTAGGCATTAACACATCTGTATATTAGTTGAGCTATGCTTGCTTGACATAGTTCAAACTTTCCATTTTGGTCTCCACGAAGATTCTCGTCTTAGACTTGTTTCCTTTCATTTCTCATATATATATATATATATATATATATATATATATAATTGATGTATTTTAGGGTAAATATTTTTACTTTTTAAGAAGCGAAGAACGATATGTTTGTGATTATAGAAGTAAGGACGATAAAAATTGAAATTATATTTTGTAAAATAATGAGAACTCCATCATCTACTCAATGTGTGATGGTTTTAGCTGGCATATATTATATTTAAAAAGCTCACAAGTTTATGCCAACATATAATTTTGGACAATTCTGAGATGGGGAATATAATTTCCTATTTTTTCTTCCCCCAATGTTTGGGTATATAATTAATTTGAAATTAAAATGTTGACTTGATCCAGATTTTTGGGGATATGGAATAAAAATAAAATGGGTTATTCAATAATTTTGGAATTAACAAGGTAAATAAGTAGTTGGTTAAAGAAAAAGGGATATGTTTTAAATATATATCTTATATATAAAGAATATATGTGTGTCTTTAATTAAACTCTATGGTTTTATATAATAATATTCCATATGTACTACACCACTCCCACTAACATGTAATTTTTTCAATAACTAACGTCATAAATTAATTAATTTCCACTAAGCTCTAAGCATTGAAATTGAATTCAAGATTCCAAATTATTATGTGATTGCAATATTTTGATTACTCTTTTGCTTTGGTTTTGTATAATAATATCTATATGTACACCACTCCCACTAACATGTAAGTTTACAACTATGAGAATAAATTAATATTTGCCACCTAGATTTTAAACTTAATTCAAGATTCCCAAAATTATGACATTAATTATATATGAAATTTGAAAAATAAAAACAAGTAAATAATGAGATATCATGTTCATATATATATATATATATATATATAGTTTAGTATGATGCTTAATTTTCCATTTTTTTTGTTTAGCCTCTCGTATCACAGCTGGTTACAAAAATACATTATTCATTTGAAAAGTTAGAGACTCGAATCTCTAGATCTTTATGTTATATTGAATTATAAAGAGATGCCAAATGAAGTAAAATTTAAAAATTGTGTTCAAACATGTCGATATAAAGTTATTTTTGAATCAAACTAAACCGAACTTTATCTAGTTTTAATTTACCATTACATAAGGCTTGTTGGATTGACTTTAAAGAAAAGTATTTTTAATAAAGTTATATTTAAATTTTGATTTGATAAAAACGGCTTTAAAATAAATTATGAAATTGGCGTGTCAAAAACTACTTTGAGTGATTCACAAACATTTCAATTTTCGCACTCAAATCAATTTTCTCCAAAAATGACTTATTTTTAAAATTATAAGATTTAAACCAAACACACCCTTCGATTTAAAACTAAAAAAAGAGTTCAAAATGTACCATGTGTCTATAAAATCCATAGTTGCATCGGAACATATACGTGCCTAACATTTTTTTCAAATGACCTTTGATTTTATTTAGAACTGTTGTAGCTTTTAAAATAAGTTACGGACAATTATGCTTTTAGAAGAATAAATGATGGTATGAAGCAAATTAGTATTAGACACATTTGAATGTTAAACCTAAAAAAACAAATAACAATGTTTGGTAAGCTCATACTACGGCTTAATGACAAAATAATTAGAAAAATTATTTTAATTATTTATATCTCTAGATATTTAATATTGGGGCTTGTTTTTGGACTATTTGGTTGGAGCAAAATAGAAGGACGTTTAATGAGGCTAAAATGATATTTTGTTATTTCTTTAAATTATTTGATAAAATGATATAGAATATTGTTATTTATTTATGGTAGATTGCATTGTTCTTAGTCTTTTTTATTATCCATCTTTTTTTAAAAAAATATTTGTGACGATTTTCTAAATTTCTTAAGATAAAGTGTCAATGAATTTCAAAGGTTTAGATAAATAATTGAAAAGTGTCCCAAAAGTTTAAGTGTCCCTAAATTATATTTTCTCAAAAGTTTAACGTGAATACTATATGTTATAAACTCATATCATTTTAAACGTTATCACCAATGTAACATATAATAGATTACAAATTTTATTGAATAATTAATTGATAACCACAAATATGTATATACAACCATGTTTTCCTTCAAATTTTTGTGTTCTTAGCATCATTAAACCAAACGCTTACTAATTTGTGTTAAATTAGAAGTTCACTTCAACCACTTTTAGAGTTTACGATTGTGTTCTAAAGCTCTTGGAACCTTAATAAATAAATAAATTTTCAAAATAAGAATCACTCACAGAACTCAAATAGGCAGAACTTTTATTGAACGTTACAACCAAGAATAATTGGTAGATTTTTTTTTAAATAATAAAAAAAGCAAACAACCATATAACATCAAAACATTTGAGAATTTAAGATTAAGAAAAAGCTAATTATATAAAATCAGCATTGGAAACCATTGGGAAGATTCTTTTTGCAAACATTAAGGAGCAAGCTGAGGTGGACTGGGATTTTAATCTTGTTCCCCAAAACGCTAGCCTTGATGGCAGTGCAAAGGCAGACAGCGGCTTCAAGATCAGCAAGTCCTTCGACCAAGGTGCAGCATGGGGTCACTGGGGGCTTGCCGATGGTAAGGTCGACAAGGCCGCCAAGAAGCTTGGCGCAGACG
The DNA here is from genome assembly GCA_037974625.1 of Cucumis cinereus. Lineage (NCBI taxonomy): Eukaryota > Viridiplantae > Streptophyta > Magnoliopsida > Cucurbitales > Cucurbitaceae > Cucumis > Cucumis cinereus. Next base: position 11,797,023 of record JBBPDJ010000026.1, read on the forward strand.
CCGATTTTAAGGGCATCCTTGGGACACTTTCCATGGTTAGATGGAGGGTTTGGTTTTGTAGGAGGGCATGGCTTGGGCTTGGGTGGGGCAGGGACATAGCAATTGTCACATGCTGAGACAAAGGTGAAGAATAGGAGATTGAGAGCGAGGAGGAAAGCAAGTGAGGCTGTTGCTTTGGAAGCCATTAGGGTTTTTGTTTCTTCTTTTTTCAAGATGGATCTCTCTTGAGAGTTGAAAGGATTTTGAGGGATTGGTGGTGGGAGAAAAGAGAGATTGGGTGGGGTTTTATAGGGTTTAGGGAAGGGAGAATGAGGAAAAAAATAATATTGATACCAATAATTATATTATCTATATGATAATTGGGTGCACCATGTGTGGTCTTTTGAGATCTTAGTTGGCAAGTTTGGAGATGAAAGCTCTAAATTAGTTTATGCAATGACTAGGATATTTCTTAGTGAAATGCTACAAATAATACACATTTTATTTATTTTCATCCTTTGTTTCCTATATTTTGTGAGAGTACGGTTGTGAAAGAATGTGGTTGTTGTGAATCTCATATTCGAAAAATCAACGGATGAAATTCATGCTATTAATATGATTTTGAGATAGAATTGGTAATTTTGCGTTGGAATCTATGCTATTGATACCTCAAGATTTAAAAATAATAAGTAAAAGAAAAAAAATTATCTTTTTAGTCCCCAAGTTATGATGAATATGTGTGTTTGATTCTCGAGTTTTCAAGATGTACCTTTTCTGTCATTGATTTTTAAAAAGTAGGTTTAAGGGGTCTCTCATATAACTTTATACTTTTATTTTAAGTAATTATATGACATTTTAATTTAGAACAATTATTTCTAAAAATCTTATTCTCTCTAAAAATATCTTTTTTCTAATTTAAAATACATATCATATAATTATTTTAAAAAAATCAAACTAAAAATACTTCTAGGACATTTTATACATATTTTTAAAAACTCAAGATCTGAAAAGATATATTTGAAAACTCAGAGATCAAATGGATTTATTATTATAAACATGGAGACTTAAAATGTATATTTTTAGAGCTCAGAGACCAAACGTACATATTCATCATAACTTGGAGACTAAAAAAAGTAACTTTCCATACGTAAAATAATGTAATATAATAATAATATAACGTATTACGAGCAAATTGATGATAATGATAACCTGTCATAATAAACTTGACAATAACCGTTAATGAAATAACGGTTTATAATTGTCATTTATTGTCAACTAAAACATTTGCAAAAATTCTTTAAACCAATTCAAACTCTATCCCCTATGTCCACCTCCATTTTCGCGTAAACAATCGAAGGAAGAATGTCTAAGGACAAAAATTCTCGCTCTCCCTGAGAGCTGGGTGTGAATGCTTTTGTTCCATAACCAACACGAGCGAGATGAAGAGACAATGAATGTAAGAGAAGCAAATTTGAAATGAGCATTATGCTCAAATTTTATTTTAATTAATGATTTTTTTTTGGTTCGTTCTTTCACATTTTTAACTGAATTCAATCAATTTTCTTTTACAATAAAACATAATAATCTCAACCAGAAAAAAAATGAAAAATTTACGGCCAATTGAAATTTGAATTATATTGAGGGGCACGGCGAGAGTGCGAAATATGAAAATTCTGTTAGCTGTAGAAAATTGGATAAAGGGGCACGACGAGAGTGCTAAATATGTAACTTAGTTGAGATGTTTGGGTAAATCTCGTGTCTCTAGTATCTTGTTCAAAAAAAGTAAAAAGTTGGATAACAGGTGGATGGTTCAATATTGATGGGGGCAGAGCTATGGACGAAGTTGGTGATGGGTTTGCCGGTAGGACTGTCCGAGGTGGCGGTAAGACAATGCAGGAGTTGATGGCGGTGGCGTGTACCAGTAGCGGGGTGGAGGTGGAGTAACAGATGGATAAGGAGACGATGAAGGAATAGATGAAATCGAAATTGGGAAATCAGACGGTATTGGAGGCGGCGACGACGGTGGGCTTATCGATTCGGGAGGATGAGATGCGTGGTAGTTGTGGAATCTAATGGATTGAGAGGAAACAAATGTATGCGATGACGATTGACGAGACTTTGATGGAGTATTGGTTGGGGATAAAAAAGTTGGATAAAAAAAAAAAAACTTTAAAAGTTATTTAGGCATGATCTTTACAAATTTAAACGGATATTGTATTTCAAATAAAAACTAATACTTCTTAATTAGACCAAATGAGAATTGTCATAAAGTATTTTTACTATCAACTTCATTGATCGTTTACATATTGTCAAAAAAAAAAAAAAATGTTCTATTAGGTTTCCATTATAATTAAAGTAGACAACATCAATTAAAAGAAATAGTGAAAAGTGGACATAAATGTCGATTTTACGAGTCATTACTCAATGATAAAGAACACTATTTAGAGGAAATAACACAACATAAATATTGAGGAAGAGTTATGAAAATAATAATATGGAAATGATATATTAATTAAATTCTTGATTTTCTAACATGTGTCACTCATTGATAAAATCATCAATAGGTGATAACTTATTGACCAAACTCAAAAGCAAATAACCACAAGAAAGATAAATTTGGAACAATTGATCTTTAATGAAAACGAATTAAACATTGAAATATAGTTACTGAAGGAAAATATGGTAATAAATTTAGCATTGGAAGCCCTTAGCAATTTGCCTATTGCAGCCATTGAGAATCAAGGAGAGGTCGAGGGGGATGTTGAGCCTTACTCCCAACACATTGGCTTTAAGAGCAGTGCAAAGGCACACAGCAGCATCAAGATCAACTAACCCTGAAATCAAAGGGCAGCAAGAAGTCTGGCCGATTTTGACATCCACGATACCCCCGAGCAATTTCGCACAAACACCGAGCTTAAGAGTATCTATAGGGCACTTGTTGTCATCCTCAGCAGAAACAAAGGAGGAGAAAATGAGATTGAGTGCAAGGAGAAATGTGAGAGAGGCGGTAACTTTGGAAGCCATAGTTTGATGTCTTTGAAGCTCAATGGAAACCAAAAGCCAAATTATTATCGAGTGAGGGCTAGCTTGGTGTGTGAGAATTGGAGATGGTGGTTTTAGGGTTTTTATAGGGTTTAGTTTATGAAGATGAATGTGGTCTACAAGGATAACCGAACTTATAATAAAATTAAATATTCTTAAAAAACATGAATAGTGACAACTCCATCTTCCACATTGTGTGATGACTTTCGCTGGCACATATTTAAAAACCTGATCACAAGTTTCTGCCTAAATTAATTTTGAACCTCTGTGAGATGGGGACTCACATAATTATTTACCACGTTTCCATTCCTCAAGCTTTGGGTGCATCAATAATTTGAAATTTAAGGATGACTTGATTTTTTTTATGGAATAAAAAAAAATGTGTTTTCCTTTTAAGAAACTTAGATTCTTCGATGTGGTAAAACATAAATTTTACTATGTTACCGTATTAGAATAAAATGAGATGTCTAGCTCAACGTAATTTGTACTACATTATTATCTTTTTTTTCTTATATTCAATAGTTCAAATTGTAATATTCGAAAATAAAATACGCTTAATTTAGTGATAATTTGACATGTATTATTTTATAGACTAATGCTATCCAATAATTTGACACGATGACATATGGGAAATATAAGTACTATAGATGAATGGACAACTAAACATATAGATTAAAAGAGTAAATCTCTAAAATAAAATTGATAAGTTGATTAAAGAAAATATATATGTTTAGGGTGTCTAATTAAAAATTTATGTGTGTTTATACTCTATAGCAATATTATACGTACTCTTTTGGTTTTATATAAAACTCCATACGTAAACAACATATATGTTAATAATTTCCATCAAGCATTGAAATTGAGAGTTCAAGATTCCAAATTATTATTTTGCAATATTGCATGTGCTTTTTTTTTTTTTTTTTTGAACAATTCTCCATGATTACACCACTCCCACTAATATGAAAGTTTACAAATGAGAAAAATTAATGAATATTTTGCCACCTAGCTTTCAAATTCAATTTAAGATTCCCAATTATGAGATTATATATGTATACACGCACACATGTGAAATTATAAAAATAATAACAATGTCAATTATTGACCATCATAAATTGGTCTAATGGTAAAAATGAGACATAGTTTCAATAAATGGTTAAGAATTAATGGTTCGATCTATGGTGAACACTTACCTAGAAAATTAATATCCTATGAGTTTCCTTGACATAGTCTTAATAAATTTTTGCTCGAATGTTTTGGTTTTGAAAAGATCGTTTTGTAGCAAAGTTTGACTGAAAGTTCTGGAATGATTTGATGTATGATTTAGAAGAGTTTTGAGAGAATAAATTTCAAATCTTGACGTGGGAATTGCTTATTGAGCGTTTTTGTACTCATTTTTGTTTTCTAAAATGCTTTCAGTTTTAGATGAAAGATCAGGAGATGACTCTAGCTAAAGGAAGTGAAGTTTGATGTTTTGGCGTAGACATCAAAAGGTTGTCTCTCCTAGGATTTCATAGATTGAATTAAATTTTGTTTGTAATAAGTTGGTTCTGCTACTCTGTATGTTGTAAAAGTTTACGGTGGTCATGTTTAATTTTCACATTTTTATTATAATGTTGTAGATATTGGAGGGCCAACAGTTCTTCCGTAAAATTAGTCGAGGTAGATGTAAGTTGATCAAAACAATTATAAATATAAAAACAATAACAAAGTAAAATAATCATTATGTAAACCGAGCAATATAGTTCAACTCGTTAAAAATACACAGTCAATTATGAGAAATTAGATTATATTCCTGTGCTTTCTAGTTATGTTGTTTTATTTTTTTATGGAGGCTCATTGGTTTTTTTTTTTTTTCTTTTTTTGCTTCATTAACTAAGGATTAGTAAATTGAAGTTTAAAATTAATTAATTTTTCAATCAGCATACACATACCGCAATCATAAAGTAGTATACCACAAAGATAAATATATGCATAAAGTAGTATATGCATCAGCAGTCCCTCTCAATTCCAACATAAAGTACCCTAATTAAAAGATGTATTTAATTACAAATTTGTCACAAAGTCTTAATTTACGTAAATGTTCTTCAATTTAAAAAACTTAAACTAACCCGTCATTTTCAACCGTGTATTAGTACTAGTCTTCAATTGTGTATTAACTATATATCAAATAAGTGTCTATCAAATGTGTATCAACAGCGTATATATACTAGCAGTTCAAGTGTATAAAGTGTATATCAATAGTATATACATTGTTTCACGTGGTTTGAGCTTGTTTGTCATTATTGCAAACATAATAAGTCTGGACTATTAACCTCAATTTTAAAGTAATATTGAGTACAATCCAGACATTTACTATTTCATATTAAACAATATTCTATGTTTATTTTTTTAATTTAAATATGAAAAATCTTTCAACTATAAAAAGTTGGATAAAATATTGGTTTTAAAAGTTTTTCAGCATGATCTTTACAAATCAAAAAGGTAATTTTTGGTAGTTATGTTATACATATTTCGTCATTTGTATTCCAAATAAGAGTTCATATTTATGAATTAGCTAGCCAAAACGATAATAATTGATCAATCGACAAAGTGTTGTTATATTATCAACCTCCAAGTTATAAAAGATTCAAATACTCTTACCCATATATTAGATACCAAAAAAATATACTTTCAATGATCAAGAGCATTTTAGTAGAATAATACAAAATAAGTATTGAGGAAGAATTATGGAAATAATAGTATGGAAATGATATATTAATTAAATTCTTGATTTTCTAACATAATGTCACTCATTGATAAAATCATCAATAGGTGATAACTTATTGACCAAACTCAAAAGGAAATGACCACAAGAAAGATAAATTTGGAACTATCGAAAACGGTTTAAACATTAAAATAGTAACTGAAAGGAACGGATGGTAATAAATTTAGCATTCGAAGCCCTTAACAATTTGCCTATTGCAGCCATTGAGAATCAAGGAGAGGTCGAGGGGGATGTTGAGTCTTACTCCCAACACATTGGCTTTAAGAGCAGTGCAAAGGCATACAGCAGCATCAAGATCAACTAGCCCTGAGATCAAAGGGCAGCAAGAAGTCTGACCGATCCTAACATCGACGATACCTCCGAGCAATTTTGCACAAACACCGAGCTTAAGGGTGTCTATTGGGCACTTGTTGTCCTCAGCGGAAACGAAGGAGGAGAAAACGAGATTGAGAGCGAGGAGAAATGCGAGAGAGACGGTAACTTTGGAAGCCATAGTTTGATGTCTTTGAAGCTCAATGGAAACCAAAAGCTAAATTATTATTGAGTGAGGGCTAGCTTGGTGTGTGAGAATTGGAGATGGGGTCTTGGGTCTTGGGGCTTTTATAGGGCTTAGCTTTTGAAAATGCATGTGGCATTTCAAGGATAACCAAACTTATAATAAGATTAAATATTCTTAAAAAACATTAATAAATGACAAGTACTCCATCTTCCATGTTATCATATAATTATTTTCCATGTTTCAAGGATTTTAGCTGGCAGGTTTGATTTAACTTAGTTAATTTTGAAAATTTGTGAGATGGGGACTCATATGATTATTTGCCTTCCATCCCTCTAACTTTGGGTGCATCACTACTGGAAATTTAAGGTTGCCTGATCCAAAATACACGTGGAAACATAAATCCCATGTTATCAATAATATAATTACAAATATGTATCACAGCAAGTGAATTCAAACTCCTGCAATGGCTATCGTTCGATCTTATTTGTAAAAATATTATCAACTTCATCACTATTATAT
>JBBPDJ010000026.1:11812591-11826232 GCA_037974625.1 Cucumis cinereus
GAAGCCATTTGGGCCTTTTGTTTTTGTCTTTTCAAGAAGCTCTCTTGAAGATTTTGAGGGATTGGTGGTGGGAGAAAAAGGGAGATTGGGTGTGATTTTATAGGGTTTAGGGAAGGGGAGGGTGAAGATGGAAGAGATGATCATTTGTGGAAATTAAATTAAATAATATAGCATCAATAATCATATTCTATTCTCATGATTATTGGGTGACCCATGTGTGGTCTCTTGAAATTTTAGCTGGCAAGTTTGAAGATGAAAAATCAAAATTTTATGCAAAGTTTTGGACATTTCTGAATGAGATCAAATAGAAATACACATATTATTTTATTATTATTTTATTATCCTTCTTGTCTCTTATAAATTTGTGAGTGTATATCTGTAATTGAAGTCTTGATCTGATCTAAAGCTCAAAAGGAATCACAAATTTTCTTGTAGGTGAGGGCTTTATAATCATTTTTGCTGTATAAGTTTTATTCGATCAAAAGATGCGAGAGCAAGGGTTCATTGGCCGTGAGGAAACGTATAAGCGATAAGCTAGAAGAAAGTGTTTCAATTTAAGGTTGGTATTGAAAAATAAGCACTACTACAATTACAAACTAACTGATTTTTTTTTTTTTGTTGGAAACAAGTCATTAAAAGAAAAAATGGATGCGTATACGCACTGAAACATCTCAACACAGGAACTTTTAATTCTCAATACATGCATTTACCTTTTGTTCGGTAGAATCTCATTACGATGATTTTTACCAATAATTATGTGTATTCATATTGACATCGCAGATGTGAGTTTTAGCAATAATTTTATGTCATGTAGACATGTTTTAGCAATAAACGTATTCTTTATTCATTCTCATCCAAATTGTTTTTCTATTTAGTAAGATATTTTTAAAATATATTTCTCATCCTCATTTATATTCCTTCTGCGACTGGAAAAAAGTAGTTGGGATATTCCTTCCTCGATTGGAAAAAAGTAGTTGTGTGATGTCTTGAGTTTAGAAGGGTATACGAATATCAATTAACGGAGATCACATACGAATGAGAAAAAACTTGAGGACATTAAAATACGATTAAAAAAAGATTATTGAAAATTATTTTCATACCAACCCAGTGCCTATTCCTTTTTGGGTGGTTTAATCACAATTAACTTTAATAGTCATAATAAATTAATGAAAGTAACTTTATTCGAATTAGTTTAATTCTTTTAATATCTAGTGAAAATTAACATTCTAGAAAAAAAAAGAATTTTTAATGAAAAATTAACTATAAAAAGTGCAAATCTTAATTTAAGGGTTGAATGGAAGCAAAACTTAGAGATAAAAATATAATATTTTGAACGTACAACTCTTTTACTACTTAAACTCAATGAGAAATGTCATTGCCAAAAAGGATGATACAAGAGAGTCCAACGAAAAGAGAAAAAAAAACACTCAAAAAGAAGGTCAGAGGAAAGCCTTCCAATTAAGAGCAATTGTTTGATAACCATATAATTACGAAAGCGAGAGTAATTTTTTTACCCCAAAAAAGCAGCAAAATTGTGGAAATACCTATTGGAATGCCTTGAATGTATTATTTATTGCTTCAACGATTAAGCATATACGGGTCTTGCTACTATGTGACTCTCTAATTTTAAAGTTTAAAGAAGTGCACTATATAACTCTCTAACCTTAGAGATGACATTACTCTATAATTTGAACTATATATATTCTCTCTAATAGTAAACTATTCTCCATTTGCATGTAATGTAGTTAGTTAACATACTTTTAATGAATCACGTAAATCTATTGATTCTTTATCGTTAATACCTTTTTGTTTATCGTTATTTGTCCATTTTATAACAATTGCTTTGAGATGAGAATATAACGATGAAGCCTAGGGATAATGTATAATAGTATGTTTTATAGGACTTCATCATATGGTTCCCACAAAGAACACCAATTATGATTGAGGTGTATCGAAGGACATCAAGATTGCCATTTATCCATCGTAACTAAAACTTTTATCGTTATTAATTTTAGGAAGAAGTTATACAAAGTATCGAGGAAGAAAATTATGGATATAATATGGATATATATATATATATATATATATATATATATATTATTAATTTTCTGACTTATTATATTAAAACTTGACTCACTGATAAAAATTACCAATAGGTAAACTTATATTGGTCCTTAAAACAAAAAGAACCATACCCTGAAAACATTAAACATTGTAAATAGTTATTGAAGCAAAAGATACTAAATTTAGCAATGGAAGCCATTTGGAACCTTTTTATTGCAAGCTTTGAGAATCAAGGAGAGTGAGAGTGGGATATTAAGGTTGCTTCCCAACACATTGGCTTTAAGAGCAGCGCATAGACACACAGCAGCATCAAGATCAGCAAGCCCTTGGATCAAAGGGCAGCATGAAGTCTTGCCGAGCGTAACATCAACGAGATTGCCGAGCAATTTCGCACAAACACCAAGCTTAAGAGTGTCTATTAGGCACTTTTTTCCATTGTCATGGATAGGTGTATGATCAGGATTTGACGGAACGTAACAATCATTGCAGGCAGAGACGAGAGAAAAGAAAAATAGATTGAGAGCGAGGAGGAAGGAAAAAGTGGTGGTAGCTTTTGAAGCCATTGTTTGACGTATTGAAACTCAATGGTAACCAAAAACTAAGTATTCTTAGTTGAGGGTTTGGTGTGGGAGAATTGGAGATGGGGTTTTAGGCTTTTTATAGGGTTTAGTTTATGAAGAATGAATGTGACGTAGAAGGATGATCAAACCTTATAAAATTATATATATTGTTAAGAAAAATAATGATAGCTCCATCACCCATGCATGTGTGATGATTTTAGTGTCAGATAATTATCATGAATTTTTATTATTATTCTAGAAGTCTTTTTAAGACAATTTTGGTTCATTGGATCTCACACTCAATCCAAAATTAATTTATGATCATTGGATCTTTCACATCTCTCTAAAACATTTGGAGTAATTGGATTATACACATCTATCAATGACAAATTAGAGTCATTCGATTTGTTTGATGGCCAAATATCTTTTGACTATAAATAGGTGAGAACCCATGGTTGCCAAAAAATCTCAAGCTCTCTAGTAGGCGAGTGAGTATAAAATAGAGAGAGTTTCTTCTTATGAGAGAGCTTTGTATTTTTCAATAAGATAGAATGTTTGTAACTCTTATTTTATATAATGAATTCTTCTATCAGAAGTTTTTCACGTAAAATCTATGTGTACTATTATCTCCCTTCTTCATCTTTATTATTATTACTCTCAATGTACTTTAATTGCAATCTTACTCTATTCGATCATAGTATTTTCAATATTTAGATGGCAAATATTTTAAACAGCTCAAAAGTTTATGCAAACTTAATATTGGACATTTGTGAGATGGGGACTTACATTTCCCATTTTTTCTTCCCTCGAACTTTGTGTACATAACTAACTTGAAATGTTGACTTGAAAATTGAGATCCTGATTTTCGGTGATATGGAAATAAAAAGTAAAGGCGATTTTGTTTCAAAGATTTGTAGTTTCATAGGTTATATATCAATGATTTATTCATTTATTGTATAATAGTAGATTAGGAAATGAACTAGATATTGTAAAATGAGTTCAAAACGAACTCTTGTTATAGTGCTTCTTTGAATTCATTATTTGATAGTACGAGATTCCATTTCGAAACTAATTACTAATGCGAGAAATAATTCATTTATCCTATAATTAAAGAATTCTTAAGTTCCTTGATTTTTTCAATGTATCAACATTCATTGTTTATATGCTGAATCGCAGTTTGTTTATTTTATAAATTTTGTGAGGTCTCTTTCAATTCTTCAACTTGAGACTCTTAATATAATTAATTCTCAAACTTTTAAAATTAAAAGTTTTAGTCTATACGTTTTTAGAAATTTTAAATTTTAGCTATATACTAGACTTAAATTTAAAAGTTTTTAGGGTTTTATGCACATAAAAATCAAATAGTTATTAAGAACAGTTACCAACGAGATTAATTGAACCATTATAAGTGGATTATGATGTAGTAGAAAATTACTATATTCTACGCATTTGTTGGCTGATAAATTTGGTATAAAAGAAGAACAAAAATCAGTATATCTATCATATAATTGACGGCCTACTAAATATAAAGTATATCAATTGATTAATATACCAAATAAAGTATATGCCTTAATTAATCTACCGAAAATAAAAATTGTTTAAAAAGAATTGTCAGAAGTGGGATTTGAACCCACGCCCTCTTTCGAAGACCAGAACTTGAGTCTGGCGCCTTAGACCACTCGGCCATCCTGACTTTTGTTTTAAAAAAATTGCAGTGATCAAAATTTTAATAATTTGAGGTTTTTTATTAAAATTTTATGAACCATCTTACTATCAAATTTTAAATTGGAGCAATAATCTATCCGATAAATTTATATACAGTGTAGCGAATAATATGTTATTAAATGGTTGATGATTGATGTTAACTTATATATAATTTCTTTCGTACATTTTGGATTTTTGATAGTATGATTGATTTTTCAATGTCTATGGGGTTTTATTTTTTATTTATTGATTCTTACAAATTATATTTTCTTGTTATTGATTGGCAATCAATGTTTGATTGATATAATAGGTGACATATAATTGTATGTTAATTTTCAATAATCAATAGGTTAGATAGGTTTGTGATTTGTAGTCGACAACAACGAGCATTGTTCTATTGACCTAAGAAAAATCATATTAAATTTCTAATTAGGCTACTCTTATTAGAAATTTATCCTAGTGTAATCCCTAAAGAGCGTAATGTGGTTATTTGACTTGATTAGGATGTTTATCATCTATTTACTTGGCTAATTTGATATTTAGGACTATTGGACGATTCTATTCCTCTAAGCTAGAACGTTTCGTTTGATTGCACATCTATCGTTATTTTTATTGTACTTTATTCACTTAGATCTCAAACCACACCAACTTCTCCCCCCCCCCCCCCCTCCACCCCATTTATCACTTTAGTTAAATAATTAACTTTGAGAAACTAATTTTCATGCTTTCGTACGGATCGATCCGATCTTGTCACTTGTACTATTTAGTAAAAAAGTTAGTATTGATTGGTATAATATAAATTTTATTTGATTGGTCATTTACAGACGACGGTAAAAGACTATATCAAATGCTACATCAAAACCCTTCGAGAACTTGTAATGATACGTGAGTTCATTGCCATAATAATTTTAGTTCAAAGATAATTTGGACAAAAGAGAAGAAAAGATGAATGGTTTTTAATCGCTTTCTTGTTTGTACTTTTTAGTCCTTGCAATCCAAACAAGTGTAATACAACTGAAACTTGAATTATTTTAAAAAGAAAGTGCGTAGAATTTTGAGGAAAAATAAACCCAAAAACAAATAAAGAAAGAAAAAGTTAAAATTATTCTAAAATAAATAATAATGCAAATGAAAAGATGGTAATTAAATTAGCATTTGAAGCCTTTTGGAACTTTCTTGTTGCAAGCACTGAGTATCACGTTGAGTGAGACGGGGATGTTTACATCCTTGCCCAAAACATTAGCTTTAATTGCAAGGCAAAGGCAAGTAGCAGCTTCAAGATCAATAAGCCCTTCCATCAGGCTACAGCATTGAGTCCTTGGTCGCTTGTCGACAGCAACATCGGTGTGATCTTTGAGTAATTTCGCACAAATACTGAATTTAAGAGTGTCTTTCGGACACTTTTTCCCCGACTCGGTTGAAGGTGTGGGTGTAGGGTTCGATGTGACGTAGCAGTTGCTACACGAGGAAACGAAAGTCGACGAGAGGAGATTGAGAGCAAGGAGGAATGTGAGAGAGGCCGCGGTAGCTTTTGAAGCCATTGTTGTAAAATGGGAAGCTCTCTTTTGAAACTCTACAATGAAAATTAAAAAGCTTTGTGTTCTAATAAGTTAGATAAACAATCTCATGATGAGTTATTTTGGGAAGAGTAGCAAAAAGAAGACTTCCCCCATAATTTCTCCACAATCGTGAGTATAGATAGATAACTAACTTTGAAAACTTGACTTGATCAAGATCTTGCAACTAAAAAAACTTCCTTTTGAATATTCAAAATAAAAAGAAAAATGTTCGTTACAAAATTTGATTCAGAATAAGGTCTAATGCACGAATGATATATGAAAAGAAAACAGTACTATTTGAAAACAAGATTACTAAACAAGATATTTAATAGGGTTATTTTCAAATATAGTCAAATGAACCAAAACATTTACAAAATATAATAATATTTCAGAATCTATCAATAATAGATACTAATAAAAGTGTATCATTGTCTATCATTAATAGATTCTAAAATTTTGCTATATTTTGTAAACATTTCTAATAGTTCTTTATTCTTTTACCGTTTTTGGTATACTTTACTCGTCTGTCGATTTCGTGACATATTAGATAAATTTAGTATATAACATAACATGGTAGATAAATTGGGAAAAAAAAAGTTGGAAAAAGTAGACAGACCAATAGAGTGACAAAGTATAAAGTAGAAATTTTGATATATGTTAGATTCAAATAAAATATTAATGTGTATATATATTTGTTATGCGTGCCACGTACAAAATGAAGATTTTACATTCAAACTTGCCCATGTTTATAGTTTTATTTTACATCCAAATTGTTTGAGGAGGACATGTGTGCTCTTCACATACTTACAGAATAATTTGATATTTGTGTACTTTGAACATACTTTTTTTGAAAAGAGAATTAGAGATGGAAGGATTAGTAGGCGTATCTAGATTGACATCTTCTTAGCATTCTTATACAGAAATGCACGATGCGCCAAAAGTTCGAGAACAAAGAAGAGAGAGGAGAGGCTAGAGAAAAACCTAAAACTTTGAACATAATTAGTTTTTGTGTTTTTTAGGGTATGGTAGGATTGATTTATGAAAAACGTGTTTTTCAAAAAAAAACTCATTTTTATTTAAATTTTTTTTTTAAATATATTTTTAGAACATTTAAAAATGTATTTCAAACACATTTTTAATATAATTTCATTGAATCCTTTTAGCATCGTGATAGGTGTGTGAAATAGCAAAAGATGTTCAACTCTTGATTCATATCGTTGTGATACGTGTCAAGTGACAAGTTTATATATAATAACTCAATAAACTTTGAAAAACATCTCTTAATTTTACAATTAAATTTGTAGACAATCGATTTAAATTTATATCCAACCAATTTACTGATTAATTTAAATATTGGATATTTTGAAAGTTTACAGATTTCTTTAAATTCATTAATTTTAATTCAAAGACTTATTAGCTAGATACAGAATTAAAATTTTAAACTTTTCAAAAATCAAAAATAAAAATTCAGTTAATTATCAAAGCAGATGGAGTAATTAAACTTATAATTTAAGTTATTTAAACCAACCATGATTGAGGTCTACTATTTTAATAAAAGAATTATGGTAAATGACAAGATAATTAAAAAATTTTAAAAAATATAACAAAATTTTATATTATTGATAAACTTATAACGGTTTATCAAAGAATAAATCTGAAATTTTATTATGTTTTATAAATATTTTGGTTCGTACTATTATATTTGAAAATGATATACTGGCCACTTGCACTCATGTATATGTTTTATGAAAAGGGAAAATGCTTCTCATGAACGGATGAATTTCAAAGCGATAAACTATACGTGTTGTCACATACAGCTTGGAGATATTTACTATACTCAATATTTCAAATTATAGGATTAAATTAAATTACAAAATTATGTAGGTATAACAAGATGTAATTAATATGCAATAATATTATAATTACATACGTGATAACTACTTAACTTGACGACATATTTCAATAATTATTTAGATTATTGAATAACACTCAATAAATAAGACATATATGCCATGTTCTTTCAAAATAAACCAAATAATATGAAGTTCCATGATGTTGATTATTTATTGACATTTAGACCTTTATTAATAATATGTTTTCATTTAATAAATATGGAAAATCAATACATGACTTCTACTATTCTTTTAATTATAAGAAAATATAGCTGTAATGAACTGATAATCGATCATTAGCTAGTTATTATTGATATTAATAGCTTAAATTATTAAACGAAGATGGCATTAAATCATTTTAAAATGTAGCATGTGATATGTGAGAATAAATTACGAGGGAATAATAATAATTAAGTATGCACGTGTCAGTGTTTCACAAACAATGAAGCATGCAAAGATTCGGATTAATTATTATTAATATTGTTATTATTATTATTTTGCCTACAAGATTCACAAGAATCAATATTTTGTTATCTTTATTTAATTTTTGCCCATGAGAAAAAGAAAATGTTTAATTTGGCATTTGTTCAAGTTTTTTGGGGGACATGGCCAGATTGTTTTTGTCAATCAAGTCAATTGGGTTAAAATATTTAGGGTATATATACATATATAGATATATAGATATATATGTATATTATAAGATTAAAATAGAATAAAAATTAGTATATGAATAAAACAAGGTAAAAAATACCTTCTAAAAAAGAAATAATGTAATTTTCATTAAATCGAGATAGAAAATATTATTCTTTGTCAATATACTCAATGTTGGAATCTAATCGACTATTGATGTGGGTATCCATAGTAAAAATATAGGCAACTCAAATCAAAGTTTTGAAACAACTAGTTAGCTAGCAAACCAACAAATTCGAATTAGCTCCCGTTGTAAAATTAGACACCTTTGAGCGAGTAGATTTCTAAATATTGATAAAGATATTTAGAATCAACGATTAGCAAGAGGTCAACAATTAAATGTGTTGTCCAAACAATTTTAAACAAGTCCTCTAAGAATAAAACAACAAATAATGACTTTTTAACGTGAATGAATGATTATCTTCGTTCTAATTATTTAGTTAGAAAATGAGAAAGGTAGAACATAAAGCAAGGCTAACCAATGAAAAGGAACAAAATGTAGGGGTGACGCAGTTAAAACTCTTGGGCACAGTATTAACATATACCTAATAACATGACACCCAACAATACTGAAGAAAATGAACTTAGTCTCAATATATTGTATTATAATCCCTCTATAATATAGTTACGGATAACTTTAGCCCAATTGCAATGCTAGTTTAGTTCTCATTAAGTGGAGGAGGTGGAATAATCGTTGTCGGATTGTTCATCTTTATTGAAATTCTGTAATTTGTATTCCTTGATTGTTCTTAATAAAAATCTTCAAACTGGTTCTCAAAGTGGATGTAGACCAAACTTGGTTGTGTTCATTGTTTTTGTTCTTTATCGCATTGATTATTTGGGTTGTCCATTGCATTCTGTTTGGACATTGAGTTCTTGATTAATTAGTTTGTAATTTTACATTATTTATAAGTTGTATTTTTTTTAATATGGTATTTCTTTTATGACATTTTATTAGAACCCATTAATATTGAAACTATTTATGTACGGATATTATAGTTTTAATTTAAATAGCCAGATAGATATCATCCATTGAAGAGACAAACTCCACACGCACGTATGATCAACATATATCGTGTCTTGAACACACGAGATTGTAACTTGGTAGCTATTGTTTCTTCAAAAGACAATTTGCACCTTCGACTTGGAGCTTTCAAAGGGGATCAACTTTTAACTTTACGAAGGTTTTCGACTTTTAGCTTATCAAAGGTTTTCAGCTTGGGTCTTTGAACTTCTTGAATATTCTGGTTCGGATAATTAGTAACTTGTTGATCTCGATGTTGGATCAACCTCAAGCTTGTTGATGTTGTACAATGGATCAAAATCTTAAAGAATTGAGCTGCTTCTTCGATTATATTCATCTTCTCTAACCTTCTTTCCCTCCTTAAATGAAGGTGTGGATCCTCTATTTATTAGTTTCCAAAGACTTTTCTTAGGGGCATTTGGGCCATCCTTTGGACTTTTGATCCAATAATTCTTCGTCAGATGTCAATGGTCTTGAGCTAATCGTGAGAGAATACCAAAAGGCTAAAAATGTCCCAAGATTTTACTAAAATTTAAATAGGAAAAGTTATAAAATTGTAGGTTAATATTTTTAAAATAAATAAGTAAAATAGATAAATTTTTAGATAGAGAGTAACGTTTAGATTCAAAGATATATAAAGTTAAATGAGAAAATTAAAACAAAGTTAAGGGAATTTGCTAACTTTGCTACTAAGGCCAACTAGAACGAAACCCCTCAAATTAAAAGCTAGAAAAAGGCCCAAAAAAAATTCAAGTCCAACAAGTTATTGAGTCAATCAAATCTCATCCCAATTTTGGTAGAATAATTGGAAAAATAAATGTGTTTTCCACGTTGAATATTTCTATCAAGTTGCAAAATTCTAAGTTTTGCAATAAACTTTTTTTTTCTTTTGTTTCTTTCCTCTAAAAATAGTAATCTCAAGTTTTTTTTTTTTTTAATTAGTACTAGAGGTCAAGATTAGTGGACGTATTAGAATATCTCAATTAGATTGATACATTTTTAACGTTCTCATCACGCCTTGAAAAATAGTAGCTTCAAGTTAAAATTCAAGTATAGTGAGTTAACAATTTAAAAGTTAAACCATATGAATTTAACTTTGAAACTGTTAGGATTAATGTTGTAGGTGAAATTAGAATCGATAAAATAATGACTAAAGCGAATAGTTTTTTGGGAGATAGAAATTTAGAGAGGGATAAAGTTTTTTTTTTAAAAAAAAAAGGTTAAATAATAGTTTTTTACATTTACTAATTTAAAACATTAAACATAATTTGGTTATCAAACAAACTTTATTTTTCAAAATGAAAAACAAAAATATAATAAAAAAAAAAAACAAAAGTTTATAGATTTGCTTTAAACTAATTTAAACTTCTTTTATTTCACTAATAAGATATATTGAAGTCAACATTTGAATTTCTTTTTAAAAAAACAATTTTATTTTTAAAAAAAAATAATAATAATAATTTTATAATTACAACTATATCCGAACACTCCCTATTCTTCACAGGCAGAAAAGAACAAAGGAATTTTGTATATATCTATCAAACGTCACAAATTACAACCTTATTATATAATCCTCTCTCCTACTCACCTTTCTTCTTAAAAAACATTACCCTATAGATTCGGCTCCATAGAAATTAAATATACATACATATACAAATATATATATACATACATATACAAATATATATATATATATATATGCCTATGTCTATCCTAATTATGTCTATGCATGCATGTGTGTTAATCATAATTGCTATATTTTAAATACTATTTTGATTCTTATATTTTTTTTATTTTGATCCTTATACTATTAGAATATTCACTTTGGTTTTTATACTTTCAAATTTAGTTCATTAGTAATCAAAGTAAGTTGACTTTGTGATATTTATCTATGACCTTCGTTTCTAGAGATCGAGGGTTTAATCCTCCGTCCATATAATTATCACACTAAAGAAAACTTAAGATTTATTTAGTTTGCAAACAAATGTGTTAGCAGCTCTCTTCTGCAGCAGCATTTTAGCTCATATTGTACATTCTGTCTTATTCATCTACAAAAGAGGATCCTGTGATTCAATCTAGTGGGTGTTGTCTTATGAAATATTTGGCTCCTTCAATGCTTTTTTTTTTATCACTCATACCATGATACCAACCACCTTTGGGATGATATTTTATATATGACACAGCCTCTTGGTGTGCTAAAGTTGATCTGATTTGTAATTATGGTATCTCCTGGTACATAAATAGAAAGTTTTTTCTCTAGTCTCTCTTTCGTTTTGTTTTGATTACTCTTTTGGATCGGACTTTGGTCAGGCTCTTCCCTAGCCCTTCATGTACATATTTTTATTAAAAAAATTAGTAGATACGATACTTGTTGATGGACCGATATGATGAGGGTGCTAAAAGCTATGTTGATTTTAGTTGAGATATTCGAGTGTAGCTACTGATCTTTTTACATTTTTTGTTAAAAAAAAACTTTTATTTATTTTGATTTCTGTATTTTCAAAATGTTCATTTTGACCCTTATACTTACAACTTTGGTCGTTCATTTTAGTATTTGAACTTTTAAAATGTGACTATTATAGTACCTTAAAAATGAAGTGGGGACAAAAATGAACACTTTTTGAAAATACAAAGGATCAAAATTTTAAGAACTAAAATAAACCAAAGTTGAAAGTATAAAGACCAAAATGTTATTCAACTCACTCTTACCCTTCTAGATAAATAGTCATGATACTAATCCTTCCACAAATTTTTGCAATGCACAGAATGATAATGTACATCATCATAATAGACATAAACTCCCATGGCTTTACTTAATTTTTAAACCACTCAAAAGGTCTATATTATTAATTAGATCTTTCACTTCTCTAACCAATGTAAGACTTATTTCAACTTTTAACAATTTTGAAAGAAAATATTGTTATCATCTAACAAAGATTATTCATGATAAGTAGAGGGAAAAGGACATTGTCCATTACTTACATAGAACAAACATTAAGTTGGAAAACACAAAAGATACTTTCTATTAGTTTATTAGGCTCCCAAAGAAACTTTGGAAGAAAATTGAAGGCAGGTGTGCTTGTTTCTTTGAGTTAGGAGCAGATCTTCAAGTTTTGTGATCAAATTGAACTATACTTATTTTAGTTAACTAAATCGATATGTCATATATCAAAATTTATAGTAGTATATAAGTATTAATTAAAAACTTTATTTTAATAGCCAAAACGAGCATAAGTTCAACTAGCATTATAACAATCTCTCTCTTACTCAGCATTGTCCTAAAAAATTTGGTTGTGCTACAAGACATGTTTTGTATTTGCTAGCTCTTTATTTAAAATAGATAAATAATTCAATAAAAACTTAGGTAACCCTAACCCTAACCCTTATCCAGCTCCATTTGACTTGCCCTAATTTCCAGCACACCTTCAAATCATGTATAGGCATCACTCCTTATCCCTCCATCTATAAACTTCTCTCTCTCCTTATGAAACTCAATTATTTATGAATTTAATGCACTTGTTAATCTCCAATCATTGCTATTTTTTAATTTAGAATCTCCATTTTTTCCACTTGAATTGAATATATTACACTATAGCCCCATCTCTACTTTCATTCATTATTCTAAATTTGTCGCTAATTAATAAGTAGTTTCTTCTTCTACAAAGTTTTATTAATTTAGTCTTATTTTGACTTTCGATCACGTTTTTTTTAATTATTATATATATATATATATATATATATAGTAGGGATGCTATACTGCTATTTATAATAACGTCATGTCATAGCAATGAAATAATATAAAACAAAGAAAAAGGAATGAAATTGAAATTGGATATAAGTAGAATTAAGAAAAAAAAAAAGAAAAGAAACATGTGACCTTCCAAAATGTTTGTAAGTGACTTTTAACGAAATCTTACCACTATTCTTCCAAATTATCAAAGTTACTGATTAAACATTTATCACTAATTGGGTGCTTGCCATTCATGTTATGGATTTGAGCATTTATTTTCGTTCTTTTGTACTTTCTTTCTTAATAAATGAAACACCTTTAGATGAAAATGATAAAGATGTTAAGAACGTATTAACGTAGTTGAGATGTCTAAGTGCATCTACTGATTCCATTATCTTTGGTATATTGTTAATATATA
>JBBPDJ010000026.1:11826281-11905291 GCA_037974625.1 Cucumis cinereus
GTAAGGTTTATGAGGAAGGGTCATATATAAACTCTCTAAATCGACCCTTTATTATGTAATGTATGTTTTTTTTATAAGGTATCCTCATAGAAAAATACATATATGATAAAATCCAAAGGTCTTTCTTAGGTTGATCACCCATAGCTTATCATCAGCTCTCTTTGACAAAGTATACTTGCCACCCATTTCATATATGCATGCTAAATAATAGATTTTTTTTTTTTTTTTAATGTGTGTGGCTATCATAATTTCAAATTAGTGTCATACCAATAAATTAATAACAAGCCCAACCAATAGGCAACTATCATAAACACAAGTGGCAATCTTCTCTCCATGAGCTTCCTTAGCTCTTATTTTTTAATTTATTTTTAATTATCAAAAAATGCATCTCTCTTCTATTATGGAAAAGATGGTCTCTTAGGGCCAAATCAAATGGAGCCCATTGGTTTGGGGTGGTCAATCTTTGACTTTTTTAAATCATCCTTTTTTATTTTTATAATTTTGGTTGTGGCTCTTGGAGCACATGAAAGATTACCAAGGAAATTCTCTTTTTCACATGGACCCTTTTTTTCTTAAGTTTGATGTTTAGTTTAATGTTCAAGGTTATTGTTTCTTTGTGTTTGATTTTTTTAATGAAAAACTAGAGGAAAATAAAAGAGTTAGAGAGGTTGTTTTCAACAATGATGTCAAATGTTTTAGAAATTACATGCGTGTGGAAAAACGATGATGTCAATGTTTTAGACATGAGAATATGCTTCCCACTTTATTTTATTTTATTGTCTTTTTTTCAACTTTTTTCTTGGAAGGATTAGGCTTTACAAACCCAACCTTAATGTGTAATTTAAACATATGGTAGATTAAGAGTATTTGTGATCCAATTAGGTAAGATGTTGTTTTTGTAACCTAAAGGGGTAATATATATATATATATATATATATATATATATATATATATATATATATTATTGTTTGATAATTAAGAGTATTCGATATTATTGTTGAAAGTGATTCTCTCCATATTTATTTCCCATGTTTACCATGTTAAGTTGTTAAGTTAGTGAAAGTAAATATACATCCTAACGTATCTCTTTAAAATATGAAGTTTTTTAGTAATCTAACATGGTACATTTTGCAATTTTCATATAGATTTTGGTAAAAACAAAATGAATATTACTAATACATATAATATAAGCTTGGCCAAAATTGTTCAAACCGATATCAGGTATGTACTATCAACCTTGAGATCAAAAGTTCGATTTTCCACCTCACACATTGTCAAAATATATATATATATATATATATATATATATCAAAATATATATATATATATATATATATATATAAGCTTAGAACAACCATACTTAATAATGCTAATCCTTGGGCTCGAGATATGATAAGGGTGTAAAATATGTGTCAACCTAGTTGAGATATTTGAGTGTACTCACTAACCCCATTATTTGACTTTTGTGAACTCTTCAAAAAGATAAATCTACCATAAACCTTGATGACATGGCCCTAGTTCAACTACTTAAGGGGAGAGTACCAAGCTATCCGATCTGATGACTTAAACAAAAGATGTCGTTACTTGTTTCGATTTTTCTTTTTTTTACAATTTGTACGTAGGAAGGAAGAATCAAACTTTTAACTTCAAAGTTAACCGTACGAACTTTATATCAATTGAATTAATTTCATTTTGATTAAATATTATAATTTTAACCCACAAAATTAGATGTGAAACCTAAATGGCATGTTTTTTTCTTTTGAATAATGATGGACATTTCAACCATAACTTTAATTAAACAAATTTATTTAAAGACTTGGACTTTATATATAATCAATTAAATAATTGCTTTTTGGTCAATAAGAAGAATCGTGTTAGTAAGTAAACTCAAATTGAGAACACAGGAAGAGGCAAAATAAACTTCCTAGTGAGAGTGTATACGAAGCCCTACCCACAAAGTATGTCTTAATGATATCTTATTTAAGTTCTCCCTAATATTCAAAATTGCGTCATTCACTATTTATAAATTTTGATTTTAAATTTAATTCTTCTATTCACTCCAAACTTATTTTTAAGAACCCAAAAATAATAAATAAAAAATTAAATATTTCATCTATTTATTATATCATTTTGATTTGATGGCTATACAATATACACTTAATATGCCATTATTAATCTTTAGTGACGCATGTAATATAAAGTACTAATTGAATTAAAATGACCGATATGAACATAGATCAACTAACATGAAATTTTGTACTTAATTAAATTAACATTTTCGATCTGATATATTTCTTTTTTTAAAAACATATATATTTCATAATGCTGACCAAAGTAATGGATTTTTTGGTATTATATTATGCACAAGTAGAGTTAAAAGATTACAGAAAAAGGAAAAAGAATTCTTAAGTGATTATGATGTTAGTTATTTTTTTTAGAAAAAATTGTAGGTTTAATTAGAATAATTCCACTGTCACATGTAATAATATTATGATTTCAATGGATCAACAACTATCGCAATGGCGGATATGTGCATATAACCTAAAGTCAACTTATTTTTCAAATTATTTGAAATCTATTAATTTGTTTTTCATTTTCTTAAAAATAAATAATAAGTAGTGTATAATAATAATAATTTTAGCCGACCTAACTCAGTGAGTCAAAATACGTGTCGTTCACTTTGCATAAGAAACAGAAAGATGAGCAGCGAGGTCGATATGTCGTCCCGCTTTCTTATATTCTATTTATAGAACCTCATCCAACTTCCAATTTAGACTCTTCAAAGTTTACCGACATCAAAATATATATATATATATATATATATATATTTCAATTTCGTTAAAAAAATGTGGAGGCTAGAAATTGTAACATATTTTATTTATAGGATGTAAGGTTAAATGTGAATTGTTATTGAATTGGGTTTATTATGGTAACTCGAAAGTTTAATTTTTATTTAAATATAGTGTCTAATTGAAAAGGTATGGGGATTGACCTAACATTAGTCGTGACATCCTCACGATGGTAGCTCACAATCGATGATAATTATTTAGCATGGTATCAAATCATGAGGTCCTATGTTTAATTTGTGCTCTTGTAATGTCATTACCTTCACAATTGATATTGATTTTTATTGGTTAAATTTTATAGAAAGCTTCTTTCTTACGAGCAAGTAAGACTCTTAAAGAATTGATATAATGTTAAATTTACTTTACTACATTGTTTTGATATAATGGTGGTGATCCTCTGAAACTTTTTGGATTGAAAGGAATTAAAGATTTCATTAACATTTAGAGAGATGATTGAAGCTAAAACAAAACAATCTTCAAATATAAAATCAAGATGATATTTTAACATATTTCTTTTCGATAATCTTATTTTTATTTTGTCATCAACATGAGAACACATCACTTTCTTCCTAGATTTAAATGTTTGGTCAAAATTTGTTGAATAGTTAAAAAAAAATTATTTTGCCCACATTTTGACGAGTGAAAATAAGAATAATAACTCTAAAGAAATCTTTCTTAAATTTTGGCCTTCAAACTAACACTAATATATACATAGCAAGTTGCAAATATGTCAATTAAAATCAAAGTATTAGTATATATATATAGCAATATTTTTAAAAAATTACAAATATTACAAAGTCTATCAACAGAAGACTTCTATCATTGATAGACCTATCATTAGTGGTCTATCATTGATAGACCATACAAGTCTATCAACGAAAAAAATCCATCACCTAATAGATTTTTCTATATTTATATATATATTTTTTAAATGTTGTTATACATTGTATTAGTATTTCTAAAATTGCTATCAGTTACAATTACTTCATATATATATTATAGTTAGAAAATTTAAATTGTGTCCTCAATTTTAGTCAAAGAATGAGTCCATTCGGTTGGTGATCTTAGAAGAAGATAGTTTTGGTATCAAATTTGTATTCTATTTCACTATTTTTTAGAAGTGTTTAGTAAAATAATAATTATAATAGCACTATTTTTAAATATAAAAAAATAAACATTAATATTTATGAAATATAACAATATATGACTTAACATTTTTAAGCGTGCCGAAAAATGATCCTAATTCTTGATTGTTAACATCATATTTTAATAATTTTAATTGAGTTGACATGAAGATAACGAACCGATAAGCCATGTCATCATATTTTAAATATTTGTTTTCACCCCGCTTGATATTGTAAATCCGTGTTATTTTTTTGCTCCATATCAAAGGCTTAATTTGTTGTTGTGATATTTAAATACATATTTGAATAAAGATCCACATTATATAATTCTAACGTAGTGGTGCAAAAAGTTTGAATCTTATCCCACGTCGTGAAATTAGAATGAGAAAGAAAATGTCATATTAATTAGGTACAAACTTTTAAAATCATGAATTTAATTAAAACTAAGAGTTGAAACTCAATAAGAAAATAATTTTAAAAAAAACAATCCTAATTTAACCCTAAATTTTTTTAAAAAATTAATATACTCAAACAAAACTACATTGTTTCCAAAATTCCATATATCACAAGCTAAGCTGTCTGTCAAAATTCTTTTTTGTTTCATTGGAATAAACAACCCCATATAAAGTATAAACCCCACACAAAAACCTCAAAATTATCATTATTAATTAAACACAAAAATCAATAAAATTTTTAAAATTTGAAAACTTCAAACACAATGAAAATATACATATAAATATATATAATAACAAACAATATAATAAGAATATAATATTTCCAGATTAAAACGTCAGCGTTTGAAGTTCTCACTATAAAACCCTCCGAAGTCCTTGTAGAATCTTCATCCATTGCGCCACATACATAATCCATATCAATTTCTTTCTTCTTTCTTCTTCTTATTTTCATTTCTTGAGCTCGTAAGCTTCACCATGAGTAGTGTTCTCCCAGAAACAATTCAAGAAAAAACTCTCCCAGATGCTTGGGACTACACTGGAAAACCCGCCATCAAGGCCAAAACCGGTGGCTGGGTTGCCGCTGCCATGATTTTAGGTCAATATTTTGGTTTTTCTTTTCTTTTTTTACGTATCAACTTAAGCTTTTGAGTTCAGTAGAGAAACGGAAATATAATTATTGTGTCCAGGACCGGAATTGGTGGAGAGGCTTACGACGCTCGGGATTGCGGTGAATTTGGTGACGTATTTGACGGAAACAATGCATCTGGGGAATGCTACTGCAGCCAACAATGTCACAAACTTCCTCGGAACCTCCTTTATGCTATGTCTGTTTGGTGGTTTTATCGCCGACACTTTTCTCGGCCGGTAATAACATTATTAATATGTTGTTTTCTTTTTCATTTTAATTGTAAACTTGGTTTTATACTTTGAAAATTAAATTATTGTGTTTTTTTAATTGTTTTAAATAAGGTATAGATTTTCAATCACTATACTAATTGTAGTGAAAATTTTCCTTTTTTAGTTAAAAAAGATGCAGAAGTATGGTTTCAAAGTTGGTCAACGTGTCTTAATATTTTGTAACTTTTTTGCTTTTTTTTAAAAAAAATGAAACTTATTTCTTTCTAACTTGCATTCTTAGTTAAATTTCAAAAAATAATAATAAATAAATAAATTTTAAAAAATTATTTTTAAATTATGAGAAGTAGAAGTATTTATTCGATTTAATTTAAAAGAATTAAAATCTAGATAATTACTATAAATTGAAACAAAATTTTGAACTTTTTTTTTTTTTGAGGTAAAAATTACTTGGATGATTATTCTGATTGGTTCTTTGTTTTTTTATTGTGAAAGGTATCTGACGATTTCGATTTTTGCAACCGTTCAAGCAACAGTAAGATTATATTACTTTTAGTGGATTAGAGTGTTATTTTATAATTTAATTATTTTTTAAGATTTTTAGGTTTAAGTGGTAAACTTTTTTTTTTTTTTTTGTGATTAATTAGGGTGTAACTCTCTTAACAATCTCCACCATAATTCCAAGTCTCCGACCTCCAAAATGTTCACCGGGAGTTTCAACCACTCCATGCATTATGGCAGACGGCAAGCAGCTGGCAGTTCTCCACACAGCTCTATACTTGACCGCGCTCGGCACCGGCGGCCTAAAATCGAGCGTATCGGGCTTTGGTTCTGATCAATTTGACGACTCGGACAAAGAGGAGAGAGTGAAGATGTCCAACTTCTTCAATTGGTTCTTCTTCCTTATTAGCATTGGATCACTTGGAGCTGTGACAATCCTTGTTTACATTCAAGACAATTGGGGCAGGCAATGGGGATACGGAATATGTGCCTGTGCCATTGTGTTCGGATTGGTTGTATTCTTGTTGGGTACTCGTCGGTACCGGTTCAAGAAATTGGTCGGTAGCCCATTGACGCAAATTGCCGCTGTGTTTTACGCAGCGTGGAAAAAGAGAAAGTTGGATTTGCCCTCCGATCCATTTTCATTGTACCAAATTGAAGACGCTGTCGATGGATCTGGGAAGAAGAAGCAGAAGCTACCTCGCACCAAACAATTTAGGTTTGTGTTACTCTTGTTTTAGTTAGTCGAATTATGTTTATTTTTCTCTCGTAAATGAACCAAAATAAAATTTAAGAGGATAATATAATTTTAAATTATTTTCTATATATAGAAAATTATTCTTAAAAAAGTTAAAAGAAATGCTGTTGAATCACATCTCCTTCTAAAAATTGAAATTTTATATATTTCTACGAGCTTAGTCGAAATTGACATAAACATATATACTATCAACCTGCAAGTCAAAGGTTTGATTCTTCCTGTCTATATTATAAAGGTATATGGTCGGTATAAATATGATAAAATATTTAAATCATTTACTTCTAAAATGATTAAATATATGAATTATTACATAGTTGTGGCCATTTCCAATATGTATTCCTACCACATAGGCCAAGAAAAACCAATCCCAAATTCTACTTTTGGCCATCAATTATGCTCTTTAATAAGTTTTTTTTATAAAAAAAAAATAAAAAAGAATTACATCCTGATCCAACAGGGAAGAAGACAAGCTTAAGACAAAAAACATTTTCTACACTTGGAAGTTAGCCATAATTGAAGGTTATTATATTTGTTTTTTCCAATTTATAGACAAGAAATTGGAATAATTTTATTCATTATTAAATCATTATAAAGTTAGGACACAACTCTTCTTAAACATCCTAGCCGACAACTTTTTTATTGTTATTATTCTATTTTATGGATATATATATATAGAAATTTTCATATATAAAACTCAATTGATTGGCTCTACAAGTTGTGTGAAAAACAATCTAAATAAATCAAATGGCCTTTGTCTCCAAAATTTATAGTCTCTCACATTGCTTGTCGACCTATCTCTAGCTTTGTTTTTCCAAGGAAAAAAACCATTAACTTTTAATTATTACTTATTAATACTAAATCTGGTGCTTTGAACTCTTCCATAATATTTAATTCAGATTCTTTTGGCACTTCCTTCTATGTCTTTTGGCTCTCATTTTTAAAAATGTTTAAGACTTTTAAGAATCATTTAGTCAATTTTGGATAAGATTAGTGAAATTTTCAATCACATGATCAACTTTTATATATATAATGAGAAATTAACTCCTATTTTTTAATAATTTAGTGTATAGAAACATTCTTAAGCTAATGCAAATATAGAAAATTTATCGCTTACCATCGTGGGATTGAAAAAGATTCGAACTGGTACAATCCAAATTGAAATTCCATCAAAAGAAAAGTTTTTATTTTTTAATTGAATGTATTTTGGTATTTGGTGTAGATTTTTGGACAAGGCAGCAATCAAGGATGAAGAAGTAGTTGGCAATGTAGTAAACAAGTGGAAAATATCAACCCTAACAGACATTGAGGAAGTAAAATTAGTGCTTAGAATGCTACCCATTTGGGCAACCACCATTATTTTTTGGACAGTCTATGCTCAAATGACAACATTCTCTGTGTCACAAGCCTCCACAATGAACCGACACTTGGGAAAATCCTTCGAAATTCCGGCTGCCTCCCTCACCGTCTTCTTCGTCGCCAGCATTCTCTTAACAGTCCCAATATACGACCGTTTCATCGTCCCAATAGCATCGAGAATTTTGAAGAACCCACAAGGCCTAAGTCCACTCCAACGTGTGGGGGTTGGCTTGGTTCTATCGATAATTGCCATGGTCGCTGCGGCACTAACCGAAATAAAACGATTGAAGGTGGTAGAAGAAAACGGGTTGACGTACAAGCCAACTGCAGAGGTGCCATTGAGCGTGTTTTGGTTGGCTCCTCAGTTTTTATTAGTAGGATCAGGTAAAAAGACAATTCGCATCTTTTTAAATTCATCTTAAATTCAAAACATATATAAAAAGTTAGAACATAAAATTATGTTTTGGCCATGCAGGGGAGGCGTTTACGTACATGGGACAATTGGATTTCTTCTTAAGAGAATGTCCTAAAGGGATGAAGACAATGAGCACAGGGTTGTTTTTAAGCACACTTGCTTTAGGTTTTTTCTTTAGCTCATTGCTAGTTACAATTGTGGGGAAAGTGACTGAACATGGGAAGCCATGGATACCAGACAATCTCAATGAAGGGAAGCTTTATGATTTCTATTGGCTATTGGCAATATTAAGTGTGTTAAATTTGATGGTGTTTTTGGTTTGTGCAAAGTGGTATGTGTACAAGGAAAAGAGGTTGGCTGAGGAAGGGATTGAATTGGAGGACTGTGGACCAATTGGCCATTGAAAATCCCCATGCATACATCAATATAAATATTGTCATTTTTCTCTCACTTTGTTTGTGTGTGGGTTTTTGTTTTTAAGTATACAAGTTTTAGAAGCCCTTTTGAATGGGGTGGTACCCTTTGCTTTTTAATCATTTGTAAAGTTTATATCATGTAAAGTTTTGATGTACCAAAAAGCCAAGGAAGAAAGTGAGAATCGCTTTTGGAAGTTCTCTCTAATATTATATCAAAAAGTTTGGGTGTTATCTCTTTTTTTTATCTTACTCAAATCAAATCGTTCGATTGAATATGTATTAAATGAGAAGAAAATAATATTGTAGGAGTTTGAACACATGACTTTTTTGGATCACTTACTCTTATACCTTTTTAAATCACCGGTTGATCCAAAAACTTAAACTGATGGGTGAAGATAAATTTAATTATATATCATTAACAACCGCTCCTAATTTCCACCTTGTTGTCTTATCAAATAAATGACTTCTTTTTTTTTTAAGTTCAACAACAAATGGGTGGGAGAATCAAATAATGCATCTACTTTTAAGATGGTAATTAATGTATTATTATCTAAGTTGTGCTTTAATGGACTCTCATATAATAAAAATGTCAAAATATTGATATTGTTGAATTTGGTAGAGTGAGATAATTGAAACAAGATATTATTACTTAAAAGAAAAAAGACAACTACCAATTTCATTAAGGGTTTTGTTTCTTGGGAATCCAATATTTTGATGGAGTTACAACATTTGTTTTGTAATAATGTAAGATGTCTTTGTATCTGAAGATTTTCGAGCATCTCAAGAATTTTAGATGTCCTCCTAAAATATTAGTTCTTTTTTATAATATTTCCATGACGAGGACATATGCTTTTAACTTTCTAACTCTTTTTTAACTCATTAATTAAATAATTAACTTTGTGTGTGTGCATGTGTGCGAATTTTTTTTTAAACATCAAAACTGCCAAAAATATTTTTAATATAGCAAAATTCTGCAGTTTATCAAATGATAGCGACAAAAATCTATATGTGTTTATCATTGCTTATTTGTGATATATGAAGTACTTAAAAATAAAAAAAATAAAAAATAAACAAAAAAAAAAAACCTCCCTACCTCCCTTTTTAAGTTGGTTATATTGCAATTGCTTCTTTCTTTTTTAGAAAGATATTCAAATTCAATTAAATATTTTTTCAAATATTTTAAATAATATATATTATTTTGTTGAAAGAAAAATAACAAATTAAATAATTAAACTATATTAATTAAAACAAAATGCAAATTAATAAAAACAAATATCTTAAATTAAAATTTTATTAAATTAATAATAAAACATTCGTGAGTACGAGTAGACATTCTACAAAACAAATATAGTTATTCGAGTATTTATTGATATAAGACATTGTCATATATCTGTAATTTTAGACATCTATCATTTTTGGTATCTGACAATTTCGATTATCTATTTTCTCCCATAAAAATACAAACAAACATAAACCAAGACTATCACTATCTAAACATGCTAATTTTGTAAGATAATATAAAATTGAAATCATACTTATAATCATATAACCTTGAACTTTTAGGGCTATATGTTTATCTAAAAAAGTACTTTTTTTTTATGCCCTCCTTGCGCCTTCGTATTACTCGATGAAGTGCTTTTAATTGTTCCCTTTTAAAGAAAAATGTAAAAAAGTGTCGAGAGTTATAAAGTTGTGTATACGTATATTATATTAAGTTAATCACCTCTATTAGTTGAATGTTTACACATGACATAGGGTGACTATGTAATTATTTTAAAATTTTGTTTTAAACGATAAAATTATTGAAAAATATTTATAAATATAACAAAATTTCATAGTTTCAGTCGATCGGTGTCTATCACCAACTATTAGTGTATAATAGTGATATTTATCCGTGATATTTTGTTATATTTGTAAACAATCTAATTGTTTAAGTGGTTGGATGATTTTTTTTCTTTTTTTGGAAAACTAAACCATTTCCTAACTTAAAGAATAAATCAAGTTGAGAAAGTTAACTTTACTTTATTATACGTAAAGTTAAAATCCACCTATTAGGATATCTTTTTAAAAGATATAAATTAGGGTTGATTTGAATTGGTTAGAGAAAAAAAGATTATTTTGAATGGTTATCGAACATTACAATTATTTTCAAAACAAAACACTCGAAAAGTTAAACTAAACACGAACTAAATAGATTCTAGTGTTCTAGTTAGAATGAACGAAATTCAATGATATATGTTAGATTATTTTTAAACTACATCGTCTAAATAGATTCAACTTTATAGATTCATAGACCAAAACTTAAAATTATATACATCGATCAAAATAATCTTACTCATTTTCGAAGAGAATCGTGTACACCATAGTTTTATGATTCGAAGAATGAATTCTCATATGAAATAATAATGAGAGGCCATGTGAAAATCCTTTGGAAATCAACAAAGCAAAGAATGCAATTCTCCAATATTATAATTTAAATAGAAATGAGTAAAAATGGAAAAAGAAAATTGGAAGATCCACATGAATCAAGTGAGATAGTGATGAGAAAGAGAATTGTTTGCAATTCCTTGTAATGTGGATCTCATTCTCTTATGTCTATCAAATTATGTAATTAATTATAATAATATAAGATATATATTTTTATATATAATTATCTTATAAAATAAGATATATTTTGATAGAATCTCCACCTAGGGGAAGAAATATCTGCCTTGGTTGGCTAGGGTTGGCTATTTTAATGCACCTCTTGAGAAGGGGGCAGATTCCACCCCTCACCCATTTTCATTATATATATATAATTTAATTAATTTATTATTTTTGTTTGAAATTTTGTATTGTGGAGAGTTGAAATTGGTATGGTATACATCCTTACCCAGTTAGCCCTCGTCAACAAAAATTGAAAATTTGAGCAAAAATATATAGACATATATACCATTTTCAAAATAGGGATTCACATTTCAAATTTTAAAACAAAACTATTTTTCTTTTTTGTAAAATTTTTGCTTGTTTTTTCACAATTTATATAGAAAAGTTATTACAAATGACAAAATGTTGAAAATATTTACAATATCAAAATTTCAGATTCTATCAATGTCACAGATAGACATTGGTAGAAATATATCAATGTCCAGCAGTGATATGATCATAAATTTTGTTATATTTTATAAATATTTTAGTTCATTTTGTTGTCCTATTTATTTACTATAGTTTATGATATTAAATTTTAGAGAAGTGACTATTATAAATTGAGCATGTTTTTCTAAGTTATTTAGTAAATTCATGATTTTCATGAGTCATTAGGCAACCTCAGTGTGGTTAAATAATCTTTATACTTTTTAGGTAGCATTTGATTAAATCTTAATTAGCTAAATCCTTTTTTGGAAAAATTAAAACATATTTTTAAAACTTTAAATTTTTTTCTCTCTTTTTTTCTTTTTTCTTTTTTTTTTTTTTGGAAAGAAGAAATACCATAAACATTTATTTAATTTTATAATGAGTTGTTTTTTAGGTATACCAACTCGTCTTACAATTGAGGCGCCGCGTCTAATGATAATTTAAATCACTTTTTGATAGTTATTTAGGTATAATTTTTTTGTTTTTGAAAAATAAGCTTAAACAATCTACCAGAACATTCGTAGAAATAAATAATAATAATAATAATAACTCATGTTTGAAGTATGAAGAGGGAGGAGATAATATTTAAAAGAGTTTGGTTATGTATAATTATGAATTTAAATAAGAAATATAGATTCAAAACTTGCATTAATGTGTCTAAGTTGTTTGAACAATATTTGAAGAAAATTATTCTTAGAATATATGTTAATTAATATATATCCATAAAGTTGTTATTCATAAGAGATGTGAGATATTTGGAATCTTGTGAATCTCATGCTGTTGTCCCAATCTTGAGAAGCAAACTTGAAATCAAATTACCTCTATCTTACATTACATAATTAGACAGACCAATAATATATATATATATATATATAATTTGGTTTAATTTGATGATATTAATTTTAAAGGGAGAGAAGCAATGGGCACATAAATAATGAATAGGATATATATCTATTTATTTGTAGCAATGCCAGGGAACACTACAGATTGAATGGAATCATCTATGTGTTAATTAATCTCTTTATTTTCAATTTTTATAAACCATGGTTTGGTTTCACCAATTTTATATTTTTAACTTTGTTTATTATTAATTTGTTTTTAATACAATAATTGATGCTAGATTTTGGTCAACGAAAAGCGTACCTTACTTTTATGTGACAACAATGGCAAATTTGTAATTTAGGGAGAAGATGACCCAACAAAACAAAAAAAATTATATTCTGATGTCTAAGTCAGTAAGAGAGTTAAAGAATAAAGAAGAAGTCGAAAGTTTTTCGTTGACTCATATATGGAACAATAATGATGTGTTTTATAGGAGATTTGATGTAGGATTTATCTTAGTTCAACTAGGATTGGATTAGGATATGAGTTTCCTAATCCTATAGAAGATAGGTTATCTTTCAAGGTAAATGGGTCAGAGTGTGCATTTGACATGCCTTGTTCATCAAATTTTGAGACTTGGCCTCGACCAAGGATGGTTTGACGAGTTGGTTGGGCTTTTAACCCAACTCATCATCTTCTCAAAGCCCAAAATAGCTCATAGGAAGCTCCATTCATCAAACGGAGAAGGTCGGTTTCGACCTCATCCTAGCTCATATTTAGCCGAGGCCAAGGTCGAGGAGGCTGGGTTTGGGCTTTTGGCCAAAACCATCATCTTCCCAAAGCACAAATAGACCATTGATCACTTCTTGTGACCCACGTTTTCTCTTCCTACAATTGGTGACTGGTTCATCACTGGTTATCGAATCAACATAAGATTCATTGTTAGTTGTCGAGTTACTCTCCTTCGTAATACTCTATCATTCTATGATTATAAGTTCAATGTGAATTCTATCTTTGTGGTCATCAAATGTTAGATATATTCACATTCTCCATACTAACATTAACATCGAAATCTTTTGAAATGTCTACGTCGAAGAATTGACTCTATATAATAAAACAACTCGTATGTATGTTCACGCAATTCAAGTAGGACCACATTATCATGTAATGGACTCGAGGAACGTCACTCAAACCAATATGGTATTCGTGAATTAAAATAAAAAGGAAGGGAAATGATGGTATATTCTAGGCCATTGGGATTGGAAAATGAAGGTATCATACTCCGAGAGTGTTCTACACTACCATTGGTAACTTAGACCTTAAAAGTGTCATCTAAGACACAGGTAACCAATTACGCAAAATAGAGGTCTTCCTTATTACTTATCACAAAATGAGAGACATTCAACCAACATTATACAAACATCTTATTACTAACTCAAACTTAGTATAATTTATCTCACTTCTTCCAATCAAACATTTCAACTGCCCCTACGTGTTCTTTATGATCATTCTTCTTCCATTTTCCACCAAAACAAACAAATATGCAAGGTATGCTGAATAAAAGCAAACAAATGTACAAAAAGTTGCATAAAACTATCAAAATTCCAAGGGAGAATTATGTCTCTCAATTCGAATTAAATTGTCGATATCTCACCTGATATTTACTTCTTTTAAGCAATCTAGGGGCGATACGGATGAATCTTGGTCGAGGTTTGTGTGTTTAGATTGAGATTACATTAACGATCATACGAATACATTTCTAAGGGCCAAGAGGATGCATGCCAGAAACCAAACATCTTTAATAAAGACAAATTGAGATGAATACTCTTTTTCGTGTGTAAAAAAATGTGTCGAATGAAACACCAAAATGTGTAAAGAAGATATTTTGAGAGCCTAAAGTTGTTGAGCAAGCCTAGATGGGGTTTCTAAAACACTTATCTTAATAATTATTATAGCACAATAATATAGTAATTGGGGGCAAAAAAATAAAATCAACATTTCTAAGTCTCGATCTTGGTCTGATGGCCCCAAAAAAAGTATTTGAACAAGTTTTTCATATTAGTTTTGAAAGATGAAAACTTTAGAGAGCTATTGATTTTCTAAAGTATAGCTAAAGTGAATATAGTTCAAATTAACTTAACGTAAAAAATTCAAACGTTTGTACTCCTTTCCAAAGGGAGGATGGTGTCGTCTAAATAAAAGCAAACGAATGTACAAAGAGTTCAAACGTATGTCCAAACGGGTAGTCAATTATAAGTTTTTCATATCACCATAGTTTCCAAAGAGAGGATGGTGCCTTAGATATTACAATGCTTAATTACTTTTAATTTGGAAGCAGAAGAAATAAATGATATAGAAGAATAAGCAATAGTTTATTGGGATTTGGGGAAAAAATTAAGATTTAGATGAGAGGTGAGGTGAGGAAGCAATATTACTACATCAACTATTCTCCCCTTTACATTTGGAAGAGATTACAACACCTTGTCAATCTATCTATGACCTAATCCCAAATAG
The DNA here is from genome assembly GCA_037974625.1 of Cucumis cinereus. Classification (NCBI taxonomy): domain Eukaryota; kingdom Viridiplantae; phylum Streptophyta; class Magnoliopsida; order Cucurbitales; family Cucurbitaceae; genus Cucumis; species Cucumis cinereus. Next base: position 11,841,457 of record JBBPDJ010000026.1, read on the forward strand.
TAAACTTTCAGAATAAGCAACAACAAAAAATGGCCATAGATAGATATCACTATATTACTTTTCTTGAGGTTGTGTAGATCATAAATCTTCTTCCATTCCAATCGGCCACAACTCCCCGTCGTTCCATCGATTGGTTTCGAGGATCTTCATTTATCATACCTCCCTTACATCTGCAAAGTTGCATCAAACCTGGATTTAAAATTTCATTTTCGTTTTTGTACTCTGTGCGTGAGCCAATTTAAGGGCCTTTTACTAATCTCACAACTAACTCTTGAATCACCAAGGATGTTCAATATATGTATGTGTATATAGTGTGTACATGAATTCCAAGCCTTTTAAATTGAAATGCGTGACCATCGTAGTTTGAATTGAAAAGTACAAACATTTTAGTTTGGCTAGTGTGTCTGTGACCTACGTATATTAATTAGACACATCGAACACTTATATTAGTGCAATAGATGTATTAGAAACTAGTTGCACAAATTCATCGAACACTTGTTGAGTATACTAACTAATTATATATACATATATATATATATATAAAAGAATAATAATAAATTTTGAGCAATCTTCGTCATGATGTGTCGACATGTCCATGTCGCATCCGTGTCCTTTTTCATTTCTTAGGGTTGAACCTATCTTTTTCATACCAAGTCCTTTTTCATTTCTAGTTCCTATCCGTGTAAACTGCATTTTTTTTTTTTTTTTCTTTTTCTTTGTCTTTCATCTACCAAAGGAAATCTTGTTATGACGTTCTAAACTTTAAGAAAGAAAAACACTGACCTGAATCCTGATTATCATTCTTCTATTTCTCCATAACCTCCTCATTCAATTCCCCAAATATATCTGCGCAATCATCCCATTTCCTCTCTTCCCTTGCTTCCCAATATCCCCCGACGTATCGAAAGGGTCCGTCTTCACCCTCTCTCTGAAACCATCTCGGCTTCCAACCATTTTCTTGTAACTTCCTTGACTGAAATAGACGAACTACCATGAATCACCAAGAGAAAAGCAGAGGTAGATAACGAAGAAAAACCCAAGAGATCAAAAGAAGAGCTCGACATACAATTCTTTGCCTCTGTTCTAACCGTAGCTTCTCTGCATTGGCTTTATCATACTCGCCATTTTCCAGATGTCGTTGATCCGGGCGGAGTCTAGAATCCGTGGGAGGGAGCAACTCCTTAATCCGTGATCAAATATCCAGGATCAGACAAAGCTATACAAAACAATTAGAGATACACAAAGAAGGGTGTATGTATATGGTAGAGGCAAATGCATATATATGCTAAATGACTGATTTTTTCAACACATATCATGTGTGTCTATACCTTGAGCCCTGGGGTCAGCTCATTCAAAGTGATCGCAAATGAAGTCAAGTTGTATCGAGTCAGATTCTGTGGCGGTTCGCTGCTTTTCCACAATAAAGTGCCGTCACAACTCTTTGAATTTATGTTCTCATGGCCATTTACGTAATACATGCTGTCGTCCCACTTCCCAAACAATGTAGCAACTTTTTCACCGGTAACGTCTTCGACATACCCGTGAACCTACACATATGTAGTATATATTGGAGGTTAGTTTCTTCGTTAGAACAAGAGAAGGATGAGGACTCCCATCAATGATCTAGATCGAACCTGACGAGGATTTCGGTCAAGAAAAGATTGCTCTTTGAACTTGAGGTTGCAAGAATAGTCCCTATTACCACGAATATGCATCGTTCCATGGTGATCACAATATACTTTCCCGAGGATGAGATTATAAATATTTGTTGTTACCTAAAAAAAATCATAAAATGTACTGAATACTGATCATAAAAGGTAATACCGATCTTCTATCAAAAATTAATTTTCCACATCATATTGTACTGAATAATGATCATCTTGACCCAACAAAAAAAATCAATAGAAATTTATATTTTTCTTATTAATTTCTTGAAATCAAGAAAGTCCAAGAATCCAGAGGGGCTACGAGTGAGTAATCTATTTTCTCTATGTGAGATGAAACACTATGTCCTCTCCAATGCTAACTTCCAAACAAATAACTATCCTCAAGAAAAGGAAAATAAATCATGGTAGTTAACAATTCGAATACCTTGCTCCACTGGAAGATTTCACCGTCATCAAACTCGAGTGTGAGAACTCCAAGAGGGTCCAGCTGAATTGACCTTCCTGAGAATTTGGACTGAAGGTTGCTATCTCCCCAAAACTTCCATCCTCTCCCTTCACAATGGCATGCTATCAGAGTTGGATGGTGGCTCACCTATATAAATACACATCCGTTTTCCAATTACTTTTACAAATATCTCATCATATACTCTAATATAATTTCACATCCCATTTAATTTACTCACCTTCTCAGAGAAGAACCGAATCCCTTTCTCTGGAAAATCGGCTTCATAAGTTTCCCCCAACAGGGGATTGAATGGTTTGCAATGCCTGCCTTCAGTTGAAGCATACCCCGAAACCGCGAATGCTGCAACATTGAGAATCCTTTGTAGACTATTTCCCTGCCCATAATACAAGTTCCCAAATCCTAATTTCATTTCCATGCATCATAGCAAGGTATGTAAGAAGCTTGTATCTTCTTGTAAAAGCTCACCTGCTTTCCTTGCTCGTATGCCTGATCTAATAGATACGAATACTCCATGTCTTCAAAGCATTTCTGCAGTGACGATATCGGTTCATTGAAGTAAACAGGGAGGCATACTCTTGTCAGATCTTTTCCCACATTGTCTTTGATCATTGACCAAAGGCTGACTCGTTTCTCCTTCTCCACTGGATCGGGAAGCCGTTTTCGCCTTTGAATGTGTGCATATTTATTCTGTAACTGCATTTTAGCAGGCATTGTCTCAGCATCGTCATAATGACAATTTTCAGCCTTGCTATCAACTTCATCAGTGACAGAATTTTCAGAGAAAGAATCATTGGTGTCGTAAAAGAACACTTCATCTTCGTCCGAAACCTCCTCCTCAAACTCTTGTTTCTCGATATCATCTGATTCCGTTGTGCTGCATTCTACAAACCAAATACAAGTAAATAATGTACCGAATCTTCAAGCAAAACAACACATCCAACGAAATTTAAATTCATAACCTCAAAATTTGTAACACTTAATGCTATTCAGAATTTTACAGTCACCAATGCATAACTTACAAGTAAACTCAGCATCTATCAACTTAACCGGCATAATTTTTCAAAATCACATCTTACATTAAAATCACAACAGATATCAAACCCCTTTTTAAAAAATTTTAACAAAAACAGAGCTAAGACAGACCAGCAAAGTTCAAATCTCTTATAAGAAACAGTTCGGTCAGTGTGCTAAAATACCAAAAAAAAAAAAAAAAAAGTTAAGAAAAACTCCACCGGTTTGTCCTAAGAATGTTCGTACAAAAATTTTGAAAGAGGGGCATCTTTACACCAAGGGAGGACCAAAGTAAGAGAGGAAGATCGGAGAGGGTTGAAGAAAAAATAGAGGTTCTTTTATTCTTCTTCAAGATCCTAAAGTTTTTTAAATCTCAACCAGCATAACTTTCAAGATAAATGAATACTATATTTTCAAAATCTTAACCAGTGCAATCTTCATCTAGTTGATAGCTTTACCAGGTAGTTTATTATTTTATATCAACCACACACAACAAACTGAGACGAGAAAGGATAAAGAAGGTACATGTAAAAGCAGAGTTCAATCAAATAAGGAGCAGAAAAGAGAAGAGAAAGGACCACTATATTTTCCACGGTCTTCAGAGGAAAGATCATGTTTTGCAAGTTGGAAATCGCCATCATTCGTTCCAGAAGCTTCAGCTTCAAAACTAGCAGCCTGAATGTAATGATCAAATCTAATATCAGGCTCATGAGTAACATATTAATACGTAGATAGACAAAAGACCATATAACTCAAACTAAGAATCAATTTTTGGACTTGGTAGGTCATGTGTTCAAATCCCTATAGTTTCCTTCCCTCCCAATTAATATTAATTTTCATTTGTTAGAATGCAAATTTTCAAGCTCCCAAGGGAGAGGGAGTATTGAAGTGTTGATATAATTAAATCGACCACAACCTATCAGCTTCAGTTTTTTATCATTTGATGATTTAACATTTCCTAACTGGACTCTTTGTACATTGAAGACATGTACATTGTGCCAAAAACGGAAAACTTATAACGAGGAGAAAAGTAATGCTTAATCCTTTCCCATGTTAGAATCAAATATATCAAGATGCCTTAACAGAGTCCATTAACGGATCAATCCTTCACGTGTTACATGTCGTAATCTGCTTAAGAAATCACTTCATCAGATATCAGCTTTAGTTAGATGTGTAAATGAATATGCAATTTTTTGTTAGTGTATCTATTATCCCTGCAGCAAGCTAGAACGAAGTATCTGGACCTTAGGATGCTCCAAATAAAAGAAGTCCTGAGATGATAATGGTGGATATATAATACAATGTCTAAAAGATAATGGCCGCCCATCAATCACCAGATACTAACAATGTGGAAAGGGAAAGGGATTCAAAAGGTACCATTACCTCCAACTGCCTAATTGTGTCAAGCAGGTTATATCGTTCTTCACGTAGAACTTGAAGCTGCCCTTGAATTTTGGAGAATTCGGAGAGCATTATCTGTTCGCAATCATTTACAAGAGTTTCACTGATTCCCTCTTCAATTAAACGCTTCTTCAGTCTATCCGTCGACACCGATAAATCACTCGGCACAGGGGAGATATTATAATTCAATGATGTTTGAGGAGATATGCTGCGATCCGAAGCCAATGCTTGAATCCAAGCCCCTCGATCACTCTTTGAATTAGTTCTCAAATGAAGAGTCTTTGTAGCAGTGGATATATAAAACCTCCTATCATCGGACTTGCTCTCTCGAAATGATCCGATCTGTGTTAACAAATTTTAGGAATTAGAAAATGGCACATTACATCAAAGCCATAACAAATTATATTCTTTTACTTTTTGCTCTCACAAAACAAAGCCCACAAGATTACTAGGAACATCTTCTGAAGCCTGCAAGGAAGTAGAAAACCTATCCAATGCCTAAAAATTAAACATTTTTCCCTTTTTTCTTGGTCGTGATTTCATTTTGATTACTCCATAAGAAAGCCACATAATTACTCTCTTAGAATTCTTTAAAAAGGGGCCACACCCAAAAGAGGGAATAAAAGTAATAGGGAAAAAATGGTGTCAATAAACACAATTCTTATTCCTTCAATAGGGTATCTCTCTCTCTCTCTCTCTCTCTCTCTCTCTCTCTCTCTCTCTCTCTCTCTCTTTGAGTTGTCGGCTAAACAAGAATAAAAAAAACATTGCGTCAATGAAAGAAAAGAAAGGAGGGAAAAAACCTGAAGTAATTGCATTGGCAAGTACAGATTTGGAGAACATCCATGAAATAAGTTTAGAGAGATGAAATGAAATGCAATCAATCTCATAAACAGTAAAAGGAAGAAAGGAAAAGGTGAAATTCAGAGTGTAAAGAGAAGAGGGAGATTAAAAAAATGGTTAGAGATTTCAAATCCAACAAAAATTGATAATTCAAAACAGTGTAGAAAGATATGAACAAATATCAGTTAACCCTAAACATTGAGTCAAAACTAAAATGACCCATTAATCCACCTGTGGATGTGACCCACTAGACATGAACAAGCAGTTAGAAAACTGTGAAAAATTTTGCAATTAAGTTCATCAGAGGATGACCCAGTAAAGAGAGAGAGAGTAAATGCAAGAAAAAATATGACGAACAATGCTATAAACCTGTGGTTTCACGCGTTTCCTTTTTGCTCAGATTTCAATGCCCCCCTGAGTATCTGGCAAAATCAGACTCAGCCTCAGACTCAGAGGGAGAGAGAAAAGAGAGAGACATTTTCAGAGAGAAAGAAAATTAAAATGCCATTAATGGGTAAAACACTAAGCTAAAAAGTTATTCGAATGTAAATGTTGCCCCATAACGGTAAGCTATTCTTCTCTCTTTAGCGCCAAATTCATGGCCTAAAAAGCATACCTCATTGCAAATTCGATGCTCTGCTTCAAATCATCAGATCATATCAAAAAGAAAAAAGAAAAAAAAAACCCAGATCGTAAAATTTCAAATTGGAGATCCTTAATCCCCAATTTCGTTCGTAAGTTTTTATTATACCTTCAAATGAACCACTCCCACCGCTTTCTGATGCTTTCGTCTCCCTCCACCTTTCTCATCACCCCTGGGAATCCGATTGCTCGAAACCTCTCCGATCAATCGAACATCATCATATGGAGCAAGAAGGTTCAGATTCTCCGGTCGGCGAATCTTCGCATAAGATAACACCCCATTACGAAGGAAAAACCATCTCGATCTCCACCCTTTACCGTAATTAGTCCACTTATGAAGAACTCCAGCGACAGCTGATTTGGATCCGGTTGGTCGTTTGATGGCATTCCCATCAGATCCATCAGAAAACGCCGCTAAACTCGCGGGCATGCTTTTGGTTCTAGAGAGAGCCAAAGCCGCAGCAGCCTCATCCTTGGACTTACTATTATCTCCATCACCACCACATGGTCCGATTCCAAAAGTATCCACCGAGATACAACACAGAGGGTGCATTTCCTTCACCTTCATATTGCCTCTGTTTCTTGTGTTGGAATCATGAATCAATCCTGAAATCTCTCCTCCAGTCAATTGAAATGGAGAAGATGGAAAAAATCCATAAAAGGGAAAAATGTGGGAAGTTGGGTATTTAAGAGAAATGGTGACAGAGTGTGTGTCCGTTGCAGACGGGGCTGTTAGAGGAGAGAGAAAGAATTAGATGGGAATCAATGGCGAAGAAGAAAGTGAAAAAGAAAAAATGGTGGAAGAGAAAGGATTACTTATATATACAGCAAAGAATTGAAAGACATAGGAGAAAGAGAGCTAAGGAAGAAAGTGGGACATGGAGGAAGATGTGGCAGATGGGTGAAATTAATGGAAGATAAACAGATTACCAAAATTGTGATTTTTTTTTCTTTTTTTCTTTTTTTCTTTTTTTTCTTTTTTCTTTTTTCTTTTTGTAGAATGAGATTAATAAATTTTAAAACTAATTTAAGTTGTCATTGGACTTACTCCATTTTTTTTCTTTCGAGTTTTAGGTTTTGGTTTAAAATTAAATGTATATGTTTTGTTATCAATATTCTACTAATTAATGTCGTTAAAAACTAAACTAAACTTTTGTTCTGTTTTTTTCAAACTTATCCAAATTCAAAAATTAAACATTCAAGCTTACATAATTGTTTAAATTGTATTAATTATATAGGTCGAAAAATTCAATTTTTATCATTTGTAGGTTCAATTTTACAATTACTCTAAGTTAAATGGTTCAATTTCAACACTTTTATAAGTTTAGAGATCTAATTTTTATTATTAAAAATCTGATGGTGTAATTATGACGACCAACATACTTTAAGAATGATTTTTGTAATTTACACATAAAAAATTTAAAAAATAATAAGTAATTAAAAAAATATGTAAAAGTTTAAGGACTAATACTGTAATAATAAAAAGTTAGAAAGGACTTTGGTTAGATTGAGAAGGGTTGACGATGAGTGGCGATTGGCAACTGCTTCTTTAACTCACTCCTTTTTATTTATTGCTCATTTATTAATTCTTTTCTCTTTTTTTTTTTCTTTTTCTTTTTTTCACTTTTTTTCACCACAGTAATTTCATTGTCAGATCAAAAATAATTACTATGCATCCCATGTGAATACCAAAAAAAGTTAAATTCTCAAAAGCACAAAAAAAAAAAAAAAAAAAAAGAATCATAATTAAATTAATTAAATTATTATATCACCGACCAATAAAGTGTTGGTTTTATTAAATAATTTCAATCCCAATAAAAACCAAACTTTCTAAAACATTAATTTCATATTAAAAAATAAGATTTTTTAAGAATCAAGTTGGGTTTCAACTTTGAAGCTTAAATAAATTACTTTCATTAATAAAAGTATTTTAATTTTTAAATTCAATTGTTAGATATTAATTGAACTTTATTGAATAAATAATTGTTCTAAATCAAAGTATTAAATGTGTTTTTAACTCTATTAAAGTATTTGAAGTTGGAGATTTGGATATCCAACCTTTTTATCATGTACATTTATTAGTTGGGGTATACATTTTTTAAGTATTAAGTTGTGTGACAAGAATCATACTAGCGTACAAGTTTTCTCTTTTACAGGACACATCTTTAACATCTAAATATTTATAGATTTTTTTTCCTATTAAAAAAATAATGGAGAAAAATGTCCACATGCAACGTAGGTTTTTTTTATGATCTAAACCATAGTTTTTGTTCATATTATATCTAAATTTTCGAGAAAAATATGTAAATACAAAATGTTGATTCGATTTTATTGATTTATTGTATTTTTTGACATAAATTTAAATATTGCTTTATTGACCTAATCTCATAATTATCTTTATTTATTTGTATAGAACTCAATTCTTTTAGGGATTATTTTATTTTATAAAAAATTATTTTTCTTTTTCGTGAGTGAAGTATGCATTTAGATTAGCATGTTTGTTATGTCTTAATGTAACATACTCGAACATCTAAAAGCTTTCGAACATCTAAGAATGTTCTAAGGACATTTTTTGAGAATATTTGGATGGCTTCCTAAAACATGGATTTTTTAGATCTCTAGATTCTCACATCAAGGGCATTACCTTTTTTGACTTTTCTACCCTTCATTTCGCTCTATATCTATTATAATAACCAAAGGTTTTGATAACTCTTATAGTAAATGTTTTACGAGGGTTCTCATATAAATCATTTATGAGAAATTTTATTAAATCTTGGAGACTATATATTAATAAAGTTGTATCAAATTAAAATTATAGACCCTACGATCTAATCTTATCTAACCGTCTCCAAGGGTCAAATTAGTAATTTAAACTAAAAAAGGAGAAAGAAGAAAAGGGTGTTCGTCCTCTTTCTCACTAAGTAGATAAATTAATTTGATTAAATTCACCTTTTAAAATTCAAAATAAACTCCTGCATTTATACTAACAAATAAATAAAATAAAGACCAAATTCTTTTGTTTTCAAAAAAAGTACCTCAAGTTGCATGAATTTACCATATCAACCATTTTGACAATCTTCTATGAATTGCTCCATAATTTTTACGTTAATTATTATGTTTATAATTTTATTGTAGTTATTCTATTAAATTCTCCAATAATAGTGAGATTTTAATTTTAACAATATTATGAATGAGTTATGAGTTATGAGTTATGAGTTATGAGAATAAATAAATAAATAAAAGAGTGTAAAAAAATGGTGGGTTGGATTGGTCAAAGAATAGGTATGATGAAAGTGACGTAACGGTGGATACAACAAAGTTTTGCGAAGCCTTGAAAACGAGGTAGATTCCAACTCCTTACGTAATTTTCAAACCTTTTAGTATTATTATTTTTTTAAAAAAATTCTATTTATATAATATATATATATATATATATTATATAATAAATAAAATAATAGGACGACCACGTGGGATTGTAACAGTGGAGGGCCCCTTTGTAAATTGCAAATCAAAATGGTAGGTGTGTGCCACGCGTGATTGACACCTCAGATTCATTACCCCTCCTCTCCTTATCTATTTTCCTAACTTAATTTTGAATTTTTAAAGAATGTACTCTAGACGTGTTAGACACAAAATTAGAAGTTTATAATCTATTAAACACTTTTAAAAGTTCAAACCCAAATATAAAAATTGATAATAAAACAAATAACATATGGTTGTAATTTAACCTTAAAAATTTCATTTGTCGATTCAATAAGTGAAAAAAAAAGATGAAAATTTTAATAGGTTAAAATATCATTTTAGCCACCGTACTTTATTTTTGTTCTATTTTAGTCCATATATTTTTAAAAATTATTTAAATGATGTTAGATTATGAGATTAGGGTGGGGTATGTAATAAATAAGGAATGAGATTTAGAAAAAGAGAAGGATTAGGGTACCCTAATCCCTAGTCCCTACACTTTGCTTACATTTCATATTTTCGAGGCAAAGTGTCTCTTCGAATCCAACCCATCAATAACGTAGCGTGCAATTTTGTTGTTTCCCTCTAAATTTAACCCCACTTTGCTATATCAAATCCATACTTTATCACTTTTTTTTTTCATATTAATTACATCAATTTCAATTGTGTACAACTGTTGATCATTTATTAGAGATTAATTAATACAATATTCTACATAAATTTTAGTCAAGATCTAAAATGTTCTATTTTTAAAGGGGAAGATCGTAAAATATAACATAATACAAAAGAAAAACCATAGATATAATCATATTTAGATTCATCACTCAAAATCTATTAATGGAGAGTGAAACTACTCATAGGTATCGTTAGCATTGATAGATTTTGTTATATTTGTAATTCTTTAAAAGTATTGTTATACATTTAATATTAGTTTTAAAATTACTTCTCATTATAATTACCCTTCTTAAAAACTGTAATGTACTATTTTCTTCTTGTTTATTTTTTCGTAATCCTTAGAATAAAACATTACGTAATACAAATTAAGAGTATCGATTTGAACAACCTATGTCTTCTTCTTCTTCATTTTTTTTTAACAATATAGATTTTGAAACTGAAAATATAGTTTTATGACAATTTAATCACCTATATGTTTGAATCTACGTAAATAAAATATCAAAAATTGAAGGAATAAATATTGTGGGGATAGTGATGGGAGAGTGGGTTGAAAATATAATAAAAGTGTGGGGTAAAGAGTAGTGAGATGGTTGGTTGATGAGTGAGAGAGGGAAACAAAGAAGCAAATCAAGTATGGGAAATTAGGTGTATGAATATATAATTTGAATCTATGTATATATTATATATGTACACACACTCCTTATCAACATATAACCCCATGCCATTACATCCCCTTTCTCTCTTCCTTTGTTTGTTTTCTTTTTCTCCGGTCTCATATCAGTTACTCCTCTTATGGTCAACCAGTAGTCGTTTTCAATAATGTTGAACATAAATTTAATTTCTTTTATATATATATATATATATATATATATATGTATATATTCGACCCATTAACCTACTGAACCAAACCTAAGGTTTAACAGATTGAAACAAAATGTTTCAAACTTCATATCAATCCTTTGATGCATTTAGGGTTTAAAAGATTATAATGAGCCAAAGATTTGTATGTTTTAGGTATGAAGATATTTCATAATTATATATATTCTGAGCATCAATGATTCTAATTTGGAATATTGCAGTCCACTTAATGCTTCAAAAGTATCCCACAACCAAAAAAATAGAGAGAAAAAGAAAGGTTTAGAAAGGACCACCCAATCCCAAAAACTTACAAAAATTCTTAAAAGAGATGAAGCAGCTGGTTCACACCAATAAGTTGTCGCCACATTAGGTACCCTGTAACAAAACTCTACATGGAATGGAGACGACGACGACGACGAATAATGTCTCAAACCCTAACAAATCTAAATTCAACCAATTTGGAATTGGAATCCGACCCTTGTGTGCACAAACACACAAAGAGAAAAGAATGGAAACAAATTGAATGATTGTTAGAATAGAAAAAGGGAGGTTTTGGGGGGAAAAAAGAAAGAAAGAAAACAAAAAGGGCTATCAAATCCATGTTTGTAGAGTACCAAACAATGGACTATTTCTCACCATCACCATCTACTCAACTTATAAAAACATCCAGCTGGGAAACCAAACCCAAACCAACTGGCCCCCTTTCTTTCTTCTTCCTCTTCTTCTTCATTTTTTTTTTCTCGACGTTGTTCTTCTTGTTATTTTCTCGAGTTTCCACCGGCATTACACGTGCCTGCAACTCGTACACTATAATTGTTAGAGGTAAGAATTTTTTTTTTTTTTTTTTTTTTTTTTTTTTTTTTATGATATGGTTGGTTGTTATGTGTGTAACAGACAGAGCTGTATAAACCATTTATTGATTTGGACCCAATGTACTGTGTTGTCCAAAAGCAAAGAATTTTCTCCTTTTTTACAATTATTTCCTTTTTTTTCTTTCTAAATAATAATAATAACAACAGCATACCGACTGTAATGATCCAGGCCTATGATTCAATATCTAATGTGTTGCAACGTGATCGCGTTGCAGAACGGACAACGTTCCTCTTTGAAGGGTCACTTAAAATAAATAGTTTTAGAGTTGCCACCAATCATATTAAAGACGTGATTGGTCACCTTATTAAAAAAAAATATTAGTCTATGTATATGAGTTTGTGAGTCATTTGTATATAGAAAATATAGCACCCTACAAGACACGTGAAAACGGATACTAAATTTTATCTATTATTATTTAATTAAGAAAAAAAAACTTTGAGACATCCAATACAGTAAAAAAATCTTTTCACCAAATTTTGTCAATATAGTAATGTGAAATTAACGAGGTTTCGTAGGAATGAAGAGCTTTAATCTTTAAGAAAAATAGAGAAAAAAATGGAGAAACCTTAATTTGACATGATTCTCCTATAAATTTTTTTCCCTCCCCTGTTTTGAGTTCCATCTTCTGTAGGAAAAAAAAAGTTTTGTTATTTATGTTAGAAGAGGGTTGGGAAAAAGATTTGTTTATGGATGTAAGAAAGTTTAACTTTGACAATGATATTGAGGAGAGAATGAGTTGAGAGAAAGATGGGAATGGGGAGATAATAGAGAGAAGTTGAGTGAAAATAAAGTGCGAGAGAGACATAGAGGTTAGATAAAAGTATGAAAGAATAAAATAGAATAAATTAAAAAATAAACCGAACAAAATACGACATCCACATAATTTTCAAAATTCTTCTACATTTCTTGAAATCTAACAACGTCATTCTTTGTTTGTCTAACATGTTTTTTAGAAAAATATCTAAGAGATAATCCAAAATAAAATTACTCTAAAGTAAGCAAATCTTAACGTTAAAGTTTTTACGATTAAGCCACTAAAAGAAAAAGTACACCTTATTTTGATTAGTAGTATCTTTTTAAAACATGACATTGGTTCATCCACCTAAAATTTTAGGCTCAAATCAACTTCTAAAACAACTTTAAATACTCAAAATGTTATATTTGTGATTAATTAGTTAAGATAATAATTGTTTAAAGGAGGTTTTTCTTTGGGGTGTTGATATTCATTTGGTTGGTGTTGACCAAATGCAAAATTATGAGGTCTTGAAATGATTACATTTTATTAATAATAAATGTAAATATTTTCTCTCAATACTTTTTGGGGTTTTGGAATTTTGTTATTTTGGATTGAGATTCTTCCTCACATGCACGTGATTCAATGGATGATAATAGTGTTAATGTTGACCAACAACAAGAAAAGTAAAAGCACTTTCACTACTATAGTAATAAACACATTAAAAACAAATTAGAAGTAGTTGGTGTTGGAGACTTTTGAATAATAATAATTATTACTTCTTAATTTGTAACATATATCAATTCTAAATCTCATTTAATCATTACCTCTTACTTTCATATATTTTTTAATCACTCCCTTTAGACACCACACATTTACTTAATCAACTTATTTTAACCATTTTTTAAAAATTCTGTTGTGTTTATTGATGTCATATCAATTTCACATCTTTAAAATAATTAAACATTTTAAAATTAACGTTTAAGTTTAAATTAAAATGTTCTTTAAGGTTTTGTCCATAAAGTTAACTAAACTAAGAACTATTGTGTGATTTTATATAGTGAACCCTAAACATGATTTTTATATGAGATAGGCTAGGTCCTTTAAATTTGTTCTTTGAACTAAATGTATCATAGAGAATAAAAGGAGTGAGAAATTAATAATGGAGGTGTAGTATAAAGTTAGGATTTCAGTCGAACTAAACTAAAGTTGTCAGTAAAATAACGGCATAACTTAGTTCACATATTGCTTATAATATCTAGTTCAAAGTTAAAAATTTAATTCTCCCATCTCATATGTTGTCGGAAAAAAAAAACATTAAATACTAGTTATGATATAAGGGCTAAAAAATCACATAAGTAAATAAGACATAACATTAAATACTCTAAAGACATGTTTGAGAGTGATTTTAAAATGGTTAAAATCACTTTTATATTTTCAAAATCACTCTTAAAACACACTTTTAATTATGATACGAGAGAATTTCATTTAGAAGTATAAAATTAAGTATTAAATCAATTTTAAGTGATTAAAAAGCATGTTCTAAGTTCGCGTTTTTCTTCCAAAAACCTCTTTTTAACACATGCACTTGTTACATGAAATATCATTATTATTCAGTGGAAAGACACAAAACCAAAGTTAAAAAAAAAAAAAGGTAAAAAGTGAGTGAGATTCTTAGAAAGGGATATATTGGTTTAAAAGGGAAAAAAAGGTGTAGTTTGGGAAGAAACAAAAAGAAAAAGAAAAGAAAAATATAATAAGATAAGACCAATAGCTCCAAAATCTCCATATTTGTGCAGCAAATCTCTGCTCCTTCTTCAGCCTTAGGCCCTTTCTGTTTTATCTTTCACACTGCCTAAATCTTACACACAGTGTGTGTGTGTATATATATATATATATATATATATAGATATATGTACAAAACGACATGCATGGCTTCTCAACTCAAATCCAACTCTTTTCTCTCATCACCTTCTTTCTCTCATGCATTTATATATATCCAAAATTTGTTTTCTCTGTGTCGAAGGGTGGTATGGTCTACTTTTGTCAAAGTTGTAAGAGTTTTAGGACCCTAGACTTTCATATATATATATATATCTATGTAATGGTACGATATATTGTCCACTTTAAGTATACACTCTCATAATATTCTACGTTTGTTTCACCCTAAAGATTTCGTACTATTCGGCCAACTGCAAACTCAACCATATAGTAGTCATCCATTTGAATTACATTTTAGTACACTATATGTTTGAAGATTCTGACTTTAACTTTTGATACACTTAGAAAAGTTTAGATTTAATTTATTATAATTATTAATTTTTTTTCGTTTAAATTGATATAATTTTAAAGTTTGGAAATTAAATTAATCCAACTCTCAAAATTTAAATTTAAAGTGGGAAGGAAACCAAACATAAATATTGGTGGCCTAAAATTAAGAAAAAGGGGTGGTAATTGGTAAAAGGGAAATGAAGGGTCATTGTCAAGAGGGGTTTGACTGGTCTAATGAATTAATGAATATGATTTTTGTAGTGTTCATACTGCCACGTGTCGTACACTCACTGTTTCAGGCGCCTTTTCCATAATTAATTATGCCTCCTCACTCTTTCTCATCCCTTTTTATTTTTTATTTTATATATATATATATATATATATATTACCTTTTTCGAAATTTTGAATTAAAGTATGTTAAAATGAATTTTGTTAACTAAGTAGTAGGTGACATGTTTTCTTCCTCATTTTTCTAATATGGTTTCGTCAAAATTAGATAGCTATAAATTAAATAAAGTTTTAAGGACAAAGGACTTAATTAGATAAATTAAAGTTCTAAACTTTTAAATTCAAAACCTGAATTGACCTTTTTATCAAATTATATAGATTAAAATTGTAACCTTTTGTGCAACACAACATTAAAAAAATTCTAAAGGTATATAACCGACGTGTTTGATGATGTAAACAAATAAACAGAGATAGATCATTTAGAAATTCTGAAGTGAGTTGATTTAAAAGTAGTTTAACTATCTAGACCTCACAAATCCATTTGAGAAGCTCAAAATAATCGTAATGGAAAAAAAAGTATGGGTTATATTTTTTAAATGAAAGTTAAGGCTCGTGAAAACCGTCATTTATGGATTGAAAGAGGAACCATTAACTAAAGATGGAAAATAAAAAGCCTAAGGGATATCGATTCAATTTAGAGAAACATTGTCATATGTTATGTTTCAACAAGTCAAGACCAATTCATGTGGACTACCCATAATCTTTCATTATTACTATTAAATATCAAGGAATATATGTGTATATGTTTATTGCATTGAGTATTGATGACTATGAGATATACTGTATACATTATAGATAATAAAACTTGAACGAGATTCAAATGATTTAATTAAGATATTATTGTGTACAACGTGTAACGTACAAAAAAACAAGATATTTGGTTTAAATTTGATACACATCGTACTCTAGGTCACAATAAGTAGGGCCAGTGAGTCTCGAGCCAAAGAAATATCTTTTCTAGAGAAAATAAAATTTTCTTTCTAAACATTTCTTCTATCACAACTTGTTAATTTTCTTCCCAAAATGCACATGCAAACTTTGATCCTCTATTTGAACATTATCAAAGAAGATCGTGTAATCGAGATTTGGTTTACTAGAACGTACGAACCTTTGTTAGAACTTTCGTCATTTTTTTAAAAGTATTATTTGTTTTGGTAACTCTTTGATCCGTTGTTTCTTTTTATTATTATTTTTTTAAAATCAAACCTCTAAACAAGATTTGATCTATTGTTGTTTTATTCAACACGTTTACTTAAAAATATACAAATCATTCTGAAAAATGAAAGATAATAATTTTTAAAAACAAAAAATTACAAAATTGGTCCAATTAATCAACATTTTGTTCCATAATATATGTCATAATAAATAATTTTTTTTTAAAAAAAGAAAAAAATCTAAATATATACATAGTGATTGGTATCAAGATTATGTTAATCATGGAATATGTTTCAACTTCAAACCAAATCTTTTGTGTGTTCTTTTAAAATGATTTGGATAGCTCAAACCAAATCCAACTATCCAACCTCTTTTCAATTTAGATTCACTACAATCCAATTTCATTGTAGATATTGCACATCTTGAAACCAATTATATGATCTTTCTTTTTTTTTTTTTTTTTTTTTTTTGTAAATAAATGTTACAATTATGAAAACGACAAGAGCCATGAAGACTTTTGAGGAAATGGTTAAATTGACACCTATTTCAAATGTATTTTGGTGTTTCTTCCATTAAAAACTCAATAAGATAAGATTATTTTAACTTTTTTTTTCGTTAAAGTTCATTGTTTTGGATTAAGAGAACACCACAGTATTAATATATATCAATCATATCCAACATATTAGTATAGATAACACATTTAAAATAGTTGTATAAGTGATAGTCCATATCGTTGATATAAATCTATCAGTTATAGAGTTCATCTATTCATCTATGATATTGGATACCATTATCGTATTTTCTTTTTAGAGGTTTCATTATTATTTTATCTAAAATTAACCCAACAAAGTATGAAATTCTAAATATTATATTATCTTTCGAATTATTAAAAGGGATTTAAATTAAAAAAAGAAAAAGATAATGATTGGGGAGGCCCAAATGGCAATTCTTGAAAAGTAGATTCAAAATGATAGTCGGTGGTAGCTTTAGGGGTAGCCTTTGACATAGCCTTTATAATTCTCCCACTAAAGTGTTTTTATTATTATTATTATTACTAATAATTAATTACTTATTTATTATTATTAATTTCATCTACCTATTAAAATTAATTCACATTACCTTTTTCTAAAATATATATATATATATTTTTTAAAAAGCTCTTGAAGATTGGATAAGATTTTTCTTTTTTACTCTTTGCTCCAAAGTTGATTACCCACTTTTTCTTTTTCTTATTTTTCCTTTTTTGGTTCATATTTTATAGGAGATTGAATTTCAAAATTTCAATCATTGAAAATCTTTTATTGAAATATTTAAAATAACACATTTAAATAGTTCATATTTCAAAAGACACAAAAAATACATAAAGATTATTGTATATAGCAAAACTTCTAAAAATATTTACAAAAATTCAGATTTTATCAACAATAGACATTGATATACTTCTATCAGCGTCAATTAGTGCATTGATAGATACTGGCAAAATTCGATCAATATCTATTCATGTCTATCGAATTTAAAATTTTGCTATATTTTATAAATATTTTGATTCATTTTACTAACGTTCTACGACATAACTAAATATTAATTTCTTTAAAAATCATAATTAAACTATTTGAATTTATCTTATCAATTTATGAATAAAAAAGTATGATATATTACCTCTTTAGGTTTTATTAAGTGAAAGAGTCCAAATAATAAATAAATAAATATATATATATATCATCTCATTCAATAATTGGGTATTGAACAACAAAAGTAAAAGGGAGATGGTAGGATCAAAAGAATAAAACTTTACTTATTCAATCCCATTCCAAATCTAAGATGTGGCCCTTTCCACAAACTCAAAAAATGTGTTTTTAAAGTTTTTTTTTAAAAAAAAGGAAAAATAAATGTTAGGTCGTTTTATACGTTTGATTTAATTCAATAATTTTAGAAAATGGATAATTATAATAAAAGTGGACAATAAAGACTAAAAAAATAATGCAAAGCTAAAGGTCACTATATCTGTGGTGATCAGAATGTGTTGGCTCATTGTGTACCACATAATCCTGAATGGTTTACTTTGACTATGTCTCATAAGATTTTGGTATTGACACAGTCGTCATTGTATATCTTTTTGTAAAAACAAAACAAAAATAATGTAAATATAAAGAAGGAAAGATAGAAAAAAAGTGACATATGACCCTTTTGCACATGGGACATAAAACATTTTCTATGCCTTTGTCTCTCTCAAACTTCAACCTTCCTCAAGCTTTTAAAAGCATCCAATGGCCATTCTTTTACCTTGATTTTGCCATATGTCTCCCTCCATTGATTTTTTTTCTATTTTAGTCGGTTTCACTCAAAAGCACTTTTTAAAATATTTAGGAGGTTACGAGGTGAAGTAAATAAGTAAGTTTGTGTTTGAGGTTAGAGTTGTAAAATTGAGTTTCTCGATAATTGTGAAAAGTAGATTTAGAAAGTTAAATGAATTTACTTGGTAAATGTGAAGGTGGAGGTAGAGGAGAAGATTGAGTTCATCAGTGAATTAGGTGAAAAATATTTTTAAAAAATAGAAAGACCAAGTTACGTGATAAATGTGTTACACTTATTAACGAAGTTTAATTGTTTACTCGAGTTCACCCATTTAGGAAGTTGGTGGCTAAATTAGCTTTTAGAAAACCAATTCAAATTATAACAACAATAATACGTTTATTTGCTTCATTATAATTTAAATGTATTAGAAATTTGATTTTGTAGTCAATGTCTTGTACTGGAGAAATTCTAATTAGAAAACTCTTTGAAATCTAATTATTAAAGTAGTTAAATAATTTATTCTAATTTGTTTTTATTATTATTATTATTGGTATAATTATTACATATAATTAATTTTGCTTAAAACAGACAAATCTGATAATTTAAAATAAGCTGGTTAACTACAAGCCAGAAAATTCGTCTTTGATTAATTAAGAATTTTTCTTTTCCAATTATATGATGTACTTTTCTAAAAGTTAAGATAGATACTAATTTTAATTAATTTGTATTAATTAATTAATTGCTTTTTTTTTTAAATACAACCAATCCTAATGGAAAGTTCTGTCCCCAGGCCCAGATTAATAGGAAGACCCAATGGGCCAGCTTCAAGGCCCACTTGTATGATCCACATGGGAATTGAATTTAGATTCTTGAACCATAACATATCTGAATTACTATTATAAGGTAAAGGCAATCAATGAGTCTAGACTTGTATATCATTCCTATTTTCTAATGTTTATACAAAATTTAGCTGAAACTTAAAGGTATTATAATTGTTTTGTTTTATAATAAGTTCTTTAATCAAAATTTTAAATATAAGTACAATGATTGGCCATGGGTAATAACTATGCATAATTTACTCACCATTTAGTTTCATTTTTTTTTAAAAATTAAGTTTATTTTCTACTTATTGACGTGCATCTTTCTTAAATACAAAAGCTGAATTTCTACTCAAATTTTAATAACTACTTTTTTTTTTAGTTTTTTAGTCGTGCCTTTGTTTTCAAAAGCATTGAAAAAATAGATAACAACGCAATACTTTAGAGTTGAATGGAGCGTTTATAGGTTAAAATTTCAAAAAAAAAAAGAAAAAAAAAAACTAAAATCCAAAAGGTTACCCTCTCGTGATAATTTAATTAATCTAGATATTGCATTATATGGTTTTCATTTTAAAAAAAATATATGGAATCGATTGGTTAAAAATAAATGAAGGGTTATTAAAATGTTAAAATATGATTTTGATCTAAGTTTAATTTCATTTTAACCAATGCAATATCAATTGTCTAATTTTAGTTTATGTATTTTTAATTTAATTCAAAATAGTTAAATAACAAGCATGACAATAATTTTCATTCGAAAAAGATATTATAGTTATTCACACAATTAAAAAAAAAAGGATGACTTTTTTATGAGGAAACAAAATCCTTAAATCAATTGGAGTGAATAATTTTAAGATTTATTGAAAGTAAAAAAAAAAAAGATATAAAATTAGAATTTTGAAAGTGGATAGTTGACTATAATGATATAATAACGTAATTTAAAAAAAGGTAGAAAATTTTGGAAAAGGAGAAAAATACTTTTAAAAGGAAAAAAAAAAAGATTTGCCAAAAAGTTTGGGAAAAGAAAGAAAATGGTGAAAAAAAGAGAAGAGAATAACCTAAAGTGACCCCAAAAAAAGGCCAAAAAAGGCCAAAAAATCAAGAACAACATCATCAACAAAGGAACCCACTTGGAAAATTTAAATAAATAAAATAGTTTCTAAAAACCTTTAAAAAAAAAGAAAAAAAATGCTAAACATATATCCCTTCTTAAATACTATAAATAATTATTTTATATTAATTTGAAACAATGTTTTGTATTTCTAATATTATTAATTAATACACATATTAAACAAAAAAACTCAAAGTCAAAGGTAGAAGAATGAGAATATGTAATAAATATTAAAATAAATTTAGTGAAAGCAACAAAGCTAAGAGACAACTCATAAGTATATATGTAATTTTGGATTTGTTGACATTTTATAAACTAATTAAACAAAATTATATTAGGGTTTAAGAATGACAGCCCACAATATTCCATGTTTTTGGCTAATAACCATGTGATTTTAAGAGATAACCACATGTTAACTAAACTTCCTATATATATAACACATCATAAAAGCTATGCTTTTGTTGATTCATTCACAAATTAACTCTTAAGTTTTGTGTATATATTCTTTAATTTGACTCATCAACTAACAATGCTATAATATAATAATAAATTAATTTACAAAAATTTGTAATTTTGCATGCACTAACATGTGGGTGACTTATAAAGTTCGACTCTTTTATGTTATAGTTTTTCTTTCTCTCATATCTCGAGGAAAAAAAGAACACAATTTGAAAAAACATCTTTTCAGATCAAAGAACTTGCATGTGGAGAGATGTGACTAAAATGTATAATATTAACAACATTTCCGACAAAAAGAATGTTTTCGATAAACGTTATTTGAAAAGGAAAAATGAAGTGATTATTAAGGGGTTGAAAGAAATTTTTGATAAGAAAATAAAAAGATTAGAGAAAAGTGGTTGATGAGAAGTAAATATCATACATTGATACATGAAGTTGCAACCCTACCAAACATCCATATGCTTTCCTACCATTTTGTACCAAACTTATATACTACTATCTACCAACTTATTCTTCTTCTTCTTCTTCTTTTTTTTTTTTTTTATATTTTTCAATTTAATTTTGTATTTTTTTCCCATTCATTTATATTATATTAGGGGTTTATCACAAATATCCAATTTCATTAACTTTACCTTTCATATTATTCTACATAATTTTGACTTAAACAAATAAGTTAGAGTAGACTATGTTTGTTCAATAATATATTATTTATAGAGATGATAATATTGAAATAATTTGTTTGGAAAATAAAAACTTTGATTATAAAAGTATTTGTATAAAAAGAATATGAACAGATGGATGATCTTAGGAAAAACAACTTCTCACCCACCATAGCAAGAATAAACAAAATATAATTGATACATTAAAAAAACAAAACTAAGAACATGTATAAAAATTTACGTAGAAAACTCAAAATCTTAATAACTAACTAAGAGGTCATGTGTTCAATCTATGGTGTCACCTACCTAGGAATTAATTTCCTATGAATTTTCTTGACACTCAAATGTTGTAGGGTCAGGCGGTTTGTCCCGTGAGATTAATCGAGGTGCGCGTAAGCTGGTCCGGACACTCACGAATATAAAACAAAAAAAATCTTAATAAAATTACAATCCATCGCAAAGAAATCTACAATGTGAAAAATTGCTGAAATGACACATAATTCTCTTCCTGATCTCAACTGGAAAGTTACTATTAAATTTTTGTATCACTTGCACTATACATTTACCACTTTTAACAAGAGATAGAGAAAAATTTAACCAAAATTAGCATGGTCAAAACTTAGAAGTGTTTTTATGGAGGACAATGTATAATCAAAGTCAATGGACTTGTTTTATAGTACTTGGACCCATCTTAACTAACTATTTTCTATATATATATATATATATTTTTTTTTTTTTTTTGTCAAAATCCAAATCCTACGAAAATTACTCTTCACCCAATTTCAGAGATGTTAGCTCTTCTTGAAATGATTTGGTTATTATTTTTCTTTTTTTTTTTAATTAAGAAAATTGATCATGTTGATCTCTTTCTACTTTCTAGTATCTTCTTCATTTGAAAATAAAATAAGATCATCTCCGACTTGGGGCCAATTTTTTAAAAATATATAAAGATCATTTCATTCTTACAAGGACTTTTTTTAAAATATATCATAATAAACTAAAATATTTATAAAATATAGTTATATTTTAGATTCTATCGGTGTCTATGATTAATAGTTTCTGAAATTTTCATTTATTTTATAAATGTTTTCAGCAGTTTTGTCATTTACATTAATTTCTCTTTTTTATCTTATATATTCCATTTTTTACCTAACATGAATTTATTTATTATTAAAATTTATTTAATAAATAGATTGAAATTTAAAACTAACCTAAACTTGTAACATCCAGCGTTGAAATATAAATTTTCGACTAAAAAATTAAATGTTTAAATATTTCGTTTCAAATAATTTTGTTAATATAAAACAGTTGAAGTACGTGAAAATTAAAAACCTTAAAAATAACAATAATAAGAATGTCAATTAGGGTCGAATATACTATATAGTGTTCATGTGGCAATAAATAATTACACATAGTAATTAATTCTTAAAAACATATTTGAATGACATTCTTATAGTAACATAACAAAGAACATAACAAATGATAAAATTAAAATCATGCTGTTTTTTATTTTTTATTTTTTTAAAAAATAATTAATATTATATTTTGTTTGGAGAAATTTGGATGAATATTGTGGGGTTTTATCATGATTTGAATAATTACAAGTAATAATGGAGTTATAATTGCTTAAGATCTTTTAGAATTGTATGAGATCTCCACTTAAAAATTTAATTTTGTCTTATCACATGCTTCAAGCTTCTTTAGCAATGAATAATTATTGGAAAAAATTATTATTTTATTTTCTTTCTCAATATAAAATTTATAAGATATGATATTTTATGAACAAGCCCTTAATATTTAACTATTTTTATATACTCAAAACATATCATTTCATTATTTAAAGATACTTAAATAGGCTTATAGAGTAAAGTTGAATTTAGTATGAAAACAAAATCATATGGTATAATATCAAAAATGTCACTTCTTAATCACTCTCTCTTTCTCTAACTTTATATATACTCTCTCCATTTTTTGAAAAAAATATATATATACAAGAGAGCCTAAGAAATTAAAGGTATTTTTAGAAAAAAAATAAAGGATGAATAATTATTCTTCTAACCATATTTTCTATTCTCAAGATTTAAGAAAAATTTCTAAAACTAAATGGAGATTTGTTGAAAGCTCATAAAGATAACAAATAATAGTCATAGTTACTGTATAAAATGTGAGTCGTCTAAGCCTTTTTGTTTAAAATTATGATCTCAATCCGAAGTAATTTTAAGTTTAGTATTTTTTATATATATAACATTTTGAGAGAGAGTTCTTGTAAATGGGGTTCGAAAGAATCATTCTATGTTATGGTTTGTAAGTTTCGGTTTTTACCAACCAGTGGTACAGTATACTTTCGATCAAAAGGTCAAAAAACCAGTTCAAATCCTTACCCTTACATGTTGTTGAACACATTAAATATAGAGTTATTCAAAGATATATATGTTGTTGATTTGTTTTCCATGTTAATGAAAGGGAGAAATATGATAGTTCAAAATTGGTGAGTACTTTAGAAAGAATGCATTTATGAAGAAGATTGGAAAGAAGGTAGAGTGAGTTATTATGTATGTTTGGGATTGGTCCAAAGCTTTAAATGAAGAAAGGGAGTTTGTGTTTTATGAAGTGATAGCATTAAGTTTAGGGTTTGAATTGGTATGTTATATTTAATTTAACTCAAGCTTTTTGGTCAAAGTCATTGCTATCAATCTTCCTTAATTGATGCTATAGGTTTTCCATACATTTAATATTGCCTTTTTCAAACACACAATCATTATATCCTTAGTATCTTCATAACCCTATTTATATAACTTTCATATTATCAATGCCTAACTTCTATTCATCATCTGTCTCCCTACCACTTCATGCCCACATTAACTATTTCTTCACCCAAAATAATAATAATAATAATAATAATAATAATAAATTTTTATTGTATAGTCATAGTTACTGGTTTGGAGTTCTTTACATCAATGTTTTGATAACTAATTTCTACATTGATAACTCCATGCCCATTGACTACTTCTTCACCAAAAGCAAAAAAATGGAGAGATTACTAGATGTACTACAACTTTAATGTTGTACCATATTTTTGTTACATTAATTTTTCTTGGATTTAGACATGATACTTACTTTAAATGCAGTTAAGTTATTATTTTCAGTTAAGAAATAAGTGAGTTGAGTAGATCGATTCTAAACCTTTTGATCAAGAACTTGTTTTAACCAATTGAATTATTTTCAAACTGACTACCAGATTATTTGAAGATGGATTTTATTCATAGCTTGAAAAGCTTTTCTTTTCATTATTATTATTATTATTATTATTATTATTGAGATAACATGTTGGGTTGAGAAGTTAAATAAGGATTTATATCACCAATTAACTCCCCCCTAGGTTTTATATACATAGAAGTTATCGTACGGACACGCATTTCAACAGGATAACAAAGCTTTATATTAAATTAAAAATATAAAAAAAAATTAGTGTAAATTAATTAGGGTTTAGCACAAGAACATAGTGCTTTACTTACTCATCCTCGACATTTTATCAAAAATATCCATATAACCCTAAACTATCACACATTCCATATTATATATCATCACATAAATATAGAATATAGAGGAAATATAAAATTAAAAAGAAATAATATTATTTTCAATGATACGCAACAACGATGAGTCAAGCATACGAGTTTGAACACATCATCAAAAAGTTTTTGTAGTGTTTGTGAAAGTAGTAAAAAAGGGAATAGAACTAGAAAAAGGGGAAATGGAAGGAGTGAATGTGGTAAAAACCAAAGTTTGAAAGGGTAAAAAATAAAATAAAAATAAAAATAAAAAAAAAGGTAAGGTTTTAGGTTAGATACAAAGTAGTTTCTCGGAACACAAAGCAAAGGTTGAATTGAAATTAGAATGTGTGGGTGTGCAGGCGTGACACCAAAGGCTGTCAAAAGCCCCCACTCCCATTTACTTTTTCTTCCCCCCCCCCCCCCCCCCCCCCCCAAATGTATCTTCATACTCTATTATCTTAAATTATCGGTTAATCTAATATCATGATATTGTAAAAGTTTGAACATACATTTTCTTAAACTATCTGCTATGATATCATTTTCAAAAATTTACTTGATGGATGAAGGTAAATTTAAGATTGTATCATCTAATAGTAAGTATGTTATTGTTTCATCATTTGGGTTATGAGAAAAAAATTTGAAAAAACCCTCATATTATCAAATATGGTATCAATGCTCATAAAGCTTGAATAGGTATTCGATTCAATAAGATAATTGAGATTTGATCAAGAATGATAACCTAAAAGAGACATCATCTTGAGGGGTCATGTTGAGAATCTCACATTGAAAAAACTAGGTGGATTCACACTCCTTATAAAATAAATGAGTTACTCATCCAATTATCAATTAGTTTTGATATGGAACCTCATACTATCAAATAGGTAATTGTTTTTTTTTTTTAACACTACAACCATTTATTTGCTAATTTTCGTAATAATAACATTTAGAAATAATGTACGATCTACAAAATAAATTAATATGTTAGTCGATGATGTGTCAAATTAGGAATAAGAGTAGTATGGGCTACTCTATTACTAGAAAATTTTCCAGGGGAGTTATAACGGTGACACTAAATTTTCATTGAACATTTATCTCAATATTTCTGCATTTTAATGGATTCAATATTTATATGATATTAAAAATAAGCAATATGTATTAATCATTTACTAATATCATTCTAATATATGCCAATGTTTATAATTTATTGAATATCCACGTGTAAATACTAGTTTAGGAAATGTTTTAATAAGGTAAATTATTGTAACATTTGTACAAATATAACACAATTAAATGGGATGAAATGGATATCACTCCATACTTACAAAGTAATCTTGATATATTTGCTTTGAGTAAAAATTGAATATTGATCAAATTTAAAATAAACATAGTTCAATTGACACTGTACTTATACTATCAACTTCGAAGTTAGATGTTTTGTTTTCTCACTTCATAAGTCAATCTCAAACTTTTACAAAATATATAAAAATAAATAAAATTTGAAGTTTAATGTAAAAATTAAAAAAT
Source organism: Cucumis cinereus (assembly GCA_037974625.1). NCBI lineage: Eukaryota > Viridiplantae > Streptophyta > Magnoliopsida > Cucurbitales > Cucurbitaceae > Cucumis > Cucumis cinereus. The sequence continues at coordinate 11,868,222 of JBBPDJ010000026.1, forward strand.
AGAGTTGATATTAGAAAATTTATTGTAAATGAGAAAACTGTTGAAAATATTTACAAATATAACAAAATTTTAAATTCTATTAATAATAGATATTGATAAACTTCTATCAGTTTCTATCAATGTCATCGATAGACAGTAATAGAAGTCTATAAATATATTTTATTGATAAAATCTAAAATTTTATTATATTTTGTAAATAATTTGGTTCGTTTTACTAGATTTGAAAAATGTTTCTTGATATTATTTATTGCTATAAATAGAGGATTAATATAATAGAGTTACCCTAAACTATAAATCATATTCTAATTAAAAAAAATAAAGATTTCAAAAACTATTTTTTCATATGAGTAAGAAAATAGTATTTATAAATTTAATTTAAAAAACGAAAATCTAAAATCCAAAAGTTACTAAACATGACTTAATTTATCTTATAAACCCTACTTCCCTCCCCATTAGTTTCTAGGTTTTCTTATCTATTTTCATTTAATATTTTTCAAAAACTAAACAAATTTTATTTTATAGAGAATTAAACTAGAAAACAAAATATAATTTAAAAGAAAAAGAAAAATTGATTTGAATTAATGAGAGTGTGTTGTGTGTTCTTAGGGTTTAGGAGTCCGTAAGAATCACGAAATGGTGAATTATTATTATTATTATTATTTAATTTTATGGGGTTTCCCATATGCAATTATTAAACCAAAACATAATCATTCATTCATTTTCTAAAATACCCAACTTTGGTTGGTTATCTCTATGCATTTGTCTCCTAACCCTAACCCTAACCCTAACCCTTTTAATTAATAATTTAATAATTTCCCAACCTTAAATTATTTATTATTATTATTCAAATTTCTTGCTTTGTAATTCCCCCACCCCCACCCCCCCTATATTATTAAAATAACCAATAACTATATTTTGTAGGCTTAATTAAAACTAAATTAATCCTAATTATGTTTAAATTTCAGTGCTTTTTTTAAGCTTCTATTCTGTTTTGTAATTCTTCTATTCCCATTTCCCACCTGTTCTCTCATTCAAAAACACTTCCATGGAAGATTCCTTTCTCTCCTTTTTCCCCTATATTTTTTTTAATTAAATGAAAAGACGAAAATACCCTTAACCTTAATTATGATATCAAATATATATTTTTATTCATAGTATATGTCCCCACAGTTGATGAGTCTCTCCTAAATCATTTCAGGTAGGAGAGAAGGATTAATTAAGTGTGACAAAAACTTTCAAACTGCTTACTCATTTGTTGTGTATTTACAGAAAAATTTTAGACACACAAGCACATTAAATCAATAATTTGACCATTCATTGATACCATATATCCTTAAATAAATAAATAAATAAAAAGTTCAATGTTGATGTTAAAGATTAAAATATTACAAACTTGTATTTGTTAATCTCAAAATGAATATAACTACTAAAATAAGATATATAATTTAGTTTGAAGACTTCAAATTTGGTAACTATTTTATTTTTTTTTAATAAATTAGTTTACCCAATTGTTGTCAAAGAAAGCTCGTAAATTTGGATGATGTCTAAACTCACTATGGTCTTAAAAAATAATTGTTTTTATTATTAACTCAAATCGAACATTATTTAAATATGATGTGTACTAATAATTGGGAGGTTTATTACTCCTAATTTCTTATTCCAATTATACTAGAACAACGTTTAAAATGTAAAAAAAAAATAAAAATAAAAATAAAAATAATGAGAAAAAGAAAAAGGTAAGTGGTGGGCAGTGGGGGGAGGGATTTGAGACATAAATGCGAAATTAAAGTGTTTGTCCAAAACTCAGTTGACCTCTTTTGTTTCATATTCAATTCTCTGTCTCTTCTTTCTCAAATTCCAATACCCACAATTTCATCTATTTTATTTTTCTCATTTCTTTTAAAAAAAAACAAATACAAACATAAAATCAATAATAAATCAATAAATAATAACAAACTCCATATTTATATTTATATATATATATATATGCCAATGACAACATTTGTAGTATAAAACTATTTTTGTGATTTGTCACATCACATCAAGCAATAGTGATTTTGTCATTTTTAACACATTTTATTTCATAAGAGCTTATGGTTATGGTCCAAATTATTACTCACTTGTTTACCAATTTCAAATCACATTTCAATCTAAACATTTTTATACAAAAATGGGCTACCAAAAAAGAAATAACAAATACAATTTCTTTTCAAGCTATATAATAATAATAAAAAAATTATCATTATTGACATGTTATATTTTATTCGTTAAATTACAAATTTAGTTTCTATAATTTTAAAAAACTTGAATGCTAGCCTCTATATTTGATAATTTTTTTATAAATAATCCTCGAAAATCTCTTTACATTAGTTATTAAAGATTTTATTAAACCGTAGGGATTGACTTCTAATCATAGTCCGTAGAGTACGAGCAAATTTGTAATTTAACATATTTTTAATTCATTTACTTTGAATTTGTTCAAATTTAGTTTATATATTTTTAAATGTTTAATTTTAGTCCGGACACTCTCATTAAATCCTAAATTTAGACACTAGTATAGACTTTCTCCCCCAAAAAAAAAAAAATACATCTGTTGATATTTTTCTTATAAAAATTAGAGATATATATTCACATATTACATCTAGAAATTATTATTATCATATATTTAATTTTAAAGAATAATTAAACTAACTTTAGAATTATTTCAACTCACATTTTTTTCCTTTAGTTATTTTATGTGCCCATGCATTCAAATAGACACACACATGTTATTTATGAATATCTCCCATCCTTTTTTTTATAAGGTGATATTTTACTCATAATTATTGCTTACAATAAATAGCATCTTCTACAACCTTTTTTTTTAAAAAAAAAAAAAAAACATGACAGTTGTGTCATTTAACTTATTTTCTATTTTTTAAGATAAATTTGAAAAACCATACCCTTTTTAAATATAAAAACTTAAACCAAAATATTTACAACAGATTATGAATTTGTAAATATTTTAAGAAATTTTATAATTTAAAATAAAATTTCTTTTTAAAAAGTAATGTATGATTCTATAAATTTTATAATGTAAATAAGCGAAAAAGTTGAAAGTCTTTTGGTAAATATATATATATATATATATATATTTGTTTATTGCGAAAGGAAAGTAAAAACAGATGATTGAAATCAATTTTACCCTTCTTTTTATATATTAATCAAATTTGAAGTTTTGAGAAAACTTTTAATTATAATATAGTCTTTTATTAGTCACATCCTTTTACTTTTATGCCTACCAGCTTTTTTAACTCAAGGTTTATCAACTTGGACCTATCTCAAAATTAAATAAAAAATAAATAAATAAATAAAGAAAAATAAAAAGAGAAGAAATCCAAAAAGAAATTAAAAGAGAGAAAAAGAGAAAAAGTAAAGATTGCAAGAGAATTCTCATAATGTTATCATGTTCTCCAAATTTAATAATTCTACTCAACATCAAAACTTTAAAATGTGTTTTAATCTTATAAAAGTATTGATGAAAATATATGATTATTTTTTTAAAAAGAAAATGATATAGGATAAAAAGTTAAAAAATGATTTAAATTCATAAATTAACAATTTATAATTTATAAACAAAAACAAAAGATTTATTTAAATATATATAAGAATTTTCTTGTTTAACAAATAGACAAAATAGTACCAGTAAAAAACAACAAAAGAAAATTATGAGGAAACAATAATTATAATGATATAACTCTTTTCTATCCTCTACGATACATCTAAGTCATATATATATATATATATGAAACATATACCTACACGTACGTTACACGCCAATTTTTATACAAACAAAATTCAAAACAAAAATCTCATTATTGTTGTTATTTATTATTTTTTTACCGATTTAATCAATCTTTATTTTTTTCAAATCTAACATAGTGTAAGTCAATTTTGTATTTTGAATCATACTATATTAAAAAGAAAATTCATTTGTTATTTTTTGTGGACAACTTTTATTTAATAATAAAATTGATGGAAATTATATTATTGAATTGCGCTGAATTAGAAGTCCAATATTAAATACAATTATCTTTCATAATATACATATAATGATTCTAAAACATTTAAAGAATGCGTAATAAAAGTTTTTGATTTAACAAATTAATAGTGAAAAAGAAAAAGGGTAAAAAAAATTGAGATATATAATAAAAATAAACTTATTATGAATGCCGCGAAGCTTCTTCTTCTTCTTCTAAAGTATTTTTCTACTTGCATTGAATTTCTAGAAAAAACAAAAACAAAATTTAAAATTATAATTTCAGTAGGAGGTAATAATCAAGTGCGGTTAAGACATAGCGTATAATCAGCATCAATACCTAATCATGTGGATGTAATTAAATCCACGAGTATTAAGAGTTTTAAATAGAAAAGAAAAGAAAAAAGAGAGGTGGGGACCACAAAGGTCAGAAAGACATTTGATGAATTTATTTTTGTTTTTGTTTTTGTGATAATTAATTTGGGTTTTGTTCATCTTCTCAATGTTGTTTTCTGATGTGTGATGGAGAAAATCAAACCGGGTCCACGTGGGTGAACATAGCCCCAACTCCAATTAAAACACACACACACATTACTTGTGCAATTATACAAAATACCAATTTTGGGTGGGTCCAAAGATTGAAATGTAATCAAGATTATTAAAAGTCAGATAAGTATTTGAACCAAAAATGAGAATGTGAATCATGAAAATGAATTTGATATTACAAATCAAACTCGAACTGCTCAATTTAAAAAGTATAAAACCCACAAATTATTAAATAAAAAATTTTCCCTCCAAACTCTAACACAAGGAGCCAACAAATACAAAAGAGGCTGACAAAATAATAGCATTCGTAATAATGAAAAATCTTCTTTACATAGACTAATTTAAACTATAAAAAAGAATTAAAAGATTATTGTTACCAATTCCATAATTTACATTTTTCTTTTTTCTTTATTCTTAGTTTTTCTCACAATTATGATCCAGTAACTTCTCTTTAATTACGAATATACAAACAACCTTATTAAAATAATTAATTCTTTAAAACATTTGTAGTTCCATTACTTTTAAACCAATGTATAGATTAAAAATTTTTAAAAAAATGGAATAAGGTCGAGCTAAGAATGTATTAAAAAGAGAAAAAAAAATGTAAAAAATTCAAGTGAGGTTCGACAAGTTTAGATAAATATTTTTTTAATGTTAAAGGTATTAATGCAATCTTTGAAAGTTGTTTAAGAGTATTTTTTAAAATATTTTAAAAAATAAAACTAAACAATTTTTTATTCTTTGATAATTAAGATAAATTTAAACATTTACCGAACCAACTGTCCACGTAAGTCATAAGAAACGTATTACAATTCTCGAATTTTAAAAACTTATTTAAAGATTAGTGGAAAAAACTGAAAATTGGAAGGAAAAAGAAGCAGGGGTAAAGTGGTAATTTAAGAATGATGAGTGGGTGTAGTAAATAAAAACCTCCCTTTATTATGGCGCCTGCGCCTCTTCCTTCCGTTTCCACTTCTCTCTTTTACAAACAGCGACGAACAATGAGACACACCCAATCCCCAACTTGACCCCTTTTTTCTTTTCTCTTTTTCCCATACACCCAAAAAACTAAATCCGGCCAATCTCCGACGACGACAACGCCGGCGGTGTCTACGGTGTTGCATTGAGCTCCGTTAATGGCGTGGGTCAAATCCCTTCAGTGCAAATCCAGAGCCTTCGAAGACGTTTATCATCCTACCCCTAAGAATCTAATCCCCAGTGCCAGTTGCCGGAAAAGTGTTCAGAATCTCAAAGACGTCGTCGAAACCACCAAATCCAAGCACAAAAAGCCCAAACACTCCCCGCCGGAAAAAAAACCGATTTCCAAGAACCCAAGGCTCGCCAAATCGGAACCCGGTTCGACTCCCTGTTCCCGGCCCAGAATGAGCGTTTCGTCTCGTCCGTTAATCAGGGCCGACGATCTTATCTTTCCGGCGGTGTCGGAGTTGCCGGAGGGGCACCATTCCCGGAGTGTGGTTGAGATAATCTTCCACACGAGTTGGAGTCCGAAGGCGTTTACGGGTCGGATCGAAATGATTTTCAAGGTACAGAACGGGTCCAAGACGGTAGCTCGGTTTGAAGAGTATCGGGAAATGGTTAAGGCTAAGGCGGCGATGGGATGTCCCGTCGACGAGGAGAATGCGCGTTGTGTCGCCGATGGGAACGAGGTCATGAGGTTTCACTGCATGGGTCCCACTTCCGACTCGGCAAAATACGACGGATGCGGCGGCGGTGGCGGCGCGTGGAGTTTCCCTGGAATGAGAGGGTCGTCATCGGCGGCAGCGATTTGTACGTTCGCCGGAAGTGGAGTGGCTCACGAGAACGCCGGCGGCGGGAGAGGGAGAAGGGCGATGTTAGTATGTCGGGTCATCGCCGGACGGATTTCGAAGCAAGTGGTGAAACCCGACCCGTTTGTAGAAGGCCGAGTTGGACTCGACTCAGTGAGTGGGGATAATGGCGAGTTACTCGTGTTCGACTCGCGTGCGGTTCTTCCCTGTTTCCTCATCATCTACAAATTGTAAAAATTAAAAAAAAAATGCAAAAATCATTATTATAATTTTTTTTTAATATTTTCGGATTTTTTGGGCTTTTTTTTTGGGATGAGTTGAAAATCTTTTCAATTTTCATCATCTTGCATTTATCAACACAATTTTTCTCTATTTTTGGGGCTTTTTTTTTTTTAATTCTCCAATTTTTTGTTTGTGACCGTTGTTGATACTAATCGTTTCATTAATGTAAAAAAAAAATTGTGTTGATAAATGCTAATTAACCATAATTTACGGTTTATCTGGATTTAAATGTTAATTAATCATGGGCTAATTTATTTTATCTTCAATGCAATTTTGTAGCATTTAAGACGAAAGATTTTGGTAGGAATCGTTATTCCTTGGAATTGGCTCAGAAATTCACGTGTTTGGCAAATTAGAAAAGGGAAAGATTTTGTACTTGAAAATGATGGGAAAATTAAATTAAATAAAATTAGCAAATAAATAATATTCCATTTAAATTTCCCATTCTACAACTTTAAGGTTATATATATAATTGTATTAATATATCATTTATTGTATTTTTAGAAGTATTTTGAATCTCTGTCGTTTATGGATGAAATTGAAATTAACGAAATATTTCCAAATAATTAAAAATAATTAAACAATATCCTCATATGTAATTAATGAATAAGAAACCTGCTCAATTATAGGTTTATAGCTGACATAATTCTGTACATATTTCAATTTCATTAATTTTTTTTAGAAGAGTTTTCAAAAGTGATGTCATTTTTTTTTCAATGGTTGATTTGTTTTTTCATTGAAAATTGATGAGAAGCTTGTAGAATATTTATTTCCTAATTTTGAAAACGAAAATCAAAAGACTTCATCGTACCATTGAAAACAATGAAATGAAATAGCAAAAAGGAAAGAAAAATAAAACTCACTTCGTGTTCGTATTATATTATCAACCTCGAAATCAGTTGTTCGATTCTTCGGTTTACAAAGGTTGTGCAGGGATTAAGTATAGGGGAAGTCAAGGTTGTGCAGCACAAACCTTGCTTTCCTTGACAGAAAATGAAAGGCATAATTCAAATAAAAACTAATTTAGATGTTGCCATTTCACTATCTTTCACACCCAACTTTTTCCCTCTTTAATTCCCCTATTTAACAAAGCTGCATAAAGTTATGCAAATCCTATATACATCTTCTTCACTTCAACATCAAATTCCACATCTATGCTTCCAAGCAAAGTTCTTTGCATTAAAGTAATATCCAATTAACAAAACAAATCACTTCACAATTCTCTTATTTGTAGTTTAGTTTCCTATCTTCACCTACACGTTGACAATTAGGGACGTGGACATAAACATGCATCAATTGAAATGTGGGTACGCATCTTTTTCAGAAGAGTCTGAGAATAAAACACTTAAGACGGGAGATGAAAGTGAATAATCTCATACCATTGTGAATATACGCAATTCAACTTTCTAGTTTTAGATAGTGGTGATGATGTTTATTTGAAGGAAACTAGAAAGACAGAGTGTTCAAGTACTCAACTACAAGGATCTATCAGAATAGCCCTTTTTTACTATTGGATGGTGTACAAGATAGATTTTAAGGCTCCTACCCAAACTCACCAAATCATTGGACAGTGAAAATGGCATTTGACCAGATTCTCCTTAGAAAGTGGAGGCAGAGGTTGAAAGGGTTGATGGCTTGATTTGTCACATTGGCTTTTGTGGTGAATATAGACATTTGTAAGGTGGATATTGAGAAGCAGCCAATACCATCCTCAGATGCAATTTCCATCTTTGGTGCATCAATGGATGAAAGTTCATCTACCTGCATTATTGGTACTCTACTAGCACAAACAATGGCTTATCATTCAATCGCTCCCGACCCTGCATCATCAAGAAATCACCATTTCAGCAATTATCGACAACGGGTGTCAAAAAAACACTCTTAAATCCAGTTCATACACAAATGTACATTCATTGAGATAACTCTTGAATCTCATCAATTCGATATTAAGCAACTACGCTTCACACACAGATGGGTCCACAGAAACAGAAAAATGTAACCTGCGGCTGCAGCAATTCACCAAACCACTCCATTATTTGGGACAATTTATTCAATTTATTCAATTTATTTCATGTGACTGTCTCATAATAACCGTTGGATATGGATTAAAAATTCAACGTCTTCTAATAACCATCAAATACATATTTGAGTTACTTCTTTCATAATCAAATTGTGAAAACTACCGACCTCATTGTGGCGGCCTTATCAAATAAGTTCTCCTATCTAGGAGGTCTCCATAGAAAGCCTTTTGTTTTCTTTTCAAAACTAATCATGAGAAAGCAGGGTAGTCCACAAAATCTAGTTATTGTACCCTTTGGGTCTATTTGAAATAACTATTCAAGTGCTTAAAAAAAGTTCAAGTGTTAAGCAATTGATAAGTTATTTCGAACATGCTCCTGATTACTACTTTACTCGTCTATAGTTTCAGCATAAAGAATAACTTAACTTGTCCAAATCCTATATGTAAGTCATCTAAGAAGAAATGAAAAAGAAAACAGAATAGAGAAATCTTAAAGAATAGTCATTCAAACGTGATTGTCCTTATCAACGTTTCACTATCAGTATCATAATTCTAATGCCGTGATTTGTCTAACCAACAGAAGAGCATTGAAATCAATAACTAATATCAACTTAGACTAGTCAAGACTTGCGGTTTCTGGAGGAAAACAAATGCTAATAACTTGTCATTTTGTGAGCAAATGGTGGTTAGAATATTCGTTATCCGTGAGTGTCCAGACCAACTTACGCACACCTCGATTAATCTCACGAGACAACCCGTTTGATCTTCCAACATTTTGGTGTCAAGGAAACTCGTAGAAAATTAGTTACTAGGTATGTGGCCAACATAGATTGAACCCATGAACTTTTAGTCATTTATTGAGACTTTGTCTTTTTTTTTATGACTAGGCCAACCCATGATGGTTATTAAAACATTTATATGTAATCTCAAATTTGTGACAGTGAGATAAACACAAAAAAAATAAACATAAAGAAAAGAAAAACAGGGGAAAGAAAAGTTACAGAAAAAGCCAAACATGTCCTAACTAACTATTCCACCAACTTTGAACTTTATAAATATTGACAAAAGGAGTTTGAAGAGTTATGCACACCTTTAAATCTGGCAATTCAATGACGCAAGCACATTCAATTACTTCCGCTCCAACACGTTCTGAAAAACAACGCATTTAGGTTACAAATATTTGAATAATAATGAAAAGAATATGTTAATTTTTCTTATATAGATCACAAGACAACAGAATGAGCAGTTTAAAACAACATTACATTAAACAAAACCAAGGTTCTGAAACAACTTGATCAACAAGTTAGGTTTAATGTCCAGGTTTCGTCATGCAAACATATTAGAATTTTCACTCACTAATCAGTTAATATTGAACCATAACATCAATTATTTGGCTTGTTATCTGAAACAGACATATACTGTAGTAAGTACAGAATCTCTGTTTATGCACTGTCTTTATACTAAAGCTTCAAGGCACTGGCTTAGACTTTACATAACAAAAGGACCTCATATCAAACAAAAAAAGGCATCGAATCTGGACCCAAAACTGCAGTCTTTATATGATAGATTTTTCTACCGTTAGCAAATAGTTCTTGTGCCATAAGTTATAATATCCCTTTATATATGGGGCGTAACTCATTAGTTAAAGCACCAATTACCATCCCAAACATTTGAAGGTTCGATCTCCGGCACCACAGTTATTGAACAAAAAAGAAAAATTTCTTTAGCTTATATAAGAATATCACAGAGAGCTCACCAAGTAAATTCATAGCTGCACGGAGAGTGCCACCAGTAGCAATCAAGTCATCCACCACCAAGGCCCGTTCATTTGGTTTGACAGCTCCAACATGCATCTCAAGGCAATCACTTCCATATTCTAATATGTACTTTTCAGAAATAACTTCTCCTGACATGGTGATAGATAGTTGATTGAAATTCATTACTGACATAGAAGGAAGATTTTTTTGTCCAGGATCTCAGATAATTCAACTTATGCTACAAGCATGAATGCGGGATCCAAAATCCAACTTTTAATTTAATTCAATGTACTCCACAAAAATATCGTAATCTATCTCCTATGGATGATGATTAATTACTACCAAAGCCAAGTTTGGGAGCTTTAAAAAGGTTAGTAAGGGAGTTTTGGAGTTTTAAAATGATTTTAATCAATAAAATTAAGTTTAATAAAATCAAATTTGTAAAACCAAATATTAAATTGATTTTGTATTATTAACACATGTTTTGGACAGATCATGAACATAAAATTGATTCTAACCATTTCATAATCACTCCCCAAACATGCCCTCAATGCTAATAAGAACAACTACTTTAGTACAACCACTTTCTCTTGAAGGTATAAGGAGAAACTTGGAGGCAAAAGGTTAAGCAAAGTAAAGACTTGAATGCCTGTGATTTCCAGATCATGGACACATTTGTGCCAGAGAGAGGAAGAGCACACTTAGTTAAATGAATGCTTAATAGGTATACATGATTACCAGGTAGCTTCCTTGGTTTCCTTAAAGGGATAAATTTTGCTCCTATAGCCAATGCAATTGGAGGGCCAAATATAAAACCTCGAGCTTCAATTCCTGCCAAGCAACACCAGATTTCAGAAATCAATGTAGATGGCATGATATTTACTTTGATCAAAAAGTGTCATATGTAAACCACATCACTTCTAGACAAATAATAACAGATGTAGCTAGGCAGCTTAAGAAAGGTAAGCAGGACAGCAAAACAAGACAAGCAAGAGCATGAATGCTTGAAACTACTTGGAAAGAAAATAATGCTTGAAATGAATAAGAGAAACCTGGTCAAACTAAGACCAGTAAATCTCATCATGATATTAATATCACAAGAGAACCAGAGATTTATTTACTAGCTAAATGACAAGGAGTGCTGGTCAAAATAAACGGATAAAACTTCATGAACGGATAAAACTGTTTGAGTACTAAATTTTCAAAGTAAAGGGCCACATTTCCTTAATAAAACATGGACGCAAAATCTTTCAGCTGAATTCACTGAATTGAACCACTTACCCCCATTTGATAAAAGACATCTTAACAGAAATGGTTACTTATTTCATATTTGGATACCAATTAGAGTCATTTGTAAAAGAAGATATGCATTAATGCAAGGCTGATACGAATATATGGATCCACTAAAGTCCACTGAGCACAGGAATGAAAAGGTTATAAATCATCAAAGGACCATCACGGTGATTGAAAGAAATGAAGCTGGAGTTAAAGGATTAAGATTATAACGCAAAGTTTGTTATCCTACAACCATCACGGTGTCATGTCATTATCAGAAATATAAATATGTGGTCGTTATTTCTCTTGCTAGCACAACCCCCAGATATTCTCAATTAGTTTGTACTGTTACAAATACTCTTCATTAGATGTTATAATCAGAGGTTAATCCAAACAAAGAAGTACCAGAAATAATAAATAAAGATGTAAACTGTACTTTAAACAGGAGAACCACAATAAATAAAATCTATAGACCAACAAAGTAAAATTGTCAAGATGTTCAACAGTGCTAAGTTTAAAAAAAGTGACTTTCTGTTTTTCACATGAAACAAAGGGCATGGGCAGGACTATAAAAGATAGAAATGTTGATAAAGTAAACAAACGATTGAGTAAAAAAAAAGGCAGACTCACATTATTGGTGGAGCCAAAATGTCATGGTTCAATAAAAATCTATCCCATGAGTGCATACAAATATGAATCACATGGCCAGAGAATGAGAAAGAAGAAGCCGGAGAGAGAGAGAGAGTGAACCAATATTAGCTGATCAGGTAAAAAATGGTAACATACAGCAATCAGTGGCATAGCCCACCAATAAAGCTCATAGTCAAACATAGAATCACTCCCAAAACCCACAGTCACTTCCATTCATCAATGATTAAAATGTACCAAAAGCATTATAAAAAAAAACCGGAAATTCATGCAATGGGGGCACTTGTGCATCATTTAAAGCAACTTTTTTCTCGAAAGAATGGACCCCGCCATCTTCAGGCTAATCAAAAGCGACAAGTTTCTACCCAGCTTTAGATCATCCTCATCAAAGTTATAGAATACATTAATCTTTACTCAAAAATGGAAAAAATAAATAAAGAATATTATATTTCCTTTTCACCTGCAACAACCGAAATGTTTTTCCCTTTGTACCGCTCGACGAACAAATCAATAGTATCTTTGAATGCTTTGGGGTCGAGTAACAGAGTGGTTATATCTTGGAACATGATACCTGTCATTAAACCCATCAACAGTAAAAAAAAAAAACATCAAAACATATAATGGGTTCTCTTATTATAAACTAAACACCCCAAAAATTTGAAAAAAAAAAAAAAAACTCATCTTTCTTCCCTTAAAAGGAGCGAACCCAGAAACCATTTGACAAGAAAAAACACATATAACTTCAATTTGACCGATACATGCAGTAAAATCATAGAGTTTTCCAAAACAGCGAAGTGGGGTTTTAAAGAAACATGAAGAGAGGCAAACCTGGTTGAGGGAAATTGGGGACAACACGAATCTTAGTCCTGATGCCATGAATGCGAGGATCTTCGTCTTTGTACACTGACATTGTGAAAACTTAGAGGAGGGGAAGGAGATAAAGGTGAAAAGAGGGGTTATGAGACAGTGTGTAAGTGAGTGAATGGGAGAGAGAAGGGAGTTGAAAAGGGTATGGAGAGGGAGAAAAGAAGAGAAAATGGGTTGAAAGCAGAGAAGGGGAAGAAACAGAGAGAAAGAGGGATTTGGGTATAAATAAGAATGGAGGAAATGGTTGGAAAATTGTGAAGAGGGGATTTGAGAGAGAAGAAGAAGAGGGTAATAAGAGGAAGAAGGAGCAAGGAGAAAGGAAGAAGAAGGAGAAAAGGAAAGGCGCTGTGTGTTTGGTGATTTCGCGCGCTCTGCCACTCTCACTCACACGTCCGATTGGGTTTTGGGGCTGTCTTTTAATTTCATTTCGAAGAAAACTATTGTTTCTCATTATTATTATTATTATTTGATACATTGACCTAACAAATTATACTAAATTATAACAAATATTCCAAATTTGTTCTTTTATCTATGAACTTTCCTAAACGTATTAGATTTTTTTTATAATCTATATTTTTATTGAACGCAACCGTCAAACCATTTCGTATTTAAATTTATGTCCAAAGTTCTACTCTATACTACTTTTGTTTATTCTTCTTTCGACAGTTAGTAGCAACAAATGAAACTTTTTTCTTACGTAGAAAATTCAAATGTAGAGGATAAGAATGCACAACGAGAGTCATAAAATGTATTAAAAAATAAGCAAAAATAAGAACGAGAGTTAGAAATGAACTAGAAAGTAAACAAGTAGAAGAGCAAATTATAATTTGAGCTTACTTAAGTCAAAATGGGCTTTCTTTATTTCTTCCAATCAATTTACTAAAATATTATTTTCAAAATTAATTTAAAAAATAGCCTTTATACAAAAAGGGTCAAAAATCCAAATACATAGACCATAATAAAGAAATAATGAGAAAACAACCACAATTCTAAAAAAATGAAAAGCTAAAAATCAAAATAATTATCAACCCTAGTCCACAAATTATTGAAACAACTATTGGTGGTTGATTGTGTGTGTATATATATATATATATATATTTCTTTTATTATTTATTTTTGAGTTATAGTTCTGTTGTTTGTTATCTTTTAATGATGAGAATCTAAAGGTTGCTTTCAAATCTTGATGGTATTATTCTTTGCCTAATTCCATCATTTTCACATTAACCCTAAACTATATACACACACATTTAATTTAATAGCAACATGTACCTGCTTATCTCCTATTTTCATACTATCTTCCAAAATCTAACCACGTCATTCTCGCCAAATTAAGTATAATTGAATTTAAGGATGATGATCGATCGATCGGTCTCAATTTTGAACTCAGACCAATGTCTTTCACTGACACGTTCATTGCTGGCAATTGGTGTTTGTTGGTTTAATTAGGACGATGATGGTATTGTCGACCTTCGATTGTTCTGACGAATTGGTCGAAAATCAATTTAACATCTCAGGTCAAGTTTCCTGCAAAATTTTACTATATATATTGTAAATTTTTTTTTTTAATGATTCTGTCATTTAAACAATTTGTTTGATTTTATTATTATATATCCAAGTTTGGTAAAGTGGTTTTCAATTTAGGATCATTAATGCCACTAAAAAAATATGGCTTTTCTTTTATGTATCCCATGTTATAGATGTGGTCCTTTATTGTATTTAATAGTCCTCCTACATATTCATTAATTTTATAAATCTATTGATTTAATTAGATTTAAAGTTGTATTTTATTCTAATATGATCCTAAACTTTTAATTTTATATACATAAAATGTTCTAGAACTTGTTTGAATTATTGGATACATTTTTAATTTAGGAACCAAATAAACATAAATTTGAAAATATACAACTATTTTGTAATAAATTATATAAGTTCATATTATAACTATATATCACAATTATTCATTCCATTAAAACAAAAGATAAAATATTATTTTGGTCCTACTATTTTTAGTCTCGTTTTCTTTTAGTCTATTATTAAAATTAGTTAAATAGTAAAAATAATTTTCATACTAGAAAAACATTATAACAAAATAAACCAAAATATAGCAAAATATCGCAGTATATCTATGATGGATCACGATAGACCAAAACAGACTACTATTTGTGTGTATTTGTGTCATAATAGACGCAAATAATAATTTATCTTGGTCTATCGTGATCTATCAAAAATAGATTATGATTCCAAAAGTGTGTATTTTGTAAGATTTAGTGAAAGTACAAAAACAAAAATCTGACATTTGAGAAAAGAATAACCAAAATGAAATTGACTAAAATGGCATTTTAATCCAAATAAAAACAAAATATGTATTATGTTAGAAATTTCACTTCTTTTTGACAGAATGTACTTTAAGTTTAGCACAATAATTTACACCATAGGTTTAGGTTTGTGCATGCTTCCTTAGCTCCTACTAATATATTTTCATTCTCAATATGTGGTGTTTATATATATATATATATATATATGGCCTCAATAAATCTTACCCTAAGGACAAACTTTTTTTTAAAAAAGGTAAGTAGATGGTTTTTTTTTTTTTAAAAAAAATATTATTGTTTAATGTTGTGGGAATTTGCTTGTCACTTTCCTTTTTAAGGGCATGATGTATTTTATCGACTTTTAATTACAAATGCTTTGTCTTTGGTTTCTTAAAAATAAATAAATTACAGAAATATTTCTTTTAGAATGCTTTTAATTTGTCATTTGACGTTAAAAACAATAAAGGATTTAGAGAAGAACCCGTTATAAACTTGTTAATCCTAGTGAAACGGATTATTTCTATAATTTGTAATCTTTCTAATAATTTTTTATGGTAAATCAAGAAATATTTGTTTGGAAGTAACATATTCTTAGTGTAAGAATAATTTATAGACAAATTTAATATCAACTATATGAAATTTGTAATGAAATTAAAAGAATTATAATTTACAATGCATGCAATGTCAAGTATATATTTGGGATCTTGTGATTCTCTTTCCCTTTTTAATTCATAATTTGTAGACCATGAATTTAAGTTTGGTCCCTCCAACTTCTAAAATTTGTATTTAATCTTCTTAGTTACCATTTACATAGGACATGTTATATCTTTCTATTACGTAGTTTACGCTTAATCAACTTCAATAAAAGTTTACACTTATCCAAATTTTTATTTTATATATTACGCATCACCTCTAGGATGAATTCTTTATAGATTTTGCATCACGGTTTAAAGTTTTATTGGTTTGCATCACAATTTCAAAGTCTTCCATAAAAATAATAGAAGAAAAAAAATAACTTTATCCTTAAATATCAAGATCGAAATCATAATACTTTTAAAAAGATAGTGAAATTTGATCCTATACTTCATAGTTATCTTAAATTAAATAAGAAAATAAATAAAAAAATCTAAATTTTAATGTCTTCCTTCTTGTTTTCCCCTCTAGCACTATTGAGACTGTTAGATTGTAATTATAAATAAGCTCATTAATGTTTTTGTCTTTTCCAATATAATATGAAAGTTGTAAAAGAAAATTAAATATTAGAAAAATAAAAAATAAACATTATGATATTACAACAAATGAATGGAAATATAGATGGATATCCTAGTGGCAATAATAATGTTCTTTACTTTATTATGTTAAAAGTATTATCAATTGCTTTTTTTAATCTGTTTACCCAATAATCCAATATACACAAATTAAAATCTAAATTTGGCTTCAAATCAAAATTTAAGCTAACCCCACATTTAGGATATATATATATATATATATATATATATATATATACCAATTAAAAGTGCTTAAAAAGTTAAAAAGGGATTAGCTTTTGAGCAATCAATGGATGGGTTCATACTCAAATAATGGATAAAAGTTTGGCAATATATATATATATATATATATATATATATATATATATATATTATAATCTAAAAAAGGTTGAAAGGGATTTGGCACAAAAGGATTTACTCTTTTTAATTTCCAATGAGCAGTTTGAGTAATTTTGGTATGGAAGATGGCTTATCAAAACTACCATAATCACTCCTAGACAGATAATAATAGCCAATTAGATGGTAATTAATCATTTGATTAAGATCTTGTGATAATTTGTTGGTCATTTTCTATTATTTTCTTTCTTTTCACATTTTATATTAAAAGAATAGTTATTTAATAGATGGTTGATCAAATTTATTAGAATGAGTTATTATTAGATATTTTGATTGAGATGTTATAACGCAAATAATTTAACACAAGTCCTATTAAATTCTTTTTGATGTGGATGATTTTGGATGACAAGACATAATCAAAATAAAACAAGAAAAAAAATGATAAAACCAAAGAATTAACAAGATTCGAGTTAAATGGTAGCACCCTATAGCCAAAACAAGCCTAGAGAAGAAGGTTCAACTTGAGTCTTCGTTAAGGCCAAGTCTAACAAAATGTCCTAATACCAAAATGATTTAGAGAAACGTGTTCGGCCTCAACCTAGAAAATGGTCGATAAGGTATGCCTCGACTTGATGAGATAAAGGGTTATCCTAACATAGCTCCAAAATTCTACTAAGGATAACTGAAGTCATCTACTCCTTTGAATACATCATTATAGTTTTAGGAAAAATACGTTAATTCTCGCTCTCTAATTCTAAAGTTTTCACACTAATTCACTCTTTGACTTAAGCGTTGACGTATGTGTGCCAAACACCATATCAACATACAAATATTCTTTTTTCATATCACACTTTCCCCTTTTTAAACAAATTTGTCATTATTATCATGTGGTCGTACTCTTTTTCTTATCCGAATTTTGCCATATTTATATATATATATATACACACACACATACATACATACAGTTGAGTCTCAATCTTTCTCCCTCTCCACTTAATCTTTCTTCCATATTTGATATCATTTTTCACTATTTTGACCTTTTCCCATTATTGTTATTTTTAGAAAATGTTATATCTTTCACGTATTGTTTTTGATAAAAATTGAAAAGTTTGAATCAAATTGGATAACAGTCATGAGCCATTACAATAAACTCATTTATATTTTCCAACTCAATCTAAAGAACTGTTACGTGTCGGTCGACTCAATTAGTAAATGTTATTCAATATGAATAAAGTTTTTGTGTTGTTATCAAAGTGAGCTTAGTTGAACGATAATTGATATAACATTTTTCCTTGTCGTTGTTATAAAATTTTTGTGTGTGATTATATGAGTATGTCTATTTCAAATTAACTTTTCTTTCCCTGCCAAATGGTTAGAATAAAAAAATTTAAAAGAAAAACAAACGTAAACAAACCATCTAATCGACCTATTACATATAAAATTAAGAAAAAAAGAATATATCTTTTTAATCCTAAGTTTTGAATATCTTTTATTTTGGTCTCATAATTTTATATATTTTTACTATCTCTAAATTTCTTTACATTTTTCTTGAGTTTTAAATTTAGTTTCTATGTAGTCTCAAAATAGTTTTTAAAAACTTATTTTTTGTTTTTTAATTTGGTTAAGAATTCAACTCTTTTACTTGATAAAAATCTAAAAAAGAAAAAATTGACATGACCCAATAGTTATCAAACAGAGTCTTAAGTTTTTTGTTTTTTCTAATTAAGACTATAAACATCACTCCTATTTATTAGTATTTTTATATTTGATTATCTACATTTTAAGAGAGTTTTTAAAATCCTAATAAAAATTTGAAACTAAAACGAAAGTAGCTTAATTTTCAAAATCTAAAAATTAAAAATTAAAAAACAAAGTTGAATGATGTTAATAAAATAGCTTATTTTATTTTAAATTATTATTTTTGTTAGAAAAAAAGAAATAGATTTTTGTTATTGTGATGAATTGTAAGGATCCCAAGAGGAGACCAAAACTAGTGGAAGTGAATGCTCAAATGGACACTCTCATTTTGTACGGTCCACATTATTTTTCTATTTTCATTTTATTTATTCCAAAAAACTATTTTTTAAATACACAAAAATAACCATTTTGTTTCACTCACTTCATTTTTCTTATGCAATAACTCGTTCAAAATTTGCATGAATTAACATTTTCATTTCACATTTATACAAACTCTCAATGTGTCACACATTTTATTTTTATTTTAAAAAAACAAAACAAAGAGAATCATATCTAAATAATGAATAAATAAATAAAATTACAAAAACCATTCCTAAAATATTATGACAGTTATAATTATTGCGATTGAGATTTGAAAGTATAATTATAATTATCACTATACTTGACCGAGTGATTTTATAATATTATGATAACTTTCCAATCTCTAAGTATATATATATATATATATATATATATATATTTAAAAAAGAAAGGAATGCATTTTATGTGACACGGTAACAATTTGGAGTGTTTGTTAATAAGGTGTTGGTGAAGTTCCGACCGACACTCTCCTAACTGTCGGCATTCGGTTTCTGTTTTACAATTACAATAATAATAAATATACACCGCCGTCCGCCGACATTTACTTATAACTTCACTTCCAACTTTTATTACATCTCAAATTTATGGATTCATTTTTACTTTTTGTCGAATTATTAAATTCAAGTTTTCATTATACAGAAGTATTTTTTTTTTTTTTTTTAAATGAGAAGATTAAAGAAATGGTTGTGGGGGACAATGGCCCCTCTTATGAGTGGGAAGTGGGAGTAATTGAGGCAGGGAGATAAGGTATTGTATAAGTAATATATATATATATATATATATATATAGATGTAATATAGGGTTTAGGGTTTAGGGTTTAGGGTTAGGTGCCCCACAAATGAAGGGAATTGATGAAGATACTATTGAGTAGGTTCACAAATGGGAGATCTTAGAAGATTGCTCTAAGATCTTCTTGTCCCTACTTTCTTCTTCTCTCTAAATCAAACATACACTTCTTAATGCACTCATCTACTTTTTCCATCACTAATTCATCAAATTTTAATCCTAAAATTTAAAAGAGTTGTTTAGCCGTTGATAACACTGTAAAGAATTAGTAAGAAATGGAAATTGTTGTTATTTAGTTGTGGAGACATGAACTCTTTGAGCTGAATAAGAAGTGAAATTAGTAATGACGTTCTTCCAGGTTAAATTCTGAGGATGGTTTCAATTATTTGTTTTAAAGTTTTGAAGTATTTATTTATTTTTTCTATGGAAGGAAATGAGGTACGGTAACAAGTTGTAAAATAGTGATGCGCATAAATAGAAAAAAAAACTATATCATTAACTTTTTCAGTAAAATTAAAATGACGATGAATTGTTAAAATTAATATATTTATGGATGCAAGAAGAAGATGAACAACCAAGAAAATGAATAAAACACTTTTCATTCGTAGGTAAAGAGTTGCCAGCAAAGTAGTCGCTAGAGTTTTGATTATCTTAAGAAGTCCTTTTTTTGGTCCACTTGTTCTCGTTTCTTCATCCACAAACCTTACAATCGAGAGAAACAAAATAATATTTTATCAGAGAAATTATTTTAAATAACAAAACTTTGAAAGATATTTATAAATATAATAAAATATCACATTCTATTTAAAATGAACTGCAATAGACTACTATATATGTTTATCATGATACAAATAAACTGTAATATTTTACTATATTTTATAAATATTTTGGTTCGTTTGGCTATATTTGAGAATAACTCATTTTATTAATTAATTTACTCTTTCTCTTTCAAATTACATGACCTTAATTACTTCAAATGTGGCTAATACTCTTCGATCTCTTTTAGACATCTCTCTACACAAGCATAATCGAAAGGTTAAAACAAAACTCAACACATAATTGAAAGTTTTCATTTTTATATTATTGTAAATATAATTCAAACTTTCCTTTTTATAACAAAGTTAAAGAAAAATAGTAGTGACGTGACAATTTTAAAGTTAATTAAAATAAAGTAAAAACATTTTTGAAAGTAGACCTAACCCTTTTTTTTTTTTTGTTAGAATTTTCATTTGAATTTATTTTACTCAATTCTTTTTGTCATTCGATAAAAGTACTTCACTACAAACCCAAATCAAAGTTCAAATTGGTTTAGATGATTGTATAAACCGTAACCTTCGTACATTGTGATTAAAAAGCTTTTTATTTGTCGAGGGTTGTTCCAGTAGTCAATTAGGTTTGGTTGGATTACTGTGAGTTTAGCAAATCACTTACAGAGTTAGTAAGAACTCAGATGAGTTTTTTACGTTGTATTGAAGGGAGCTCAATTAAAACTTGAGAAAAACTTGCTTATGAAAGTAAGAGAGTGCAAATTTAAGGAAAATCTAAGTACTTTCTACTGCGGTGATCTCATACAAAATTTGGAAAAGCTTTATTGTGAAAGTGAGGGAAGTTCAAACTTACAAGAGCATAAATTGAAAATTTTAAAGTGGATTGTATGTGTATGTGAGTCACATATTAAACAAGTGTATACTTCGTTGTAGTTGCTAGATTTTTTATGTAGTGAAGTTTCTTTCCGTTGGGACACATAACCTCCCAGATATAGAAGAAATTGCATCGAATTAGATTATCAATCTCAGTATCTCACTATCTTTGCTGCTATGGCTTGATATCAAGTTGTTATATGTTTCTCAGTCATCTTACAAACATCGTGCTTGACTTTTTTTGTATTTCGTGTTAGATATGATTCGCTTTTAACTTTTCTAAATGATGAATGATATCGTGGGGTCAAAAAGAAATGAAACGTCCATAACCAAAAATAGGCTTTCCATGAAAGATGGTAGTGGGTCATACCAGTGCTTTCTCTTTTAAGTTTCTAAAAGGAAGGATTTGAACATAAATGATGGGAGATTGAATGAAAAAGTAGTGTGTTATAGATCATTTCCAAGAAACTAAATCTTCCTATTGTAATGTCTAAAGAGCTATTATTGTTAGCTTGAATACATTCAAAGTGCAATATGCAATGTGGGATTCCCTTTTCCTTTCCACTTAATGCTCTAAGTCTTTCTTTTAGGGTTTACCCCAATTCTCTAACAATATTTCACATTTAATTTTTGGTTTTTTAACTTTACAATAATTTTCATATTTGTTAAAGAAAATTATATTTGAATTTATAGGCAGATTCTTACCAAAACCTTCTTTTATTATTATCGTTGTTATTGTTTTCAAAACTTAGTTTGACTCGTGGAAGTATTCCAAAAAGTAGACAACAAAATAAATAAATGCATAGGTAAAACCATACGTTTTGTTTTTTGGTTTGATTTTAGAAATTAAAATGGTTTTGAATATCGTTAACTTCTTATGTCTTTATTTTAGGTCTTATTTAGTAACTATTTCCTTTTTTAAAAAAAAAAAAAAATTGGCTAATGTCACAACTTGTTAATTAGTTTTCTTTTAATTATAATGTATTTGTTCATGAATGTATGCTTTTAAATTACATATGATAGTCTTTAACTTGACTGGAGAAGCTACCATAGTCACCTTCATGGATGAAAGTGAAATTGGTTGTGGATGTGTGGTTGACGTTTATTCATCTTCATGCAAATAAAATGAGGGTATTTATGACATTTACAAATTAATGAATTAATGAATTAATTAATTAATCATTTTGCTATTATTCAAATTAAACATTAACAACTGTCATTCCTTTTGTTAGCCTGAAAAGAAAAGTGTAAAGGATGATGTCCCCTTTGATTGGGCCAATGGAAATGAGAAAGTCTACTTACCCAATAATGGAATCTCAACTCCAACATTGCCCTCATCAAATCAAAGAGGCATCCTATGTTACCAATGTCTAATCATCACCCAACTTTGGCCAACACAATTTAATTTAACTATCACATTTCAAACATCTTCTGTTTTTATTTTTATGATAATTAAATTTCTTCCTAATCTGAGGATTTTACTTGATAACTTAATACTTTGATAATCACATCTTTAAACAACAGTAGACTTTCAAGTTTATCAATATCTCTTTCTGATCTTAATTGAGCAGCTTGGTAGGAAACATGATGCAACTTATCAATCCTATACATGTTTGTTTCAGAATAAATTCAATCTCCATTTAACTACAACACTCACACAATTACAAACAACTTTCACAAAATTATTCTTCGTCTCGTGTTATTTAGCCGAGATCGAGATTGAGATCGTTTGCTTTTCGTGGGACTGCAGACTTTCTGTCCATCTTGGATTTTAGCTCGGTTTTTTCGGTATTCTCTTGACCGTAAAACAGCCTCCATAATGTTAATATCTTCACAAATCTCATGTCTTGAAAGACAGGATAGACCAGGAAGTATCTCTCTTCGGAAGTCTTTCAGTCTTCTTCCCCTTCTTAATTTAACACCAAAGTTCATATTCTCCATGTCAGTTACTTCAGATAACTGTGATGATGATATGGAGAACTCGTCGTCTTCATTGTTTTCTGTTTGATTTAACACTAGTAACTCAAAGGAATCACAAGAGTGTTGTGGTTGATCCCCCTGATCTTTTCCCATCTTATTAGATTCTGTTTTTGTGTTGCAATCATGATCAAATGCTGAATCAGCCAAAGACATACAAATAAGTGTTTCGACAGCGTTTTGAAGTAGAACTTTCATTTCAGAAGATTCTTCACCATGTTCTGATTCAACGCTACCAGAAGACCTATGATCTTGCCCACTGGAAAAGATGGTTTCTGTACTATGCAACTCCTTTTGAGTTTCATAGAATTGGGTAGACATGGGGAGATTCAAATTTTCCACCTTCTTCTCCCCACCTGAGTCATTTTCTGCGTTACAGGTAGACACAATTGATACGGTCACCGTCAATATGCTGTTGCAACCATCTTCCACAGCATGACTACAATCAGAGCATACTTCACTCTTTTGCAGCCTTGCATGGATGTCAGCAGGAGGCTCAATAACCGCCTCCAATTTTTTACTTTCTTCATCATTACAATAACTGAAGTCTTTAGAAAAGTTTACTGCTGATACTATTGGAGCCTCATCACATTGACAGTTATTCATTTCACCTGTACTTGTTTCCTTAAATTTGGACTCTGTTGAGTGATTTTCATTTCTCTCATTTCCACTTCCACAATCCATCACATCTAGATTTGCATCTTGTTCAAGTGTGGAAGCTTCAGTAGAACAGTTGTTATTCTTCTCTCTGACCCAAATATGCAAGGAGCAATTGGCTTGTTGTCCCTTGCTATCTGCTTCCTTGATGCCAGGTGACGAACTTGAGGTTGAATAGTGAGTCGTAATCATATCATCGCTCTGAGCATCATTGAGGTCAAGATATCTTGCTTCACGGGGTCTCAACTGCTCATTCTTGATAAGGAGATCGTCACTTGAGATATGATTATGACTGGTTTCAAATTCTGCAGAAAAGACGAGAAATGCTAAATGGAAATAAGATAAACAGAAAGCAGACTGAAAATACCCCTCCTATGGATCATGAGACTACCCCTTACCTATGGATTGAATTGTTGGAACATTTAGATCTAAAGAATATACATTTTCTGCATCCCCATCAACTGAATCTTCCAAATCAATAACTTCTTCGGAGAGCATACGACGAGACTTCTTGTACGAAAGTATTTCTTTATCGTTCTCCTTTTTTGGATTCCCAATTTTGAGATCAAGAGAAAGATCTAACTCTTCCAAGTCTGGTTCTCAAAGATTACCACGACAACAAGAAATCTTACTTTTTGAATTTCATTATATTGAGATCAGGTACATTTGAGAACCCTTACCAATGAGGCTAACGTACTGATCTGGAGGAAGCTGTAAATCGAGTGGCCTGTGCCGAAGCTTGTGGTTTTTAGCTGGGTGCTTTTCAAGCTGATGAAAAGTGTTTCTCATTAAAGCTAGAAATTGAAACTTGGAAATGCTAAAATAAAAGTTTTTAAGTCACTCGTCATTGCAATTTGACACTACACTCCTAAAAGTCAGAAAACTCATTTACCATGCGAATCGAGGAAACTTCCGTTTCTTTCATGAATGGATCATATCTTGTGGGATATGCATATGACATGAAAGTTGGTATTGTCCCTGCTTTCTTAAAACGGCATCGATCAAACTCCTCGAAGCCAAAATTCTGCATCAGTATCCTTTGTACACTGTACAATTGATGTAATTGATGAACCTGGAGCAAATATGAGGAGATGAATGAATATCAAAACAAGTTACAGGCAAGGAGCATCATCAGGGATCATAAATTCAGAAAGGTACCAACTCTTGAATCCAAAAAATGATAACAGAGGATGAAATGTGCATCCCCAATACCTGCTTCCTAAACATAACCTCCTGGCTCAGCATGGTTTGCTTCAGTGCTTCTTTAAATGAATCAGAATACATTTGCATTGAATCTGAACTAAAGTCTCCTTGCACCAACATTTCTCCCTTAATCAGACAATACCTCACATTGGAACGAAACTCGCTGTCTTTAGCCGTAACATAACGAATGCTTCACATGTATGATTTCAATAACCGGCAGCCATCATTGTAAATTATCTAAAAAAAATGTCAAATTCAGCTCCAAATCTACTGAGACAGATTTCTCCAAGAAAATGTTAAACATTATAACAGTTGATAATGTATGATGCAAATTCAGTAACCTACCACTAAAACCCCTCCTTTAGAAATACTCAACAATTATCAATAAACTGAAGTGAAGTTTCTATTACTACTCCACTAAAACATTGTAACATAACAAGAACAGAATTGGATTCATTCTGAAATCATTAAATAAGAAGTCCACACTCCATCCATCCAATCATCTCCTAAATGACAGAATTCACAAGATCCGCAGAGTTGACCATTATTTCAGCTCATCTTCAGAGGTGTTGACAATTCATACTAACTATACACAAAAAACGATTCTACCTTTTTTAATGGTCCACAAGAAAAAATACTTCAACCGAATGGAAGACCCTTTACTGAAGTTGGACATAGTTAATCATAGCCCAGAAAATGCAATCAGAAATTGAACGAGGGAAAAACACAGAGAGAGACAAAGAGAAAGTGTACCATGAAGAAGATCCAAAAGAATCGAAAATGGGAAAATGGGGTTGTTCTTCGTCGCTTCAATGGAATCAGATGAATAGAGAAGAAAGATATGGTGAAATTAGAGATGGGTATGTTCAGTTTTGGCTTGTTCTTGGGATTCCGAGAGAGAAAGAAGGGGCTAAGGGTAACAAGAAGAGCAAAAATGCGTGCGTTGGGAAAGGATCGCAAAGAAAAAAGTACGTCTTTTTTCTACATAAAAAAGAAAAAAAGAGAAAAGGAAAAAGGAAAATTTCTTCTGGACCAACCTTTTTCTTGCAATTCATTTCTATATTGATATTTGTGCTGTCTTTTCTTTCTCTCTCTCTCAAATAAATATGATTCTTTGTTCTAAGCTATAATAATAATAATAGTTCATAGCTCTCTTTTTCATGGCTTGGAAAACTGATCATCACAGATTTTCTTGTGTGGACGACCGTTTCAACTACTATTTGCTTACGTGGCTACTCCCTTTCTGCTGACGTGAATTTGCTGATTACTGCTATTTTACTCTTTTGTCCCTCACTCCAATTGAGGTGGATTTTCTTTATTTAAGGTAAATTACAAATTTAGTTCGAGATAACTAAATTATACCGATCATTAATCGATATGTAACTAAAAATATAGGGACTAAATTGATATAATTTTTTAAACTAAACAGACTAAAATAAAATTATGGCTAATTAGAACGACAACCTTTTATTATTAGAATGTTTGTGTGTTAGTTTAGTCCATTATGAGGCTGCAACAAATATTAGACACGATATGTTTGCCTACAAAATAAATTAGAGGGTTTTATAGTTGGTACAATGACTGTTTTGAAATATATTAAATGGAGTTTAATTGTGTCATATTTACAAATTACGTGATCTACATTTTACGAGTGGCTATTGAGATGATGACCACTATAAATATACAGATATGTTACTATAGTATTAGAACTAGAGGTGAAAACATTATGTGGACCGCTTCAGTCTTTTGTTGATTAAAAAGTAAAAGTCACTTTAAACGCCCGACCTTGCAGGTTAAAGTTGATTTGATGGTCTCTACCTTATCGCTTCTAAATTATTTTAAGCTAATTACTAGATTGTTTAATCGATTTACTTTTAAATTATAAAACGAAAAAATAAAAAATTCAATTAAACAAAATTATATTTGATGTTTTATTGTTTTTAACCAAGTGTTTGACAGGCACATTTAGAAATTGTATTCAATTCAAATAGTTGATCAAAATCGATTTTGTAATATTTGTATAAATGATGAAAATATGCCCAAAATTTAGTAACCACCCTCAAATATTATTATGATATATATAAAAAATACTTTATAAATATGAAAATATAAAGTAGATAATATTGAAAAATAATATTACAATATATATAATCTTATAAAATCATAATATTTAATTGTAGCTCCAACTTTAGGGGACAGTTGGTTCTGACTCTACCAACATTTTTCTTTTTTGTTTAATTTAGTTGAATCATCCAAATTCTAAACAAATTTGTTTGTCCTTTACACAAAAATAACACACAACATGGCCAATTAATTTTCTAATTTATAACCAGAATTTTGAATTATTCGTTACATATCGTTTTTATAATATAATTAAATAAACTAAAATATTTATAACTATAATAAAATACTATAATTCATATATTATTGTTACAAAATAGATTATTATATGTATTTATCATACTACATAAACATACAAATTTCATGGTCTATAATAGATAAACTGTAATATTTTATTATAGTTTATAAATATTTTCAGCAACATTATAGAACTTTTTAGTTATTGATTATTCGATTTATCAATATTTTCTAATATATATTTTTTGTTTGAGTCTGGTCTAAATTAAATATATATAATTAATGTATCTTAATATATTAATAATTTTATTTGATATTTAATGTATCAAATATAATAAATATGATTTCCCTTAATGTCAAATCTATTAAAATCAATTTCAACCCTTCAAATTTTATTTCAACTAAAATGATTCTTTTTTTTTTTTAACACTTCAAATTTTATTTCAACTAAAATGATTCTTAATGGTTTGTCTGAACTAACAAATGGATATTATGAACGTACATATTATAAACTTCAATGATTCAATATTAATTAAACTCTTTAATTAATAAAATTTTATTAATTAATTGTAGATCACTCCACTACAGACTTATAGTTGTACTCTACATTTTAAAATAAGTTGTGTCCATAAATTTAAAACTTATTATAGGATCAAAGTCAAATGTCTGTAGTTACATATTATACCTTAAGTACTATTGATCCTCTAATGAGCATTACGTTAATGATCCAATTATAAACAATCTATGTCTGGCCAATAAGAGAGTGGGGTCCCATTATTTAAGTTCCAAAATTAACACTTCAAAGAACTGTTCATCTACTTATCCTGTATGGGAAATGAGTGAATTTGCCATCTTGTGAAATTATACTTGCAGCGTCTTATTTGGTCACATCTCCTAAATGATCATATAGGCTAATCAAATAGGCTATTTGAGTGATTCTCACCCATGCAAATCAATGAGATGAGCTCTCACAAGCTCGTTTATAACTCACTCAGGATTCATTTCAAGTTGCATATAATAATCGAGTGAAATATTTCTCTTCAATTAACAGATTCACAAAAATAAATTAAATATTTTGTGGTTCAACCTTATACAAACTATTTATCTAGGATACCCTCATTCACATGTCTTCATATGAACAATTTGGATCAAATCATTTATAACGATTACAAAGTGACAAAGTAACTTTTTTTTTTTTTTTGGCACTTTGTACTATATACTTAATTCCCTTTTAGGCAATAAACAACTTTTTCCTCAATACTTTTAGTTTACCTATTGTCTTGTTTTTCTCTTACTTTTATTAAGCAATCTACTAAATTTTATAGCTTGGTCCCCTTCACTTCACTAATGTAAATATATTTTCCTTCTATGTCATATGTCAATGGCAACAATTTTGGTAGGATATTTAAAATTGTCGTAACGACTAAGACATGTCCAAATTGATAAACAAATATATGAAAAATTCTAGACATTTTATGTTACACTTTCTAAAACGTTATATATAGTACCATTTTTAATTTGTTTCTAAGTCATAAGTCATCTGTATTCAACTATAAAAGTCCCCCATTGGATGCTTAATGAAGGGTGCATGTTTTCTAATTAACTTTAATATAAAGTTTGAACAACTAGTTCATCATTCATTACTCTCTCCATTGGCAAAATTTTATTATTTGCTTTGATGGATATAAGTAGTTTCACTTTGTTTGGAAAAACATGATAATTTGAGAAATTTAAAACATGTTTGGGCTTATTTGAACTAGATCTACATATCCTATCTACCAATAATAATGTTGGAATGTATTGAATCTATTATTTCAACGCTTCAAACGATAAAACATGAAGTTCTATTGGATCATTACATACGTTATTTTCCAATTTTGCCTCTAAAGTTTAGATGGGTGCACTATATTATAACTCTCTAATTTTACTAGCGTCTCTAATTATGTTCTCTCTAATAATAAGTTTATCTTTCCATGTGTTCATGAACGTAACTAACACACGATTAGTGAACCACGTAAATTTTTGTGTCAATTCTCAATTCTTTACATTTTTATGTTTATCTTCGGTTGTCCGTTTCTTAACAAAATAATAACATTATTAATAAACACACTTTCAAAAAGGGCAAAAAGAGACAACAACAATATTTTCTCTACATTTTCTAAGAACCATATTTTCTATATTGATTCAAAAACTGAAATGAATTGGGTTTTTTTTTTTTTTTTGACAAAGAAATGAATGGTTTAAAGTATAAATACATTAAATGTTATTTTGAATAATTTGTGTATAGATGTATCAAAAACTCTATTATTATTATTGACCGACAACCATACATTATTATTATTGCTTTTTGATAGCTAAGATGAGTATCAAGTTGTCCAAAATATAAATGTATGCATCATGAAATTGCTATCATTATAATATATCGTGGAAGAAAGAATTTAAGCTAATTGATCGAAGATACGAATCAAATAATATTAAGGGTAAAGAAGAAGATTATTCATAGAATATATGTATGTATGTTATTGCGATAAAATAAATAATATTTGACTCACTTTTACATGAAAGGCAAGTTGTGTAAAAAAAATGTTTAGAAATATTATTTTTTAAACAAAAATGAAGATGTTATAAGGTTCCAAAAACTATTTTGCAATAGGTGAGACATCCTTAATGCAATAATATGTTTTAATAGTGGCAGAGTGCTATAATTACTGTGATTTTGAAATATATGATGTATAACATTTAAAATCATAAATATTTAATTCAGCCAAAAAAATGCTTTTGGGACATAATTACAATATATATATTATATTTATAATACGAAATTTAATTACATACTTAATATATTATGATCATAATGAAAAAAACATATATAATAATCAATATATGGTAGAGTAGCCAAAAGTCAAGTTAACGGCGATCTTTGAGGAACGCCCTTTCGGCGGTTCACGGCGGTGGCGAAATCGGAGATGGGGAAGCATCTCGGCCGGCAAAGAACTGCCGCTAACGATTTCACACAGCTACGGTTGTTCTTCTTGACTAACTTAACGACGGCGGCGGAGGAGAAATCCCGGTCCAGAACGGAGGTTGGCGTTTGGTTTTCTGTTGTGGTTCGCGGTGGAAGATTCTCATAATTCCTTTTTTGTTTGTTTATTATATCAATTTTCCCATTCACCTTTTGATTGATCTAAAAGAAAACCATAATTAAATATTAACACTTAAATTATTGGTAGCAAAAAAGTGGAGACTCCACACCCTTGTATTTGTGATATTAATATTTTAAATTTCAAGTTAACTAGGCCTATAAATTTCCAATATATATATATATATATTATGAATGACACAAATTTAGAATTTTAGCTCTATTAATTTATAAAATGAAAATTAAGTTGAGGAGGTAGTAAGTGAAGAATAAGGAAGAATGAATGTTTTAAAAATCAGAAAATAATGTAATATAATTGAATTAAAGTTAAGGTTAAGAGGGAAATAATAAGAAAAGACCTTGCATGAAAGAGAGCAGAAGAGATATGGATATTGAAGGTTGCGAAAGCATGTGATGCACAAATTTGTATTATTATTACTTCTTGATCCTCCTGATGATCTCAAACCTCTTCTCCTTCCCCTTCTTTCTTTTAGAAACACCACTTTTGCCCTATTTGTTGTGTATGGCTGTGTTCACAATTTAATATCATATATAACTTAATAATCAATTTTCATGGGAAATTAAACCAATTATTACTCTATATATATATATATAATTATAATTATAATTATAATTACTTGTACGAGAGAACAATTCAGGAGTTTCTCAGCATCTCCTAATCGTATAACTTCATGGTACACATATCTTCTTATCTGTCCACAAAAAAAAAAAAGAAAAAAAAAAGGAAGGAGATAGAGAATTATCAATGACTATATAACACTTTGCTTTTGTAGGTTTAATCAATTGTGTGGTCATGTATTTAAATAGAAATTGATATTGTAAAGGTTACATTTAATCAATTCTGTATCCCATGCATACTGTATAATTAAGCTTAAACTATCATTTTTACTAAAAATTTAGGGTAAGTTTAAGCATTTTAATTTAATTACTAGTATAATTATTATCAACTTTTTTGAGTTCCAGTCAGTGAAACATAACTTAATTAGCAAACTGGGAAGTTGGTGAAGTCGGCATGAATGAGAATTAGCAATCAAGTATTACTGTTACTACAGTATTTAAAAAAAGGTTAAATAGATAAGTTTAGGGTATACCTGAAGAAGAGCATGAGTAGGATGAGACGAGAAGCAAGAGAAGCAAATAGCGGAACGGCAAAACAAACAAAAGAAAGTCTTGTCGTTCTTCTTACAGGACTTGTGAAGTGAACATGGAGTAAAGAACTTCTCCCCCAGAAGAATTTCAACCCATTCAGGAACTGTATTATTCTCAACTTCTCTCACCATACTCACCTGTTAAATTAACACCCAAACTACTTATGAACTGATTATGTACGGTCGTTGTAGAAGGAACAGAGAATGTGAAGGAAATAAAAAAGTACTTGTGCAAGCAGAGAGATTGATGAATTGTTGAAGGCATCAATATCATCATAATTTAAAGCCTTGTAATTAAATTATATTTCTCAATTTTTTTGTATCTAAAAACTTATTGCAATTTATTTTATTTATTTTTTGGGTTGAATTTTGTGGGAGAAAGATGAACATTTAATAAGAATCACGAGGGCAGCAGAAGGCCAATTAATTAATCTATTTATTCTTCACTTTTCTTTAATTTTGTTCAAAAAAAAAAAATAATTATTGGAAAATGGTGACCACACCATTATACTGCAATTTTTTTTTGTTTTTTCATTCCATTTTCCCTTCTAATAACTTCCTTATTGTAAATTTGTTAAATGCATATATGAAAGGCGGCTCTTTCTTCAATTATTTTTCCCATTTATATATCCATATTTATTATTTGAAATTCAAATATTTAGGGATATAGAGACTATATATATATATATACGTTTGCATTGCGTAAGAATTTGTCAGAGTGGGAGCAGTATTATTTGATGATACCCACCATGTCCTAAAGTTTTGATACCTAAAATGATTAACAACTCAATATAATATCATTGTACGAGTTTTAATGTTACATGGGTCATGAGATTTAGTAATAACAACCAACTAATGATAGATTACTTAGGTTAAATGACCAATTCACTAACATAAATTTTGTATAACAAATCTAGAGGTCAGAAGAAGTTCGATTTTTCACCCTATATGTTTTTAAATAATAATAATGGGAGAGTTTTAGACTTCTAAATATTTAGAAATATGAATTTTTTTGAGAAAAAAAGTTTTAGAAGATAACTAGTACATTTTTCAAAAATCAAAAGCATTTGAAAGCCATTTTGCTTCTATTTTTTTATTTTGTTTTTGAAAATTAACTCTTTAAACGCTACTTTCATCTATTAGATTGTATGTCTCGTCTTAAAAAAATTAGGTTTTAAGAATTTGTTTTTGTTTTTAAAATTTAAAAAAAAAAATTCATATGCATAAATAGAAAATATTAAATTTGTGATTAAAAAATTGTGTGAAAAAGCTAGCACAATTTTTTAAAAACTAAATATCAAATTTGAGATGGGCTTTTTTAAATATATATAGCAAAATAAATCAAAATATTTACAAATATAATAAAATTTTGTTTTTAATGAAAGATAGGTGGACCAAAATTGTGTTTTATATTAAATTTTGTTTTTAATATAAACAAAACCAAAGGTTTGATTTATAATTTTTTCTTAAATAACTACATAATTGGAAAAGTTTTCAATATTTTTTTAAGTGCAATCAAAAGATAAATAAACAAATAAACAAACTTCGTAATTGCTATATTACAGCTGGTCGTTAAAAAATATAAGACATCAATTTTATTATTAAAAAAAATCAAGTTGAATTTGATATATTTAAAAGTTTAAAGTTAAAATTTGTTTTGCTAATTAAGTTAAATCGTGACTAACTTAGTCGAAAATAAGATACATAATATAGTAGAGACAATAGAGTTACTATCTCTCAACAACATACATGCATATATAGATATAAATTACAAATAGAGATAGAGATTTATCAAACTCACGACCTACCAAAAAGAGGCCAATTCATAATTTAACGTAACAAGATATTAATTACTATTCCAAAAAGGTCAATATGGATCAATTGATCGCCTCTTTAATTATTAAATAACAATAATAAACGAAACAAATCACTTACAAGAAGTTGCATTGGATACGTTGATCATTTAAGCTATACATGTTCTCATCGTGAAATATATATATATATATAGAGAGAGAGAGGGTTTAGGTTAATTCCAAAAGAATTGGAGATTTGGAAATATTATCCATTATTTCCCTACCCAACTACTTAACTTATTCAATTGAATGGAAACTGCTAGAAACCTCAAACCAACGAACAACTAAGGGACCATATTGCCCTCATATATTAAATTACGTCTCATTTTTTAAATCCATTAAATTGTAGTCTTCCAAAATTATGACTTATTTTTCCTAAATTAAAGAAACCATTTATTTTATTTGTCTAACCTAATTAATATAACTAACATGAAAATTAATGGGTCTTCAATTTCCTATATATATATATATGTGTGTGTATGTATGTATGTATGTGTTGAACCAAAAAAAGCTAGTGAATAAGAAATATTATAGATATAATGAAAAATAAATGCATGAATATATAACTTAACCACCATAATATAGTAAATTAATAAGAAAAATTGACCAAAGGCAATTATTATTAAAGTCAATGATATGGATATTCTTACTAAATCTAAATTATATTGGTGTTGGTATATTCTAGAAATGAAAAAAATATTAATGATGGATAAATTTTTGTTTAAAAACACAATATTTACACGATCATTATGCTAAATTTTATTAATTTGATTAGCATATAAGATTGTTTACAATAATATAATTCAAATAAAAGGTATATAATCTAATAATTAAAAAAAATTAGGATAAAAATTAAACGAGAGACATAAATAATGTAAACCGCTCAAAATAATTGAAACATAAATAATCAATGCATTATGATTATGGTGAACATGAGAGAAGGATCGCCTCCACCTACTAATCATTTTCTTGGCCTCCACAACAAAGAGGACTCTAGAGAAATTGACTGTAATATCATTCAAGAAATTGATTACTTCCCATCAATTAGAATCAACCAAATATTCAAGATATGGATTGAAGAAATACTCTCAAGACTAGAGTAAAACATCATTGCTACAAAAAGTTTCACCTCCGTGCATTAAGGGATGAACTTCAAGCCAACCAGACGAATATGGCCCAAGTGGTCTCGACCTTGACACGTCCAACCCAGACCACTGAAGTTATAATAGAGATCCAAACAACATCAACATTTAACTTCCAAGAAAAAAGTTTAAAAGGTTGTCAACCGATCAACGACAAAATGTGGAGTGGAAGGATTGTCTCCTTGCCTTTGCTATTGACTTCCTCACTACCATGACTAAACTAAAAATATGTTTGTCAATTAAATCACAGATAGACTTAACATGCATCAAGTTGCTGCCTCTAAAATACTAATTTATTCTGAACTTCCCAAACTTATCAAACAATGCTCACAACCTTATCAAGAAAGAAAGTAAATAAAAAAGACATTTGTTTAGAAAAATGAAAATCATTACTATACTCTTAAAAAAAAAACATTTGAAAAGAAAGAAATTCACATCACATGGATGGGGCCCATCCTATAAAGCAAAATGGAAATTAATGTCCTCACAAAATCAGAGTGAAATTAGGGAGAGTACCCATGTCCCATACGGTGTGGTCGCCTACAGGGTAGCATTTTCCTTTAACTAGCCGACTTTTTATGTTTCAATCCTCTACACTCGACCATACCGTACTTTCATAATCTCTCGCATCCTAACCGTTCATCCTCTCTCATAAAGTTTGCCATCCTTAGCTTTATTATGTAGTAAGTTGCAACTTGCACCCAATTATTTATATAAATATTTCAATAAAATTATTTAATGGTATTGACATAAGTTGACATAATTTCTCTTTAAATTTAAAGTTTCATTTACTTTTTCTTCGCAAAATTGATTGTGTAATTGAGGCATTGCATTAAAATGATGGGCACATAATTAATTCTTTCCTTTTTTCTTTTTTATTCTTTTAAATCTTATATTCAACTAATCATTTTTTTTTTATTTTTCGAGTTTAATAACCTAAACATGAAAAGTAAAATCGTGAAGGGTCGTACTACAAAATTATAAAACTCAAATAATGCTAGATATAACTAAATAAAAATAATTAAGTAAATTTCCAATAAATTAATAATATCGAGAACATGTAATTTTATTAATTTTAAAAGTTATTAACTAATAGATAATTTTTTTTTCGATTCAATGAATCTATATTACACATTATTCTTTATGAATAAAACATATACAATGTGTTGACTAAGTTGAATGACGTTTATGTGCATATTTATAATTAAATATGATATACATAAAAAAAAAATGTGATGAACATTTGTTGTAATACGTTATTTAAAACTTAATGCAGGTTCATGTTTAATAAGAAAACAACCAATATATGAGTCGTGTAAATTACATCAAACATTCATCATTAATAATCAATCCAAATCAAAACCAACTAACTAATGGTTTTACATCTAAAAGGTGTTTAAAAATCAATATAAGAGAGAATAAAAGTTTGAAATAAAATTTAGCTAGTGTGTCGTTGAAAATTTTATTGAGAACGAAACAGAAGATGAGAGCTTTTGCAACCAATTACGTGTAAGGAAGTACTTGTAGTGGCAACAACTCTTTGTAACTTTTTGTTACGTATGAAAACACAACGCGGGAGCTTTTGAATGCAATAAAGAAAGCTAGTGTTAGAAATATAGTTGGATTTAAATTTTAAGAAGAAGCGACCAACAATGAAATCATATTTTATATGTCTTCCAAAAAATGTTTTAGTAAACTTCTTCAATATATTTTGCATTGGGTCACATATCAATACATTTTGGGGCAAACATGGGCCCATTGGGCCTTGGACAAATTGGAATTTGGTCAATTTCTCCAAAGAAATGTAGGGTTAGAAACACAAATACCCCATATCATACCGTTATTTGTCCAATAAAAATAGATGAGAATAGATGTTACAACTTTAATCAAAATTAGGAATAGGGAGATGATATTGGTGAGACGTGGTGGTGGTGGTGGTGGTGGTGTTGTTGTTGTTGTTGTTGTTGTTGTT